>JAJTUV010001180.1:0-320000 GCA_021653895.1 Mastomys natalensis | reverse complement strand
GGGAGGGGCTGTATGCATATGATGAATATACATATGTACAGGTAATTGACTAGCATACATAAAAAGTAAAAATGAATTAACAAAAAAATAATCCAGATAAAAATAGTTCAGAAAAGAATGGAGTTACTGCAGTATTTTACACAAATATAAAAGAATTAACATTAAGAATACTTAAATTATCTTATAAAATAGAAAAGGAAGAAATACTTTTGTATCAATAATACCCTGATACCAGAAGCAGATAACCCCACAATAGCAAAAATATTATAGATTGATCTTTCTGAAAAATATAGATGTAAAAAATATTCAATAAGATATAGCAAAACTGAATTAAAATTCATATCAAAGAGGAAGCTTATCACCAACAAATAGGTTTCATTCCAGAGATTCAGGATGCTTAAACATCTATAAATCTGCAAATATTACCCATCAGGTAAAATGAAACAGAAGGAAAATACACATGAAAATTATAGTAGATCCAGAAAATAGCTTTGTCAAAACCTATATATCCTCACAGTAAAAGTCTTGAAAAGGCCAGGGAGGATGTGTATTACATCAACATAATAGAATAAACTTTTTTTTTTTTGTATTATTTGCAAATTATATACACATACATTCCAACAAAAAGCTCATAGATATTACCCACACTCTCAACAAAATGGGAGGAGGTTTTGGTTTTTTGTTTGTTTGTTTGTTTTTTGGCTAGAATCAGATAGTATTTTCCATGTAGTTTATTTCATTTTATTTTATTTTTTTTATTGAATATTTTATTTATTTACACTTCAAATGTCATTCTCTTTCTCAGTTTTCCCTCCAGAAGCCCCCGATCCCTTTCCCTTTTCCCTGCCTCCCACCCACCTACCTACTCACCTTCACTTATTTCCCCAATCTGGCCTTTTCCTACACTGGGGCATCAAGCCTTCACAGGACCAAGGGCCTCCAATATTATTAATCAAAACATAGTATTCCCAGTAATATTAGGACCAAGACAAGGATTTCTTTTTTTTTTTAAATTAATTAATTTATTTATTTTTGTTTTTTTTGTTTGTTTTGTTTTTTCCATGTAGAAGGCTTTCAGTTTTATTTATTTTTTTAAATTTATTTAGTTATTTAAATCACATCATAATTTACTTATTTACACAGAGGTTACAAACACAAAAAGGCAGGATGTGGGGAGGGGAATGGCACTGGAGCATAGGTGTTCAGGGGGAGTACAGATACCTTTCAGAACAGGGTATCAGCTGGGTGTAGGTTAAGGGGTCACTATGACTCTGCCTATGATTCACTTGTCCTTATCTAAGTTGGTACTGTCCACCGAGGCTGCCTATTTATAAGACCTATGACTATTTGGGCTGGTAAATTTCCACAGAAGCTGTCTGTTTACAATAGCTTATAGCCTGCTGTTTCAGTGTTTTTCCACAGAGACCCAAGACTTGGTGTTAGCATGCATGTATGTCAGGACTATTGCTGACTTAAGGCCTATGGCTGATTTTAGGCCTTTAGTATATATGTAGGGCTGCTCCTGACATCTCCTCCCTTCTCTAAGTATAGAAGGGCCTTGGCGATTCTATTCTTGTGAACGTGGGGATAGAGGCCTGGCCTCCAATAATTGAAGAGGATCTTGTAATGGCTCAGGTCTTCCTATCGTTTTCCAGTGAGGCACGGAGGGCCATACCCATCCGATGTCTTTTTCCTGGAGAGGGGATACTTTTGACATCAACCCCTATGCAGTCAGGCTTGTCCCTCAGGGAACCCAGATAGATATTTTTAAGTTTTATTTATATTCCCTTGCAGTGCTTAGCCTCGCAGCCTAAGCAAGAATTCAGATTGCCGGACAGAGGACAGAGAGGGTTCTGGGTAGCCCCTCTCTGCTTGCTCTAGGGGTGGAAGTCCCCTCTTTAAGTTGGATGGAGATGCGTTTGAGGAACACCCTGGATAAAGTAACAACCTCATCTTGAGTCTCGTGGTCCATAGCTAACTTATGATAATGTATCTGAATAGGTTTTGCTACCAAATTATCTATCTGTTGTATCACGAAGTTAGTCAGCCTATTTAAGGCCCGGGACAAAAATAAATCAGCAGAAATAACCCAGTTAATGATCCCAAGATGGGAGGAAATGGGGTTGATGAGGATTTCTAATCAATCTACTCTTACTCATCACAGTATTTGAAGCCTTAGCTAGATGATAAGACAAATGAAGAGAAAGTAAACAAGTATTCTTCTTTGTAGATAATATGATTCTACATGTAAAAGGAAAATGCTCCTCACCTCCAAACTCTTACAGCTGGTTAATAGTTTTAGAAAAGTGACAGGATTAAAAATTAATACATAAAAACTAATAGTTTTATATATAAATAGCAACACACTGAACATGAAATCAGAGAATTAGACCCCATTCAAAATAGCCAAGTGTGTACCAATAAAAGAAAGTAATACAAAAACCTAGAAATAAATGTAAATGAGAAAAGAAAGATAAGTCTCTTAACAAAAAATATTAAGACACTGAAGAATGAATCACCAGTATTACAAAACTATCCATCAAATTAAAAGCAATCTACAGATTCAGTGAGATTCTAATCAATACACCATGACCTTTCTTCACAGACATAGAGCAGATAATCTCAAAATTTATATGAAGCCACAAAAGTCCAAGGACAGCTAAATCAATCTTGAACAAAAATATATCACAGAAGGTATCAACATACTTGATTTCAAGTTTCATTACAGACATACTAATAAAAATAGCATGGAGCTTTCACAAGAACAGAACACATCAAAGTAATACAACTGAGGACCCAGCCACAACAACATGTAGTTAAAATTCCCTGATGTTTTTGCGATGACAACACAGCATCCTTAACAATTAGTTCTTGTAGAACAAGATATCACCATGCAAAAAGACAATATTAAAAATAATTGATCTTTATCGCTTCACAAAACTCAACTAAAACTGCATCAAGGACCTCAACATAAAACCCAATTGTCTGAAACTGTTAAAAAGAAAAGTAGGGAGCGAACTTGCAAAGTTCAGATAAAGATGCAGGAAGTTTCAGATTGTCCATTCCAGGCAGCTAAACCTATATGAGTATCTCTCTCATCAGGCTCTACTGATATCATATTTGATGAGCAAGAGCTCAGAAGATCTGCTCAAATTCAGGGACTTGCTTAAAGTCTTTGAGTTGTTTATTTCTGGTGCTGAATAGCTTCCTTCAGTGCTGGAATATTATCTCAAAGGAAATTGATAATAACAATTCTATATCTGAATTTACAAGCTCATTTTATGTATAAATCAAAAAAATTAAATAATCAAATTCTACTTATATAAACAAGTAAAAATCTGCCTCAAATAAAATACTAAGAATAAATAGTCCCATTCAAAGTACAACAAATACATCAGGAAATATCCTGGAAGTAATCAGGAAAGTTATCAATATTGATAAACAATTTCTTTCCTGGAAGTAAAACAAAATGATGCATTTACAATCTTCTCTAACCTATTTTCGATGTTCCAATATGAGCTACAAATTTATGTCAATTGTAAAATTGTCTTCTCTGTGTCATTGAAGTCTTTAAATTGTTTTGAAGAAATACATTCACACTGCAAATATGTTTAAATGACAAAAGCAATGTGAGATAAAAATGTGAACCTTATTTAAATGTTTGTGCCTATTGATATTTCTCCATATCATGAAAAATGCATCAATGTATGGGGTTGATGTGTCTATAGAGTCAGATGCAGATAAAAATATTAGACCTATACCAAATTTAAATCTGAGCCTGTTGCTCAGATTTGAGTTATTATAGCATTAGTAAGTGTGTGAGTCAATCAGTTTGATCTCCAGAAAATCTAAGCAAAATACAGAGAATAAATAAATAAGACAGAAAACAAAGCAAAATTACAAGAAATGATGTAACACTGTTGGTTAAGATAAAAAAAAGAAATGTGAAAGATACCCAGTAGCCCAGCTGCTCTGTGCCCTGACCACAGAGGAAGCTATTAAGATGTATAAGTATGTGGTGGAGAGATGGGAGAGAAAAAGAAGAGATAAAGAAAAAGAGTTTGAGCACAATGAGGAAAGGAGGAACTAGAGACACAAGCATGGAGAGGAAGAGACTGATGTGAGTAGCCTGCCAAGCCTCCTGAGGCCATTGTGATGTCCCTACAGTGCTGCCTCTGAGGGATGTCTGGGTCTATGACCATGTCTATGTTGATTACCATGATTCTCATTACCATTAAAGAACTTGTGGATATCCCTGGCCTGGAGGGCCACTTAGAAGCATGACTATGTCCCAGGGCTGTTTAGAACTGGCCAAGCCCCTCACTGGCTGTGACATTCTAGATAGAAGTAACACAAGCTACAGCATTCAGGAGAGCATCTCTTATACCACCCCTGGGAAGCACAGTAGATCTGGCCCTGGTGGCAGGTGTACAGATGAGCAAGCATGACCAAAGTGTGAGGGTGGTGTAGGCACAAAGAGAATGCCTCCACCTATCCCCTTCAGCACTCTCTGGCCTCATGAAATGAAAGCTGGAGAGCTATCTCTGCATCTTGCTGGTTGCAGCATTAAGTGAGCTGGAGAGCTCTTCCTGGTGGTGTAGATGCACAAGAGATCTGGTAGACTGTCCTACTCAGCCACACAAAGGTCCAGATCCAGGGCTTTGCATTTGCCCACCCCAAGACCTACCCTATCTATGAAATGCTGGGGCCAGATCTGTGTATCACAAGCTGCAGGACCTCCAGGAAACAGGTCAAAAACAGGATATAAAAGAGGAGTTTTGAAGAGGATCTAGTACTGATAGTGTTATGGTAATATTTATAAATGCATGGCCCAATCTGGCTTGTAGTTATAGGTCCACCAGGTTCCCAACTAGGTAAGGCCTGAGGCCACAAGCAGCAGTGGGTTCTAGCTGTGGCCTCACCTCAGGCCTGTCAGAAGCACTCTGCCCTGACACTCATGAGATCCCAGTATGGGAGATGGCTCTGCCAATCAACCATGCTGTCTTTGCAATGCTTGACTGAGCCCAGACCATCCATGTGGTACTTGTCATCTATGTGGTACTCAGTAGAAATGAGACTCTAAAGCTTAATTATTATCCAAAGGCTTTATATATTTAGAAATGCTCAATTAACAATTTGCCCACACAATTAGAGTTGTTTCCCAATATCTAACCTTAAGATATAAATCCTTACCCAGAACCGTTCTGGACCCATGTGTGATTCTCCATCGCTTCGACATCTCTCTTCCTCCACCTTCTCCTTTCCCTCTTCTTCTTCTCCCGATTCCTCACTCCACCTACCTCTCACACAGCCCAATCACCGAGATTTATACAAATGTAGTAGGAAGTGTATCCTAAGCCAAAGGCCTTAAGCCAGACCAATGGCTCGTTGCAATGAACACTTGCAAGTAAAGATGTGTGAACAAAAGGATATACTGTGTGACATGCCATGACACTCCGCAGCTTCCAAGGCAAGATTTATTTTTATTATTTATTTTTATTTTTATTTTATTTTGGTAGATGATTCCAAGAGTGGAGGGTAGATACAAAGAGATGTGAAGATGAAAGGGATTGGTGTACATGATCTGAAGTTCACAGAAACTAAAATGTTTAAAAAGAAGAAGAAATGGAAGCCAAGAATTCAATATATAGAGTCTTTAATTATTATATACTTTGATAGAAGATAACACAATGAATATACAGAAGAAACTAATTACAATTGCAGTAATAGAAAATCATCACTGGAATACTTGGTAAAAAGTTCTTCTTCCACATGATTGAAAAGGGATGCTACAGAGTATTTTGTAAACAAAAAATAACATGCCAGTTGGATAGAAATTTGAATTTTGTCCATTTGAATTTGGGACAGATTTCAACAGTACATAGAGGAGACTAAAAAATGAAGAAATACAAAAGCTATATTTGAAAAAGGGGCGTGGGGGAACTGTTTAATGTACATTACTGTAAAAGTTTATTGTTAATCATACTTAGGATTCTATGATTGAACAACATTTCTTTAGTATAAACTGTTGAAAATATATAATTACCAACGAATATATAGTATTAAAATATATAATTACCAACGAATATATAGTATTAAAATGCACTCATCACACTAACAATGTAGAGAATAGGAGATAACATCAGTGATTGACACAGTTTAGTGAAAGAATTAATTTACTTAGGCTTGTCATAATATAATTGGTTTTTTGGTCAGAAAGAATAATGAAAAATACAAAATTCAAAATTTAGTCTGTGGATATAACATACTTAAATAACACATTTGTCAGTGTGGGGCTGTAAGAAGATGTGGGGCTCTGCTTGGGCATGGAGAGATCTCAGCCTGAAGTCCTGCAGGGGCAGAGCTCTGGAGTGCGGGTCTCTGGGCTGAAGCAGCTGACCAGGAGACTGGTAGTCTCGGTCCTTGGGCTCCCAGATGCTGCTGGGATGGACTGCAGCTGAGAGGGACAAAGGAGAGAAGCTCTGGCAGCCCCCTGCAGGGTGAGAGTCTCTTGGCTACTGCACTCGCTTAGCTGGGTTGGCTCAGATAGCTTGCTTGAGTTGGTGGGACTCCTTGGCAGGAATGAAGAGAAGTCTTCTAGCCGGAGCTTGAGCAGCAGCTCCAGCGGCTCGGGAGTCAAAGGCCTTCTCCAGGGTTCCCCGTGGCGGGGCCCCAAAGACATGTGGAAGTCCATGGTTCTATAAAGTTCATTGTCATGGTGGAAAGTGGATGAATCTGTACCACTCTTCCCCCCACCTCAATGCAGGCCTGAGTTAAATAGGGAGGGAGGACGGAGGAGGGAGGAGGGTCTGAAAAGGAATGCTTAATTGGCTACATCCTCTGGCCTTTAGATATCTCATTAATATGGCAATCTCTTGAGGCTCTGCAGCTAGAATCTCTTCATAGGTATTGCATGACTCCAAGTCATTGGATGAGTCTGGCAAGGGCATGCTTAACCCCAGGGCAATACCTGGATTGGAAAGTGTTTTACATAGAATTTGCAGCAGAACAAGTGGCTGTTAATGCAGCTGTGGGACAGCAAGCTGGGATCAGGACATGCTGCTAGACAGGGCAGATATGCCAATCAGCAAACTACATACCCCTGCAAATATATGCCAGATTAACCAATTGGGCACCAGAGCATGGAAGGCCCTCTCAAACAGGGGAGAGTCCAGGGAATTGACAAAATAATTCAGGGATCAACTGAAACATTCACTGACTATGTGGCCAGGATGATAGGGCTGCAGGAAGAATTTTTGGAGATCCGATTTGGCCATGCCCTTAATAAACATTATTTTGAACAATGCACCAAGGAATGTAGGCAGCTATTAATCCATATAAGAGCAAAGGTTTAGAGGTCTGGATGAAAATTGTAGGGAAATCGGAGGACCACTATCTAATACAGGATTGCAGCAGCGGTGATGCAATTAAACAAAAGACAAGGGGCTGCTGCTGGAATTGTTTTAGGTGTGGTAATTTGGCCACTTAAAAGGAACTGTCCTCAGAAAGGAGGAAGTAGGGAAACTGCTAAGAAATCCCGGACTCTGTCCTCTTGTGGAAAGGGGAAACATTGGCAATGAGTGCAGACAGTGGAAAATATCCAGGGACATCCGTTTGCCCAGGGTTTGGTGGTACCAAGCCAAAAAATGGGGTGCAGGGCCCATGCTCTCAGGGCCCTCAAATATATGGGTGATCGAGGATCAAGGACATTGGCCATCCCTGAGAAGGCCCATGGTGTGGGGCCCGCAAGACGAGCAACGAAAGGAAGTGCAGGACTTGACCTCTGTTCCACCACTAGAGTCGTATTAACTCCTCAGATGGGACCTCAATTAGTTGAGTCAGATTTCAAAGGGCCCCTACCAGAGGGAACAGTGGGACTATTAATTGGCAGAAGTTCCACTACCATGCAAGGAGTAATTGTTCACCCTGGCATGATTGATTCAGATTATACAGGAACAGTAAAGATTATGGTTTCTTCTCCGAGGGGAATAGCAGCAATTTCCCCAGGAGACAGAATTGCTCAGTTGTTGGTGATTCCTAGTTGTCACTCCATCTTTCCCTCCGCAGATAAAGAAAGACAGGATTGAGGATTTGGATACTCAGGCGCACCCTATATCGGGTATGCCTTAGATTTGGAACAGAGACCCCTTATTGAATTAAGAGTAGAGGGGAAAAGTATTCTTGGCCTTCTAGATATAGGGGCTGACAAAAGTATTATAGCCATAAAATATTGGCCTAAGGGTGGCCTATTCAAAAGTCAGAGCAGCTGCTTCAAGGGTTAGGATATAGCAAATCTCCTGATATAAGTGCATGGTCTTAACATGGAAGGACCAAGAAGGCCATTCCGGCACTATGCAACCTTATGTTTTAGAAATTCCTGTGTCATTGTGGGGAGGAGATATTGCTGAAAGACATGAATTTTGTCTTGACAAATGAAATAGATTATGGAACAATTGTCCCAGACTTATGCAACGCATGGGACACCACCCTGAATATGGGTTAGGAAAGTATTTGCAAGGCAGGAAATCCCCCATATTACCCAACCCGAAAAGGGGAAGAATGGGGCTGGGTTTTCCTAGGGGCCACTGAGGAAACATTACCCATTACGTGGAAAGTTGAGGACCCAGTGTTGGTGTGGGTGAGAGGCTCTGTTTGTGTTTTTCCACAAGATGGCAGCAGCCTTTGTGGGTTCCAGAGAGACGCACATGTCCAGCACAGAATAGACAATGGGAACATCTGTCCAGCCATGAAGCCATCAATGACGATGATGCTCTTATCCCTTTGCTGAGGGAGATCAAATAAAAGAGTGGGCGGGAATAGGGGCTTTAGTGAATTGCCTTGTTCTTATCAGTTTGCCTAGCACTGTGGTGTATCCTAAAGATGTGTTCCCAGCAGCTCAGGGCCAAGCCATGGTAGTTCAAGCATTTGCCACTCTCAAAGGAGGTCAATCTCCACAGATCTGGCTGAGCTACTTGAAAACCACTGAAAATGTAAAATGCAGCAGGGTGACGGACGTATACTGCAGAGGACATTGTCTGTCCTCGGGCACATGTCTGACTGCACACAGGTCAGCCCTAGATCCTGTCCCCTGGAAAATGACTGAGGGTTGGGTCGCCCATGGTAACCATACTGTAGCAACTACAGATGGTGAGATGGGGTTGACAATCTCCCAAACTTACAGGGGGTCAGACCTCTGTGTACTCCTGCTTTGCATAATACAAAAAAAGGGGGAGCTGTAGGAAGCGGTTCTCCCCCTGTCAGGATGGCGGTTGGCGTGTAGCCAGCTAGCTTGAGTAGGCACTGTGGCTGTGGTTCATTATAGAGAAAAGGTTCGAGCTTCCAGGTGTAACTACTTGATTAGCCCACCTCGCATCACAGGAGCAGCCAATTAACAGTGACAGCGTGGCAGCTGCTGATGGGATTAAGACAATTATATAAAGGTTGCTGGGGTGGTAGCCGGGAGGATTGGAGGATTGAAGGAGAGCATTCAAGGAGATTGAAGGAGGGATTGGGGCATTCAAGGAGGAAGAAGAAGGTAGAAGCAAGCGTGCTGTAACAAGGAACCTGAATAAAGCTGCTTTAAGAAGAACATGGTTGTAGCTTGCCTTTTATTCCTGGGTCAGGTAGAGGGCAAGTTACAATATATGTACATATAGACAGATATACATGCATTTGGGAGGTGGGGCTGAGTCCAAAATGCCACATTTTATTTCTTCTCTCTGGCTTTCTTACACCTTCTTAGACAAAAGTACTTTATAAAATTACTTCATAGAGAAAATGTTAAACAAAAGGGGAGTTACAGAGGGATGTTGATAGTAAGTTCAAAGGTGTGTTTCATTATTTAAGTTGACTATAAGTTCAAAGTAACAGTTTCACATGACCTTATCACAGTGCACACCTGTGCCTTTTCCTTGGACTTGACCTAGAATAAATGTTTTTCATTGTCCACAAATTTGTCCCTAGCCTATTTTTCTTTTTAGTGTAATTTATGAAAGCTCACTTTTTCTTAATTTGCAGTTTTATTTACTATTCTATGAGGAAGGAACATTCTATTCTTGATTCTAACTTTATTATATCTTTCTAAAAAAAACTTTATTACATTTTTCTGACAAAACAGCTAAAATTATATCCTTAAATTTTTTCTTAAATTTATCAAAATCAAACCAGGATTGCTATAGAGTAATTAATTCACCTAAACAGCATTAATTCATGAAAATTCATCATCATGTAGATCTGCAGGAAATTTGCTCAATAGGGTGAGCTGATGCCCAGGAATCATTAGGTTATATAATAGTGTCAGCAAAGGCATATGATCAGTAACACAAGTGACAGCTCATGCTACTGAGAATATGGAAAAAGGAAAAAACTCTGCCATTGATGGTAGGAGTACAGCCACTGTAACAATCAATATGACAGTTTCTGAAAATATTGGGAATCAGCTTACCTTATAGGGCCAGAATATGTATATATATCCTTAAGCATATACCTATAGGATACTCTATCCTACTAAAAGGAGTTGCCTAACCTTATTCCTTATGGTTTTAGTCATTATAACCAGAAACTGGAAATAACTTAGATGTATCCTTCAGTGATAAACACAATGTGATGTTTACAAAATGGAGTACTACTCAGCTGGTTAAAAATAAATCATAATATTTTCAGCCAAATAGATGGAGCTAGTAAAAAAATCATTTGAGTGAAGTAACCCAAAAACAGAAAGACAAATACATTATACATTTACTTAGAAGTATTTATTTGCCATTAAGTGATGATAAGCAAACTATAATCCCTAGACTCAGAGTGGTTATGTAAAGAGGGTGGACAAATGAATCTCCCTAGAAAAGGGAAATAGAGTATATTGTCCAAGTGGACTGTGGCAGACAGAGATGGGAGTTGGAGAAATGACGTGCAGAAAGAATGGAAGGAGATTGCAGTGAAAATTGATTGGAATTGGGGGATTTTTGTGGGATGATATTAAACCCAAGTGTAGTGGAAACCTTCCTCGAATCTATGAAGGGATTCTAACGAGCATTACTTGTAATGAGAGATACGGAGTCTCAAGAGGTCATCTCTTGAAGCCAGGCAAGGATTCCGTAGGCTGCAAAAGATTGAATGCTATTGAACTGCTGGTAAAGGGCATCGTAGAGAAATCTACAACTCCCCATATTAGTGTAGGCTGATACTAATAAAAAATAATTGCTCTATGCAAACTGATGGTGGGGCCCTTTGCCAAGAGCAATATCCATACTACACATTGAATAATGGGAAGTTAAGCTGATTTCTACATGGACCCTTTTCCTCTACATTCCAATCTTTTTCTTGTGGGAAGGTATTCTTGCAGGCCACTGAAAGAGACATATAGACACTATCCAAGCCACAAATTTTTGACATACTATCTGTCCTGTCTACAAAATATGCTAGGGCAGTGGTGGTGTAGAACCTGTGGGAGTATTCAACTAATGCCTGATTTGACTTGAGACCCACAATATGAGAAGAAAGCCATACATGACACAACTTGGGTATTCAAAACCAGAGACCTAATAGTCCAGATACCTAAGGTAAAACTAAACTCGATTAGTCAAAAAATATTTAAAAAATGTCATTGTGTACTTCCTTGCCTCTCATATATCCTAAAGCAGTAAACATCAAAATTACTCATTATTGAAAAGGCTTTGAAAAAGCAAAAGCAGGAAACACAAATCTCACAGCAATTTTAGACAAAAAATAAAGAGACAGTATAATCAATATCACTCTGATTTCTGTAGAGAATAAAATATTACTTAAAATTCAGTGTTGAGATATTTGGTCATCCCTTAGATAAAATGAGGGTTTAGTAAAGACTAAAAATATCAAATATATTTGTTTTATGTGAATGATGTGCTTTCATTGTCTATACCATGTAAAAAGAAATGTAGAAAAATAGAGGCTCTGAAAGCCAATTAAAGTCGATATATTTATAAATGACACACAACTAAGAGTCAGAATGAGCAATACATGAAGATTGAGAATAGAAATATAGGGAAAGAAATGATGATTGCATGGACTAGTGGCAATATTCTGTCTGGAAACAGTGTTTAGTGTAGTAACAATTAATTTGGGGTATAAAATATTGTGGAAATGTACTCACTTGCACTTAGAAACAGGAAAACACATTATTTCAGATTGATTTTTTTCCTTGTCATTTAACAGAAAGAAAATAGTGTCCCCTTTAACTAGGAGCTCATTCATTTTAGTGATAGCTTTAATGATAGTTAATCATGATAATAACAGTGGCTGATGTAACCACTCATGATTAGCTCGGCTTGTTTTTGTGTATATTTAGAGGAAGAAAAAAAAAAAGCAGTTTTCCAGAGATTTCAATTCTTTCTGCTCTATTTCCTCCAGTATTTTAAATTACATCACTTAACATACAGACTCAGGCATATTTTTTTATCTCAATCTGCATATCAAAAGACACAGGCTTACAAGGTGCTGCATACATTTTGAGTATTAAAAAAGATGTGAGTATTTGTGAATGGTAAGATTTCACACACACCCCAAAAGACTTTTCACCCAATACACTTTGAGCCTCAAACTATATAAAGCATATTAATAGAAAAGTGAGATAAGTGGTTAGAATATTTGGGAGACACAAACTACTGGGCCTAAGTATCTGATATTCCCTATTTGTGAATCTTTGTTATCAATCAGTAAAAAAGAACAAATAAATGATTTAAAACATCAATATCTCAAAATATATTAACACCAAAAAATAAATAAAAATTACTAAAAGCCTAAGCATTAATGAATTAATGACTATCTAATCACTTGAAGATGATTTTATATTAGCTAATATGGAGTAACTCAGGCTTTATGAAGACTTAGCTTTGTGATGCTAAGCATTGAACAATATTTTACAGTTATTTCAAAGGAGTTGGAGTTTTGAAAATCTTGAGAGAAAAGGAATATAGTTAAAGTACCTTTAGTTCATCATCACAGTTGCAAGCAAATTGATGGTAACTTTAACTTTATTTGTACTCTTACACTTTTCAGATGTTCAGCAAATATTTCAATTTCATTTTAGATAGACTTTTGTTTATTATATTTTATTATTGTTTCCCCTCCTCTACTTCTCTAATTTCCTCTTCACCTCCCTTCCCATCCAGAAACACTCACTCTCTCTCTTAAAAGACAAGCAAATGTCAAAGGGACATTTAGAAAATATAATTTAATAAGATAAAATATAAATGAATATTTCATATGACAATAACTTCACAATCCACTCTGATTAAAGATATTAAAAACATGATACATCCTATTACTAATGAAGTTTATATTCACTAGTTTTGTTTTTTTTTCCAGGAATTGGACTATTCTGTTCTTGAGGACACTTGGTGACCAGTTGTTTATACTTTCAAAATAATCTTGTATAGTAAATCACCAAAAAAACCTTTTAAAGCACATAGTTTTCCTTCTTTATGAATGATTTAAAAAAGTACTAAGTCTGCAGTGAAAAATTTCATTTTTACTCTATTCTTTGTTGTAGAAATATATCACACATGTATGTAACATGTTACACATGGAGATGCAAAGGTACAAATAACGTTAAAGTAAAAATGGTGAGTTGATAATATATCTCTGATATTTGTTAAAACTTAAATCATTCTCTGTAATGTGGAGCTGTGATATTAATATTTGTTCTGATTTTTAAATAAAACTGTGCTAAAATTATAGGATAATTACAATGTTCTTTCCATATACTTCACAAATGATTGGAGTTGAAGGAGTTTTGAAAATCTTGAGAGAAAAGGAATATAGTTAAAGTACTTTTAGTTCTTCATTACAGTTACAAACAAATCGATGGTAACTTTAACTTTATTTGTACTCTTACACTTTTTAGATGTTCAGCAAATATTTCAATTTCATTTTCAACCATGCAATGGTAATATACATACAGTTGGATATAGTATATTCTTTCTAGTAATTCAAACACTAGCATCTGTACATTAGCTACAAATGGATGAAAAGTAGTTAATGATGATTATATACACATTTAAAGAATTCTTATGCAAATAATAATGGTGAATATATTCTTTATTTCTTTTATTGAAAATAGACTTTTGTTTATTATATCCTATTATGTTTTCCCCTCTTCTACTTAAGTTCCTCTTCACCACTCCTCCCATCCAGAAACACTCACTGTCTCTCTTAAAAGACAAGCAGGTGTCAAAGGAACATTTAGAAAATATAATTTAATAAGATAAAATATAAATGAATATGTCATAAGTCAAAACCAATAAACAGAAGAAAAATAGCTTAAGAAAATGCACAAGAAATGATACAGAAACAACAAGCTAGTTATGCGAACATATACATAATCTTAATTCAAACTAGAAGAACATTTTGCATACATTTTTAAAACATTCAAACTATTTTGGCATACATATAAAAATATCCCTACATTGAAAGTGTCCCCTTGAAAGAAATGACATGAAATGTACAATCGTGAAATCTCAATGATATGGCTGCCTAAGCAAGTACTGAGCAACGACAACACCAACAGTCACATTAATGTCAAAGGTAAAACTCTCATTATAATACATATGAAAGGATACAGGCAGCCAAGAACAGATGAGACATGTAAAATTTGCTTCATTATCTCAGCTCTCACCAGTGAAATAATATGTTCCCTTTTCAGATCTATATTTTTATTAATAAAAATAAAATTAAAAATTGAACATAAAGGAAGCTCAAGGAAAATTTACATTTTGAAATCTGATTAAGCATACTGTGTGGTTCTTATATCATATATAAGCTTGATAGAACTTATACTATGTTAATAGAGGTATTTTTTTCTTATTGTGATTAAAATGATAAAAATTATTGTAGTATATGTTTTGTGTAATATAAGTCATATAAAATGAGGTTTTTATGTAATATAAATCATAATTTTATGGGTTTTTCTTTCTTAAAGTGTTTTTATTTGTTTTTTATCTCAAAATACTTCAGTCACTAAAAATAGTTTGTGATGTTTACATTCTTTATTATATTGATTATTCATAACTTTTATGATATCACTTTTTTGAAAAATAATATTTTCATTTAAAAAATGAAAAAGAAATCCACTTCATATTTATATGGAAAGTCACTTATGTGCTCAGGTAGAATAAGTAATAACTGGCATAAATTATGAAAAAATTCAGTTTAATATAAATTATTTTCCAAGGAAAATTAAAAATAGACAGAATCAGGGCTAAAAATTTGGCATGGAATGAAAGAATTATTGTGTTTCTCTCATATATCTAACTGGTACAGAGTGAACAGAAAGTTATATTAAAATATACAACTGAGATACAATCTTGTTCCTTCTTATCCTATGCACAAGGACATTTATGTAGACATATTTATTAAATTTTTTGCTGAATTTTCCAAGTTTATGTCCTTTGCTAAATCTTAGATTATATCTCAGACATAAAAGAAAAAAAAGGCTCTCAATTCTTCTCTGAAACTTTCAGAATACTCACAATTTTAATAAAGAGAGTCTTCAACTTTTCAGCATTTCCTCTATTGACTTTACCTACCTCACAGTATTTTATGTGGGTATCAAAGGTATTTATCATCTGGATCAATTTCTGTGTTGCCTTCCTGTCTTCTATCAAGTATTACTTGCAACTATTTTAGTCTTGTTTTTGGTTGAGTAAAAGAATTTCCTCTCCATATACTGTTTATTACGTGAAAGTACCATGTAATTAACATGTAATAGTCCCTCCTAATCATATGGTCAGTAACAGCTACTTTTACAATCAGGATATGCTGTATTTTAATTCACTCTTTATTATAAATGTAAATGTTTATGGAAGGTTTTCTATAGTTTTTCATCTTTGTCATTATGTTTAATAATACATATATTTATATTTATATATACAAACACACATATATATGTATATACATATATGTGTGTTGACATATATTATGAAAAATACATGTTGCATATAAAAACATTTAATGCCAAAGAAACATAGTCATCCCATAGAAACAAGATAGATCAAAACATATTTTGCTTTTGAGTAACATTGTAGAGTAGAGCTGTGTTCATGTGGCCCAGTGAAAGCTGAGTGTCACAGTAAGAAATAACAGATGTATTACAAAGAAGGTAGCTAAGACCACTGGAAATCCACCAAGGAAATGATCCAACAACTGACATTTATGGAGAAATAGAAGAGCTATTCAGCAAAATAGAGAACTAAATAGATAAAATAAGCAATATTAGAGCTATATGATTGTCTTGGTGAGTGAAGGGAAGCAGAAACTCTCTCCCAAATATGAATGAGGAAGTCTTATTGAAAACTGTCCTAAGACCGTTTTTTCTTTTTCTTTTCTTTTTTTTTTCATTCCTCATATCTTGTTGGATTGTGAACAGTTTCATCAAAGTATTTCCTGTGTGAGCTAGATGTAGCTTGAAAGATACAGGTTTGATAGATTTTCCCCTCCATCCTTAGGAGCTGGCTTCAAAACCTGAGAGTTCAATAGTTTTGGGTTAGTGACCAATGGGTACATAAATGCCTGAGACAATATATCCCATGAAAACCATTGCTGTCAATTCTCAGAACCTGAACTCCCGTGGATTGTGTCACACTTACAGGTGCATCCACAAAGCAGCATATGGACCGTCAGTAGATTTTGAAACTCTTCACAATTCCCACTTTTATATTTACTTTTTCCTGTTCTAAAAGATTTTAGAGACAATGACCTGAAACACTAACCAACAAGGGTGTAAGAAATCGAGAATCGAAGATCTGTAGAACAAAACATAATTGTGCAGTTATGGCAAGGATAGACCTTGTTTCCACTCAAGACAGAAAACTAAAATCATGAAGGCAAAGGTGAGAGTCTATGGGCTTTTGTCCAATACAGTTTCAGCAAGAGACAAACCTGATAAGCAGTTCAGAAAGCTATGCACTGCTGTGTTCAGAAACCCAGGAAAAGATTATCCAGCCCTTCTGCTTTTGACCACATCTTTCACAACACCAGTATTTATACCTATGCTTTATTAGTATACTAACTTTCCATAATGTTCTTTTATTTATTCTTTAATCTATTTTTACTGTCTAGTATTTATCTCCCTCCTAGTCTACCCTCTGAGTGTTCCACATCCCATACCTTCCTCCCTCATCCCGGTCTACAAGAGGATGTTCCCATACCCCTACCCCCACCCCACCAAACCTCCCCATTCCCTGGGGCCTCAAGTCTCTCCAGGATTAGGTTCATCTTCTCTGACTGAGTCCGTATCTAGCAGTCCACTGCTGTATATGTGTTGGGGGCCTCATATCAGTGGTGTATGCAGCCTGGGTGGTAGCTTAGTGTCTGATATATTCTGGGGATCCAGGTTAGTTGAGACTACTAGTCGTCCTATAAGGTCTCCTTCCTCCTCAGCTTCTTCCAGCTTTTCGCTAATTCTACTACAGGGATCACCAGCTTCTGTCCATTGGTTGCAGGTAAATATCTGCAATTGAATCTTTCAACTGCTTGGTGGGTCTTTCGGAGGGCAGTCATGATAGGTCCCTTTTGTGAGCTCTCCATAGCATCAGTAATAGTGTCAGGCTTTGGGGCCTCCCCTTGAGCTGGACTTTCCTTAATTTTTACTAATTTGTAGTATTTTATCTTATACTTCTACCTATATCCATTTAATTTACTTTATTTAATTGTCTTTATTGGCAATTTTTGAAGAGAATTTTAATTAATTTATCAGGTATATGATTATTATTATCTTATGATATTTTAATGCATACTTACTTATTGTTGACCTTCAAACATCTCTCCATTTCTCACTTTTCTTGTTCTCTCATTTCTATCACATCCATTATTCTATACCATTTTCATATCTCTTATGATCTACTACCAACTCTGTTCTACAATGCCTATATTCTTTTTCTATATATTCCTTTCTAGGATCTCAGGCATTAAACAAACCCATATTTTCATATCTATCTATCTACCTATCTATCATCTATCTATCTATCTATCTATCTATCTATCTATCTATCTATCTTCTGCTTTGTATGTTTATATGTGTGTACATAAGTGTAATATGTATATACATATAGACACATATACATATATGCACATACATATATACACACATAAGTACATAATCACATGTACTTATGAGTTTATATATTATACACAAATGTTAATTATACATGTATATGTATTATGTACTTTGTATACATATTCATGCTATATATTGTGATATAATTTAATTATTTAATATCTAGTGAGACTTACTCTTGGTATTTTTTGGATTAGGAGCTGACTTTATTACTTGGCAGTTTGATATATCTAAGGGAAAAACCAATTAAATATTATATCATATTACTTATATATAAATATACATATGTGTGTGCTATGTGTGTATGAGATTATTGGGATGATATATATTATATATATGTATGTTATATATATAAATTCAGCAGTTAGGAGCAAGATAAAACAGGGAAAAGGGTGTATATATTTATGTATCTTCATGCCATGAGCACATGGAGAAAGGGGGAAGGGAGAAGCAAGAATCAAGAGAGCAGGAGAGCAATAGAGCAAGAATATAAGAGAGCAACAGCCCATTTAACATGAGTTACTTAATCATATGTATGCATATATACATGTATATACGAAATATAAATGCATAAAAGAATTACATTTATGTATTTATTACATTTGCAATATTACAATATCATTATATATTTATTATATATTAAATATTATTGACATATTTTATTTTTCTACAAATTTCCTTATTTAACTTTTTATTGTGATCTTAATAAATTTAACTGCCTATAAAGTGTCATTTTTAAAATGCATACATCTGTGAATAATTGTGTTAACCTATGATTTTTTTCCAACTTCCAAATCATAAATAGTTGAACAGAAACAATTTCTGCTGCCATTGTTCTGCCTTTTGGGTGTTTTCTTTCTGACTGAAAAGCCATACTGATGTTTTGTGCAACCCTTATTTTTTTTTCTGGTATTTGTTTAGCAACATTCTTATTTCTTGTGACTCCAAATGAGTGGAATCAAGATGTGATACATTAGCAAATCAGTCTGTAGTTTAATAAGAGCAAGCTAGGACACACGAGTTTGCTTGTTAGAAAGAGAACAGGCACAGCTGAGGCACCAAAAGTTTCTTTCTCTCTCCCTGTGTTTGCGTCGCTTATACCACCCAAGAGTGGGCACTTCTGAAAAAAAACAAAACAAACAAAACGTATTTTTTTCTTAGAATCTCATTTCTTCAGAAATCGACTGCCATTCTTAGGTATCTAATAGTAAAAACTATTTATAAGTGTTAAATGGAACTAAATTTGTGATGCTCTCAAACTCAGCACTCAGTAAAAAATTCTGGAGTATGTTGAGCAGGCCATATAAGAGCCCACAATTACTAGCTATTGTTCTTTATTTCTCTTTTGGGGCTGTAACCTGGCTTATATGGAATGGAAGCAAACCACTCTGTTTAATCATAACAACTGTTAATCAGTGACTTCTATCATCTTACATCCTACTTTTAGGACACTGGACAGCACAGCTGGAGAGACCTCCACAACCTATTGTTCTTTTTTTCTATTTATATGTGCTTCAAGATTAGTTTCTTCCAGAGTTACCTTCCTGACTAAATTTATTACCGACATAAGAAGAGATAATATATATATTGGAAAGGTAGTTAATTAGCAATATAGGTTCTACCTGCAAGTGAAATTTGTAAGAAAAAAATATAGGATCTGAATGTGTGAATCAAAATATAGCATTTTAAAATTGTACATGACCCATAGCAAACAAATTTGTTTCCTTTTATATCTTCATTTATATTGCCTAAAATGTATACTGCATAATAGAGCATGTGGTTCATTTTCAATGTCAAGGTATTTTCTTTAGCTAGATCAACATTAAAGATTTGTTAGAAATTATGTATTAAATATGCTGTAATGGAAGAACCTATATTGGTCCCGGAAAATTCAAAATCAAATGACTGCATTTAGAAGAGCCAACATATGTTTTCTACAGTATAAAGCAGTCATCTTTTATACTGTTTTATACTGTTTGATAAAGGTATATCATTTGGTAATGGGTGCTTAAAAGTTTCTCAGTCTCCTCACATTGCCTACTTCTTTTGTTTTGCTTTAATTCTTTTTATTGGATATTTTATTTATTTACATTTCAGATTGTCTAGTTCTTAGCCTCTGTATTAATTGACTCCTGCAAGAGGAAGCTTTTCATATGAGAGTTGAATCTCATTTAGACACAATAGAGCTGATGCACCTATGACCAGACAGACTATGATAGCTGTTCAAATCAGATAAAATTGCAGCAAGGAGAAAAGAAAAGAGACATGAAATCCAACCCATTATAAAGAAACTATTTGCATTATAATCTACTAAGAAAAGGAAAATACGTTTTCTCTAATGGCATGCTACAGGGTAAATCAATGAAACACTACTGAAGTCCTACTCCCAGAAGTAGCTGACCAACACAAAAATGTGTTGTTTTGTTTTTCTTTTGTTGTATGAGTTATTTATTTTGTATTTTTTTATTGTTTGTTGTTTTTTGTTTTTGTTTTATTCGTTTGTTTTTGTTTTTTGTTTTTGTTTTCCCCATCTTTTTGAGATAAATAGAAAAAAGAAAACTGGGTGAGTGAGGAAGTGGGGAGGAGTTTTGAGAAGTTACAAAGTTATGGGGAGGGAAAGAATATGACCAAATATACAGCACAAAATTAAGAAAAATTCATGAATTGAATTAAAAACAGAATTTTCAAGTTGGTAAATGATAGCATGAGTAGTGTTCATAAGGAAGTATTTTACAATATGATTACAGTTTGTTTCTAAGTTGTCTCCTAGCAATCCATCAAACTGTCATATAAAACACGCCTAAAAATAAAGAACAACACTTTCTTTTTTCTTCCTCAGAATAATGTGCTACTACACTTAATTTTCTGCTTTGGAAATTTTGTCAAGCAGACTCCTTTTTTCACTTTTCTCCATAAAAATTATTCTTATATAACCTAGGAGCTTCGGAGTTTACTGAAACATGGAAGCTTTATATTCCAATCCATTCTTCAAAGATGCAATATCACACTGCAAATTATACTTTGAAATTAACATAGGCACCCACATCGTTTCAAAATTCATCATGCTTATTTTTTTTTTACTTCATTCCTAGATATGGGTACTGATGCCAACTTGGATCATTAGAACTTGAACAATTAATCAAATAAATTTCAAATGTAATGCACGTGCCCAAGTCACCAAAACCACATTAATCAAATCAGGAAAAAAATCTAATTTATCAGCTATAAATTCTAGTCTTCAACAATTAATTATATTTCCAACACTGAATTCAAATAGAATTATCAATGTTCATCTTGCTGACCTTTTCATTTCTATTTTCCTCCTAAAATCTATTCTCTATCCCTTCTTTCTTCTCTCTATCTTTCTCTTTCCTCTCTTCCCTCTCTTGATTGTTTCTCTGTCTCTGAAATATTCACCCAGTTTTCTTTTAGCAGTGCATATCATTGATCTCTGACCCATTTCGTCTTAGCTTATAAACTTCTGGCTGAAATCCAGATGATCTAAACTTCTTCCTGCATCATCTTCAGCTGAATATAATAACATATCTTTTTATGTCAAATATCTAGCTTAATACAACTTACCAACACTAATAATAGACTAGGAAATTCAAACAGTTTCAAAATGTAATATATTGTCTCTACTATTGGGATCTTATGACTCCTAAAAATTATATATATATATATATATATATATATATATATATATATATATGTATTTATTTCATATATATTTCATATATATATATACATTTTATACACACTCTCTCTCTCTCTCTCTCTCTCTCACACATCACACAAATATATAATATATATATTTTGAAATTGTTAAGGCAAATAACTTAAGTGCTTTTGCCTTTTGGTTAATACATAGCTATATTGGTTCTAAGTCTCTGATGTACATTGGTGGCCACTTATATTTTTCCATAACTAATATTTCTTCATGGTAAATGCTTGGGAAAAGATAGGTCCATTTTTCCCCGTGTTTGCTTTCATATGCCATGTAATAATGGGCATGCCTTATATTTTATGAGGATCAAGGTTATGATTACTACAAAATTGAAATAAAAGTTAAAATTCTACATTCTGTAAAAGGAAGAATAGTTTTTTGTAAATTATATTTCAAACTATTTTCTGTATCTGATTTTGCCCATTTTGCAATTTTACTGAACTTTACTTGTGTGTATACATAGATTGGTAAGCTCTGGTAGAGGAAGAGAATTGCTTCATAGAATCCATGTGGTACAGGAGTGTCAAAAATGAGAGGAAACAGAGTATGATACAAGTCTGTAACAGAGTCAAGATGGGCACATGGGCAGACTGGACCCCAAACCTATATACTCTGCTATTAGGAAGTAATTCAGTTAACTTTGTCTTAACTTGAATTTTTCTTCTTGTCTATGAAATAACTTTGTGATTTAGCAGTAATTCTGTAACAACTCAGTCCTCTTGGAAGTAACTGTATGGCTGTCCATGTCTAAACCTTTAAAATTTACATAGGCCAGAAAGGATCAATTGGGTTTTGATGGATTACCGTTTATGTAAATATTACCTGAAGTACAATCATGCTGCCTTACGTTTGCACAATTTCAACACACTGACCACACACTATACTTCATGCTTTCCAATGTTTTTCTAAGTTGCTACAAAATAAATGAGGAAAGCAAGTGAACACTAAGCTCAGATGAAAGAGGCTGAGTGCAAAAGGCTAACAACACACTGACAATGGCTCAGAGAGCCACCACATAGCTGGCAGGAAAGGTACAGTCAAGCCAGACGCTTTACCAAAACAGAACAGACAAGGAGAGGGATGATTTGAGAGTATCGTATCCACATGTTCATTTAAAACTTGTATAAAGGTGGCAGGAAATCTGAAATCCCAATGAGCAGTTTTGTACTTTGGAGTATGGGATCCTCAACTCAGTGCCCTACAACCAGGCATGGTGTACACTCCTGTAACCCAAGTACCCAGAGGCAGAGGAGAGGATCACTATGAGTTTGTAGGCCAACCTGGTCTACACAGAAAGTTCTAGGTCACCCTGGGTGAGAAAAACCCTGTCAGAAAGTAAATAAAAAATAAATGTAATATTCTTAATAATCTATATATTATTTTCATATAATTTATTATATAATTACTATATAATTATTCAATAAATAATTGAATTTTTCATAAATACATTGAAATATATTCTATGTTATATATTATATTTATATTTGTATATTTGGATAATATTACATAAAAACTATTTATAATCAGAATACATATATACATATATGTACATACACATACACACATATATGTATTTTGTGGTGGCTTGATACACTTTCCTTACAAGTTGAGTATAAAACATTATAAAATTCAGTAACAATAAAGGCTATTACGATTCCCCTTGGTTACCTACCATAAATTATTGGTAAAACCTTATTGTTGAAGAAGTTACACACCTTGGTTATAAGACATTGAACTGACTGAGAAACTCGCTCACTGATGGATACTTCCGTGGTGCTACTGAACTTGCTGAAGGAGAAACAACTTCAATTATCTTCACAAAGCACAGACATTGTTTACTGCAACAGTGATTGCAGGCAAGATGTGGGCCCTGGTGCAATAGTAACAAGGCTCTTAAGGGAACACCTTCACGTTGACACTGCTCCGATCAATCATGCCTCATTACTGATTTTGATCAATGATCCAGGAGCAAATCATTAGCCTCTCTATAAAAATTTATTGATTTGTTTTTTTTATTTTTAAATCATTAAGTTGACACTGAATATAATTTTGATTTCTCTCTTTCCTAGACATAATATATTCCTTTCTTTATTTTGGCATTTTTTAAATATTGTTATTTGTATGTATTTATTTTATTTATTTATTTTTTTTTGTTTTCTCGAGACACGTTATTTCTGTAGCCTGCTGTCCATGGAATTTACTCTGTAGACCAGTGTGCTCGAACTCAGAATATCGCCTGCCTTACTTTGTATGTTTTATGAGTATACATATATCTATATATGCATCTACACAACACACACATATATATACATATATATACATATATATAATTAAATGCATAAATATTCCCTGTTCACTGTATAAATATTATAATAAATATGTTTGTTTTCAGGACTGCTCATTTTATTTTAGATACCAATTTCTGAGCTCATCCCTGGTGAAGAGTATTTCTCCTGCATTCACCTTCTAGTTGTCTATAATTTTTTGTGAAAGTTCATGTCAGTGAACTGCCTTCTAAATACTTAAATCCATAGATTTCTACTTCCTACTTTCTGCTTTCAGCCTTGTTCTTATTGTTATTGTTGTGAATCTTTTTTAATAGAAAGATTCATAACTGTTGTTATGCTGAAGTTGTCCATATAGGTGCAAAGTCAAAGATGGGACATCCATATAAACACCCTTGCAAAGTCTCTGCTCATAATACAGAAGAGGGGGCAGAGGATGTTAGAGCTCCAAGATGGGAATAATAATTCTTCTGCAACAATGTTCTGCAATAATATGGCTATTGTGTAGATGAACTCAAAGTAGCTGGCAATTTCTCTACAAGATCCAGACAATTGAAGTTTCTAGGAAAGAGTAAGGAAGGATCCTGAAATTCAACTCTAACTGAGGAACTATTGATAATTGACTGCTAAAAAAGGGAGATTTACTTTTCTGTTAGGAGTGAAGCCATTGGAATGTTGCCAATAATCCAGGGGAATACTTCACACCCATGAACATACACGAGACACTAATTATACTCTGTGGATTTCAAGACAAGCAAGGTAAAAAACATGAACTTGAGAAAGATGCAGTGGTGTAGGCTTTTGCAAAAGGTAAGCTAGAGAGTGGGAGAGGGGGTCGATATACGCAAAATATAAACTATTCATTTACTAATGTTTCAAGAAATAAATACCAAAAATAAAGGAATGAGTCAGCAATTTTTAGAAATGTTTTGCATTCTCGAGTAGCTTTTGTTTTTCAGATATTTTATATTTAGTACTTTTACAAGCACTCTACTTTCGCTATAAGCTAATCACACACACACACTACAATGTTACAAGTTAGACAGTCTGAAAAAAAAGATAAATCAAATAAGTATCACATTTACTCTTACAAATAACTTAATGTTATCAAAATTATTTATGAACAAACTGAAATTTTAATACCTAAATATCAACATGGTGATATATGATTCAAAAACTTGTAGTCAGCATTTAATTCTCTCATAAATTAGGAATTATATTTCATCATGATAATATATGTTAAATTTATTCATGTTCAATTAATAAGGATACTTGTGTATCACTGCTGTAGCTGAAACAGTGGCTCAACTATACTATAATACTATAATGGCTCAACAGAAGCTATGGGTTAATTCTACTAAAATTCAAGCATTTAATTGAGCAACTGAACATTGATGGCTTCAGGATTATACAGATACTACCTCTGGTGATCTAGTTACCATTTTTAAAAATTAGAAAGCAGATTTCAAAAGATTAAGATACAATATTGGAAATTTCCTGAGTTAGGGTTTTTATTGCTCTCATAAGACATCATAATATAAAGGAACTTGTGGAGAAAAGGATTTGTTTAACCTTACATCTTGTCATCCCGTCACTGTGGAAACAAAGGCAGTAATTTGGAAGCCACAACAGGCGTTTAGGTCTTGAAGGATCTCAACTATGTGATTCCCACTGATTTTTCAGCCTCCTCTCTTATGCTATTTAAGACCACCCACCCAGAAGTAGCACCACACCAGGTACGATGGGTCTACGTACATAATCATCAATTGAAAAATGCCCTGCTAGGCTTGCAAATAAGCCAATGTGCTGGTCAGAATATCTTCTCAGTTGAGTTCCACTCTTCCAAAAGGACTCTAACCTGTGTCAAGCTGATATACTGATATATATATATACATACATATATCAGTGCAGGCATATTAAAGAAGAGCATAGAAATCGCACAATGGACATTAGGGAGAGAAAGTTCATGGTACAAATATTCTGCTGGTTTTAAGAATGGCACAGAGTTCAGTACTGAAGCTCTGAAATATCACGGGAAATATCTAAAAGCAAATCCATCAGTAGATTTAAAATGTTTATGCCTCAAAGCATCTAATTATTATATAATGATAAATTAATGTTCCAGTTCGTTTGGGAACACTAGCAGCTCATTTCTGTACAATGAGTAGATTCATTGTTAAATATGTTGGTCTTTTGATTTTATAAGGCACTTGTCCTATTGGACATTAAACAAAGCTAACGTAATGCGTAAGAATGATTCACTTAACAAATTCAATAAATGAGATTAGAAATATAAATAAAAAATTATTGAAAGTCAGAAATAAGACCTGGACTAGATTGCTTACCTAGTGTGAAAACATGAGATATACAATAACAGTAACATCACCACCCCAAGAATGTCTACTCAGAAACACATAAAAAGCATGAATTCTAAAACTATGCCCTAACACAGTACCGTCACAGATCTGTTTTCATTTCATAAATTGAGTCACGACACTTTTAAAACTCACTTAATCCACGCAAATATTGTATTTGTGAATAATGGTAATTTCTATAATACTGGCAAGTCTGCAATATGAAACTATTCTTAAAACATTTGATAATTCCATAAGTTATAATATGAAAGATATTTTTTAGAAAAATAGAATTTGACAATGATATTTTAAAATATGATTTTTGTAATCTCTTAGTGCTGTTTTCTGATATTTAAGAGACTATTCCCCTCTCCAACTGATTAATAATATTTATGGTATTGTGTGTAAGATTCTGTGTTGTTAAGGATTGACCTCAAGATTTTGTATAAGCAAAAATATTTTATGCTAACACTAAGCTGCTTCCTCAATTGGATGTATATTTAATGTATCACTGTATCACATTAGAATCTCACATATCATTATATTAAAAGGTAGAATTACATTAGTTTAACAAGGATTTATAATACAACAAAAATATCTCAGACATAATAATATAGACTTTTAAAAAGGTTAAAATTTAAAAAAGAATCAATAGTTTCTTTAGTCATTAAAAAGAATTAGAAGTCTGAGAAGACTGCCAGGACTGAAAATGATTAAGTAAGGTGGACCAGATTTTACTACTCTATATTATGGATCCTGGGAACTATTAAGTCTGTCAGCTAGATACCTGTCCACATTGCCACTCTTCTTTCATCAAGATTGCCGAGAACTGTGTTCATAGTCTGGGAGATACAAATTAGCACAATTGGCCAAAGAAACCACAAAAGAAGTCTGTATTCAAGGAAAGAAGAAAGCACACACTTCTCTTGCATAAGATGCTCAACAAACTCATGTTCGAAAGACTGTAAAGAAAGGACAAAATAAGCCTTAAATTTTACATTTTATTACAGAGAGCCAATAGTTCTTACTGAATATAATTTAACTCAATGACTCATGTTTCCTTAAGGAAATCAATTTTAAGATAATAGAAACAATGATTTTTCTATGATTTAACCTAAGCCAATACAAATTATGAATTCACATCTCAAAAAGGTTGTTTTACAATAGAAACATAGCTTACTCATGCAGGAAAAAAATACATTACCCTTGTAATGTAGAGTTAACATTTTTTGCTTTTTAAAATATTATGATACCAAAATAATCATTCTCAATAAAGTTATTGGGTTTTATAAAAATGTGTTATCTTTGACATATTTTTGTTTACACATTTAAAAGTATAAGGTTAAATTTTATAATATTTATATAAAATTTTGATCACTAAATTATTATGATTTACAGTACTCCATCTTTTATTGTTAGCATTTAGAAATGTATTTCTATTTTGGACTCCAAAAGTTTGCTATCACAAAGACACAGAATAATGATTAATACAATTAGCATCACAGTTTTAATCTAATATCTTCAGGGAGACTTTGATAATTTTGACAGTTAATTTTAAAATTAGTTATCTGTTAAAGATTTAAAAATATATTGGTAAAGGTGTATCTCATTATCAATCTTTTCCCAATTTATTATCAACATTTTATAATTAAGATATGCACCACTTAGAGAAATTGAATGTGTGAATATTGGGGGAAACTTTTGGTTTTGCTTGCCATCTGGTTACCTTGGAAACTATGCTCTTGGAGATAAAATACATTTCTTAGTTGGAGTATGTACCATGGTAACCAGGAAAAAGAAACTCACCTGTATGACAGGCAATTGCTGACATGCCTGGGAAAAGAAACAAAAAGAATAGGAAGATGCATGCATATGTATTTATTTATAATTTCTATTTTCATAACAACTTTTGAGGTAAGTAGATGCTGTGACAATTAGATCTAAGGGATATCTGGTGCATTCTATAGACTAAATTGTTCTTCCATTAGAATATACATATATAATAATATAATATATATATATATAATTGGAATTCATTTTATATACAAACATATAATATGCATAAATTTATACATATTGCAAGGCTGAATATTATCATATTCCAACATCAAGGAGATATTGGCCTTCATCAAATAAAACAACTAGTTTTCATTATCTTGAAATGTAATTTTTGGCTGGGTCAACAACCAAATCCTACAAGTTGCCTTCTGATTTTCACAGGTATACTATAGCATATACACTTGCATGTATGTCTGTGTTTTCATATATATATATATATATATATATATATATATATATATATACACATATATAATATATGTATATACGAATACGCATGCACACATCTACATACACAAATGCTCAATAAATAAATGAAAAAAATTTAAAAGCTTATTTTACAAAATATTAAAATGTTTTACATGTTTATTTGTTTTACATTTTTGCATTATGACTTAATGTGAAACATAATATCCTCCTCATCTGCATTATCATAGATTTTATTAAAACTAAATGGTATCCATGTATTAAAAAAACTCTGCATATGTAGTTGCTTTCTGGGGGTTATTCAACAGAAGTCATTAAATCCAGACCTCTGACATTATACTCAAAATGAAACTAAACTGTACTGAAGCATAATTAATTTGAATTTTTCAAGTGGGCTCAAGGTTCATGGCTTGAAAACAGGGAAGGAGGCAAAGAACACTGTTAAATATGACACAAAAGGAAGTGACTGGAAAAAAACCTAGAGGTCAGGGTCCAAAGCATGAGGACAAGCTGACAATGATTTTGAGGAAGCAGAGATTAAGTAAAAAATGCATAAGAATGCTGAAGTGTGACAGAGACACTGTTGGCCAAGCAGCAGAGAGGAAAGATCTCAGCTGTATGAAACTGCCTTCTGACAGGAGCAAGAGCAAGGAGACAGATTATCCAAAGAACCTCCAAAAAACCAGCATTTTGACTTTAGCTTTAATGTGTGTACAGCAGGTAAGCTAGCATAGGAAAGCTGACAGCTCATATCCAGAAATACAAGAATATAAGCAATTGCTCTTTTAAGATTATGGTAATTCTTTCACAGTAGGAAAAAAAAATACCCGAATAATTACTAGGGACTATTATTGAGTATTTTCATCCACTGTTATGTTTTATTTTATTTGCTGAATCATTTTAAACCACTTTTAATTATTCATACAAATATTAACATGGAATCTTTGTGATTATCATTAGAGATTTTATAAACTACAGTTAGACATTCTATTTTCTTCTCTACAGAATCTGCTAGACAAAATGATCTATAAGAGAGATCATACAACATAGACTAATTTCATATTTATTACATACATAGTATTCTCTCTTTTGGGTTAGGGAATAAAAGTAAAAAAATATAGCACAAACCAATAACTTATGAATATTCATATACAAAAGGTGAAGCAACAGTTTATTGTTTAAGATGGCAAAGAAACAAGCAACAAGTCCAATCAGTTCAATCATAAAAGTTATTCACTCAATATATTAATTCCAGTTTTAAAACATGCTTAGGATATTGACAGATAAGACTGTCTCCCCCCAAAATGAGAAATTATGAATGAAGTCAAAACATTGCCAAACAATTAGGTTCAAAGTTCATTCAAACTTACAGTGTTTACACTACTACAGACTCATTAAGGAAGGAAAGGGCTTATAGACTTTATCATACAAGATGAGATTTTACAAACATGGCTCTGTGAATAAGAGAGTTTGCTCTGCAGGAGACATGAGGACCTATTCCAACACCCATGGTTGTGAGTGACTGTAACCCCAACACTAAAAGACAGAAAAAGGATCTTCCATGTGCTCCCTGGACAGATAATCTAGCCAAATCAAGAAGCATCTAATTCAATGAGAGGTCTCATTGCAAGGATATGAGGTGGAAAGCTATAAAGCAAAACACAACCTACTTAAAAAGATGACTGGTTCAGGCTCCATATCCTCGTGAGTGTGGTGTGTGTGTGTGTGTGTGTGTGGTATGTGTGTGTTCAAGTCTGTTTGTGTAGACAAAAGGTAAACCTAGTTTATTCCTAGATTATTCATACTGAGTTTCCAATTTCCAAATAAGAATTTCTAGTTGTGTGTGTGTGTGTGTGTGTGTTGGTGTAAGGTCAACTCAATTGTTTTCTCAGTTGCTCTCTACCTTATTTTCCTGAGATAGGTTCTGTCACTCAATCTGGAGCTTGCTTGCCATTTTAGCTACTCTAGCTGGTCAGGAAACCTTAGGGATCCTGATGTTTCTGTCTCCCCAAAACTGAGATAATTTGTTCTTGCACTCAGGTCTTTTTTTTTTTTTTTTTACTTACGTTTTATTTTATTCTTTTGTTTTATTGGATATTTTCTTTCTTTTCTTTATTTATATTCAAATGTTATCCCCTCCAGAAATCCCCTATCCCATCTCCCCTCCTCCTGTTTCTATGAGGGTGTCCCTCCACCTATCCATCCACTCTACCTCCTCACCCTGGAATTCCCCTACACTGGGTCATCGAGCCTTCCCAGAACCAAGGGCCTCTCCTCCCATTGATGCTCGACAGGGCCATCCTCTGCTACATATGTGACTGGAGCACAAATGGGTCCCTCCATTTGTACTCTTTGGTTCGTGGTTTAGTTCCTGGGAGCTCTGGGAGGTCTGGTTGGTTGATATCGTTGTTCTTCCTATGGTGTTCCAAACCCTTCAGCTCCTTCAGTCCTTTCTCTATTTCTTCTATTGGGAATGCCCTGCTAGTCATGTTTGCTCTTCGCAGCTGAGCCTTCCAGGAGACAGCCCTCACTCTGGTCAACCTTAAAGGTTCCAATAAATTTCTACTGCATTAGATTTACTTATTACCCCTTAATGCCCACATATTTCACTCATGTCATCCCTGATAGTACTCTCTTCCTTTGTCCCTCCCTCACCAAACTGATCCCTCCAGATCCAATCTGCCCTCAGTCTACCCACAAAATCCATCCTATGTCCCTGTCCAAGGGAGATCCTTCCAGTCCTCTCATCTTTCTCAAACATCTCCAAGTCTGTAGATTTTAGTGTAATTATTCTTTTCTTTTTTCTTTTTTTAATTAATTTTTATTGGATATTTTATTTACATTTCAGATGTTATCCCTTTTCCCTATTATCTGCACCCCCATCCAGAAAACCCCTGTTCCATCCCCTCTTCCGGCTTATATGAGGATGTGTCTCCACCCATGCACTCTCTCCCACCTTTCTGCCCTGGAATTCCCCCACACTGGGGCATCCAGCCTTCACAAGACCAAGGATCTCCTCTCCCACCTATGCTGGACAAGGCCATCCTCCACTACATATACAGCTAGATCCATGGGTCCCTCCCTTTGTGCTCCCAAGCTGGTGGTTTAGACTCTGGGAACTCTGGTTGGTTGGTATTGTTGCTCTCCCTATGAGGCTGCAAACCCCTTCAGCTGCTTAGGTCTTCTCTCTCACTCCTCCATTGTGTACCCTGTGATCAGTTCAATGGTTAGCTGTGAGCATCCGTCTCTGTGTATGTCAGGCTCTTGCAGACCTTTAAGGAGACAGCTATATAAGGCTCCTGTCAGCATGCAATTCCTGGCATCCACATCAGTGTCTGCCTTTGGTGACTGCACATGGGATGGATACCCAGGTGGAGCAGACTCCTTCAGTTTCTGTCCCACATGTTGTCTCTATATTTGGTCCCATGAGTGTTTTGTTACTCTTTTTATGAAGGACTGGAGCACCCACACTTTGATATTCCTTCTTCATGAGCTTCATGTGGTCTGTGAGTTGTATCTTGGGTATTACAATCCTTTACCTAAACGCTAATATCCACTTTGTGAATACATATTAACATGTTAAGTTTATCTTTTTGAGTCTTGGTTGCTTCACTTGGGAAACTTTTATTTTCTAGTTCCATCCATTTGTCTGCATATCTTATGGTGACATTTTTTTCCTAACTGTTGAATAATACTCCATTGTGTAAATACATCACATTTTTTTTTTTTATCCATCCTTTGGTTGAGGGACATCTGTGTGACTGCGTAAGGGTATCCTGGTACTTGGCTGGGCATAGGCCTAGAACCCCGAGACTCCAAGGGAGAAACGGCAGGAGTTTGGCCACTCCCCAGAACCCAGGGTCCTGAAAAGCAATCTCCATGAACCTACATTGTTCAGTCACGTAGGCCATTACAGCCCCTCCCAAAGTGCACAAGTAGAGGGTGTGACTACAGGCCCCCTAGAGATTTACGTACTAATGAAGGCCAGAGGGTGGAGCCAGAACCTCCCCCTTTCTCCCTCCCTACTTAACTCAGGTCTGCCCTGAGTTTGGGGGGCTACATCCAGATCCATCCACCATCCACCATGACAATAAACCCTTTTGGAACCAAGGACTTCCTCGTGTCACTGGGGCCTGCACTGCCGGGCCTTCCAGCCTGTGGAACCCCAGACCTTTCTCCTGGATGTGGGACCCGCCTCATGGTGGAAGTCTCCAGGCACCTCCCCCGCTTTGGCCCATTTATCCACAGACATTTAGCTTGTTTCCAGTCTCTGGCTTTTATCAGACCCATAGCCAAAAATTAGGCAGAGCTCAGAGAACTTTGTAGAAAAGGGGGAGAAAAAAATTGTAGGCTCCAGATCGATGGAGAACACTAGAAGAACATAGCTCACAGAATCAACTAAGCAGAGATCATAGGGGATCACAGAGACTAATCCATTAATCACAGAGCCTACATCAGTCTATGTCAGGCCCTCTGCATACATGCTATGGTCCTTTAATAATTAACGTGGGGTGTCTCTCTTTGTCTTATTTCCTTGTGGAACTTACTTCCTCCTACAGGGTTGCCTCATACAGCCTTGCTATAAAGGAATAACCTAATCGTACTGCATCTTATTCTGCTGAGTTCCGTTGCTAACCGCTGAGAGGCTTGTATGTTTTCATGAAAGAAATGGAGGAGCCTTGGATACAGAGTAGAGGCAGACAATGGGAATAGGAGAGGGGGGAGGCTAGAGTTGGATGTATTATATAAGAGAAGATGAATAAAGTAAGACAGAAGAAGAGTAATAGAAAGGGGAGGAAAATATAAAATAATAATAATAATAATAATAATAATAATAATAATAATAGTTAGATTCACACAAGAGGATAATTTCTATTTCTAATTACTGTATTTTCCTCAAGGGAATGGAATTTATTGATTACATATCTTTTGAGCTTTCTAGGACATAAAGTTATTTGTAAAACCCACCCATAATTATGGACAATTTTTAAACCATAATAAAATATATATAAAGTACTTATTAACATAAGTAAAATAATATCTACATAGTGCATGATTTTAAAAGTTTAGCCATTTTGTAGCTGGAGTATCAATCATAATGCCATATAGTCTTAAGCTTAAACTCCTGATCTTCTACCAACTATTGGGACTGCAGGTTTGCATCATCAGACCTAACTGGGTCTCACCTAGTATATAGTGAGTTTATGGTTGTAGAATCATATGTTCCTTCTGGGTGTTTGTAGTTTTAACCAAATCAGATAAAGTGAGCATTAAACCTGAAAAATTGCAAAGAGAAAAACCAAACCCATGACTGTCCAATTAAAGCAAGACTGGCCAGTCTGGCTGTCTCTCCCTAAGTTTGGGTTTTTAGTAATCAGCCTCTGCTGGCCTCTTAAGGTTCCTTTTATGGGAGAGATAAAGTTTTTACTGGGATGAGAGACTTGGCTGTTATACATTGATAGAAAAATACAATGAAATGAAAGGAACAAGGGTAAATATGTATGAATGAGATTACAAATTTAGTGTAGGGTGAAAATATGTTTCAAAGATTCTATTAAATCTAAGAAACTGGAATTTATTCTAAATTACAACATCAGCTTGCAAGGACTTAAAACAGAACTAACAAGGATGTATTCTCAACTACAAACAGAAATTTTAACCTACACAGGAAAAACAGGAACATATTAACTGTTTTAACTGCAAATTGATTCCCTAACCTACACAGGTATATTGTTCCTGTTTTGGTCTCATCTGATCTTTTATAAGATTAAGTTTGAAAGGCTCCCACATGTATGCAATCAAATATAATTATGCTAAATACCACTAGCCACCTCAACTCTTCATTTATTTCCCATCACAACTACTCCCATTTTCCATTCTCCCAATAACCTATTTCCAGTTAGTGCTACTCATATGTACCCCGTTGTGTGGGAGCATCATCAGAAGCAAGGGAAGCCTATGAGTTGCCATATACTTGATATGAATGTTTTCTCCTCCATGCATCATGTATCTATTACCAACAGCTCCTCCAAAATGGATGAGGCTTGGAGATCATCTACCCCCTCTATGTCAGGATATGAATGAATCTTGTGTTGATAACTGTAGAGAGATATTGTTTTATTGATATGAGGTGGCTATTGATATCATGAATTTAACACATGAGCTCTTAAACCAAAGCCCACACAAAGTCAGGTACATATCAAGAAAACAATCTGCATAACTTAAAGTGAAGTGGGTCACAATTCACTTTATAATTGTAAGAATTCTTGATGGAATTGTAAGTTTAATGATGCTTGTGCCTGATACAAAAGCTTGTATTTGCTCATTAGCTATGGTTCCCTTCATGTTTATTATGATTGCTTTAGACTAACTGACTAATAAACTTTAAAATTAAGTTTTAATGCAGGTGTACTTTCTTAAAAATACTTCACTTCTTGGAGTCAACAGTGACATACGATAGTTGGCCAATTGATAATTATTTGAGCTTCCTGCATTCCTTGTTAGCATAAACACTTTTTTTATGGCAGCCTCTTTTTCAAACTGTGCTTGTTTAACTGTCTCATTAACTCAGCCTCACTTCCAGAGAGAATTAGGTTTTAAAAAACAGTCTCTAAAAATTTTAGTTCTCTAACATTCCCTCATAGCTCTCTTTTGTTAAACAATGGAAAGATAGTTTATGGCAGCTGTACTTGCCACATAGACAACTGTATATTTGAAAAAGCCAGAGTGAAAATGTGTTACTGGATTCATTAATCTAATTATTGACCTGTTCTTAAGTAGAATTCAAACTCCTTGAAACTACTGAAAAAATATATAGAGAGATAGATAGGTATTATGTGTGTGTATATGTGTTTGTGTGTGTGTGTGTGTGTGTGTGTGTGCTTAAGCAGGTCAGGGTTGAGTTTTACATTTTAGATATTCATAGATCTATGAACATATAGATATACTGATATCCTATTGTGAATCTAATTTTGCATATGGGATCTCATGTAATTTTTATAGTTGTTTTAAGATTTTCTGATCCATGCATAGCAAAAATTATGAGAGTGATAAAATGCTATTGTAATCAATATCAATGTATGACCATCCTTTTTAGGCCTTACATAGAAGTTAAGTGTTCACTTGTACAAATGGTATTCCATAACATTTGCCAAGAATTTATAAATGCATAATTTCCTTGTATGCATATGTCATAAAATATAGACAGCCAACAGAAACTATATAAAATTTCAACTCATAAAATATATCATAAAAACACAACTAATTAAAGTGTTTGTAAATATTATAAAATTAAAAGTTGGTTGAGAGAATATGACAGAAAACTCAGGTATTTCTTGTTCTTTTTTTTTTTTTTTGTAATGTTCAGGATGAAACTCAGATATGTAACAAGGGTTTCATCTCTCCCACATCCTCAGTCATTGTCTGAGTATGGTAAGTGAAGACAGGCACTGAAACAGAAGACAATGGAACGTTTTCTTCCATGCCTAGGCTTTTTCATTTGTTTGTTTGTCTTGCTTTCTCATTGTTTCATCAATTTCTAAATTTTAGAAATGTTCTAATTTAACAACCCACTAATACTTAGAAGACTATTCTCTGATGAAAACGTGGTGCTTTGTAGTACAGAAGTATTTTATTGTCTGGCCGAGTAATAGTCAGATGTTCACATTTTCATCCATTCTGTGTAATTTTGTAGAGTTATTTTGGTTATATTTAAGGCATAGCATGTTACTTGAAAATTTTGTCTAAAAATCATTATTGCATGGAATGATTTTGTAAGTTCATATTCCTGCTACTGTTTTCTTGGGTAATTGATTCTAGGTTTCAGTAAATAGGTTTATTATTTAAGCTATACTAAAATTAGAGGTCGAAGACAGCTTACTCATCATGTATATACCTAGCATCACTTCCAAGAGAGGAAAGACCTGTCACAGCTCTTCCAATCTTCATATCATCTCAGAGGTTTCCCACAATATCTCTTAAGATCTTCATATATTTTTAATGATAGCTTCTGGATTTGTGAGAGCATGTAGAAGTCTTTACTCCTCTATTGTCTGACCTTGAACTGTCTAATCATTACCTCCAGTACCATCTATTAATTGTAAATTCTTGTCAGACTTAGCTCCAGAGTAGATAATCATATTTCACTTGCCAGTGGAGAGAAGCAATTGCATTTGGCTATTTCTAATGCTACATAGGAAGGCAATCAACACACTGGGTGAAAAAGGTAATATATATTTGTATACAGTTTGCCAATTTTAATACTTCATACTGAATATGTCTTAATGTGTCAATATTTAATAAAGTCTACATATTTAAATAATATACTAATCTTTAAAAGTCTATATATTCATGTAACTCACTACCTTAGAATATTACGCATGCTCTGTTGAGTAACATTCTCTTGCTTTATTAAGATCTACATCCCTTGAGAGGCCTAGATGAGCACCTGATGACTTTTAGAGCAATTGATCTTAATTACTGTAAAAATAAGTATTAAAACACTTGGTTCATACATATAGAAAGTTAGGATTTCTACATTGTAATTCTAGAAAGATTCAGAACCATCCACATTGTGTTTGCCCTATTCACATATACCATAATATAAGAGTTATCTTTTCATTTGGCAGATGCTTCATTTGCTGAGTTTCTCAATTCTCTCCCCCTGGAAAGGTGTTTTTGGATGAAAACTGGGACAAAAAAGGGGATTAGTAAAAAATCCCTCATGCTGAAATGCTTGACAATGAGAATATATAGTCTGAAAATAGCTAAGCGATTATTCCAAGACTTCAAAGACAGTTGCTGCAATGAGAGACCTTGTCTCTAGATGTTCTAAGTCCAGTGCCCAAAGCTATTTGAAGTTTCTTACATCAAGTCTTTGGGACAAAGAAGAGACTGACACATATTATGCCAAAGCCTTAATAGGGAAGTTCTCCATGATACATTTATTTTATTATCATGAAATGTGCTATCAACTAAAGAATTATAATTCTTTAACTCCACTACATTAAATGTTTGATAGTGATTTACCTGTGTATTATGACAAGCTTTTCTTCACAAAAAAAGATAAACAAGAATAGTTTTAGTACTTGAAATGTTAGTTATATTTTTTGCAGAATTTTAAGGATGACTTTCTGTAATAGACTATTTTCAAAGGCAGTTCCATGAATATTGGACTTGATATCAGCAGAGTTTTGGAATGTAAGCTAGTTTTACCTTTACTGTGGTAAATGCTATGGACCTTTTAAAAAGAATGATGGAAATTTTTACAAGATGATAATCACACGATTTAGAAATTGTCTTACTGACAAGAAACATAATTCTAAAGCAATAACTAGTTTAATGATTTCTCATGCAAAAAAAAATGACTTCATCGTTAATTATGTCTTAATGGACCTTGTCTTAATTAGAATTTTATTACTGTAAAGACACATTATGACCATGGCCACTCTTATAAAGGAAAACATTTACTTATGGCAGGCTTGTAGTTCAGAGGATTTGGCCATTATTTTCATAGATGGCAGAAAGCATGACAGCATGCAAGGAGACATGCTAGATAGGTAGCTGAGAGTTCACCATCTGGACCCATGACAACAGGAAGAGACACTACACCTGGTTTGAGGATCTGAAACCTCAAAGCCCACCCTTAGTGACACACTTCCTCCAAAAAGCCCACACCATCTAAAAGTACCACTCCCTATAATCATATGGGAGAAATTTTTAATCAAACCACTATAGACAAGAACCCCTATTAACATGATCTGATGCATCTATGTAATTGTTTTATATACACATACAGATACACAATGGAGTCATTTTTTGCACGAGAAATCATCAAACCAGTTATAACTTTAGAATTATGTTTCTTGTCAATAAGATAATTTTCAAATCTTAAGATTAAAATCTTGTACATTTTCCATCATATTTTTAAAAAGATACCCATGTAACTGATAACCATTCCTCAGTATCAATTAGGAGAAACTATAAAATAATCAGTAAGATATTTAGGTATTCACCACAGTTTTATTTTTTGAAGAGCAGTGAAATCTGTAACTATGTTTCCAAATGCCTTTTACTTGGTATATTTCTATTGTGTTTGTTATGTCTGTTTTGACTTAAAGATAAAACTGAATGTTATCTACAAGAGTAGTTTGAAATGAAACCCTCTTGTGGTTATGTCTCTATGTTTCTTGCATTCGCTTAAAATCTGAGTTAGAATTTCAACACTGGGAAATCGTTACATTATCACTAACAGCCTCAGTGCACAAATATTTCTCCTTGCCAAGTAAAGAAACTGGCAAGAGAGAGGAGGAACAGGACCAGGAACTGTGGGATGAGGCACCGGGAAGAGGGGACGATGGCTGGAATGCAAACAAATAAAATAAATACAATGAAATTTAAAATGAAGAAACTGGTATGAGAAGCAGGGCAGCAGTCTGAAGTAATCAGTGTGAGGGACATCCAAAAAGGCAAGTGTGGGGCCGAGGGCCCTTCCACCAGCAGAAATAACCTGGTCAGTTTGAGCGGATTCAGGAACCCCAGCAATTCTCGTAATTGAGGACAGGTCTTGAAATCTACTCCCGACCTGGTTCCTGTCCTGGAAAACATGACCACACGACACCCTATTGAGAGGACTGTGACAATCAGTCACTCGGGAACAACACCTAAAGTCCTTCCGCAAGAAAATGAGGCATTGCTAACATCTGAAACCAAGTCAATTGAAATCATCTGCCTCTAGATCTCAACCTACCCTCAAATGTTTATAAGGACCTAGCCACAAAGAATAAAGTTCACGAATTATTCCACCAAAGATCATCTGCCACTCCAGGGCAGTGGCAGTAGTGGCCACGGAAGAGGCTGGGCAGCCAGCCTTGCTCTGACTTCCCCTCAGAGAGCTGTCACACCTTGGCCACTGCCACGAGGGGCCACGAGCCCCTCGAATCCCCAGGGACAGCGTCATGTAGCAGAATGTCAGGCAAGCGTGTATGTGTTGAGCATCAAACAGAACCTACACACGTATCCTGAAGACTGTTCAAGTCAAATAATTTGAAATTTAAACATATGGAAAACAACAAGATGTATTATGTGGCAATTACTTTAGAAACTTTAAGTTCTTTGAGGTTTTATTTCAATTTCCCTAGGCACCTTTATGGGACCAGTTAAGGAAATATAACCAGGTAGATAAATTCCAGTAAGTCCGGGCCATCATGAGGATTCACTGTTATCTTGCATGTCACCTTTAACTTTATCCTTCAAATCAACCTTTTGTTATTCCACAATGCCAGAGTACCTACTCCACTCAAGACCAACATTTTGGTTTTTTTTTTTTTTTTTTTTTTTTTGGCTTCCATCTGGTAAAGAAGTCAATTTATTCTTCCACGGTTGAGCTAAAAAATAATAAAAACTGCCTACTGCGTCGCTGGCTTCCTGTTCTAAAGAAACAAAAAATATTCTTGAGTAATATTTTATTCATAAAATTGAACAGAACAGTCTTTAGAAAGTAGAGTAATAGCATGGTTTTGCAGAGGAATCAAAAATAAAAATAAACAGTAAATTAAACAATAGCATGCTAGGGAGAAGTGACGGCATAGGTCATAAGAAATGAATTTGACTTCTCTGGCTGTTATGGCAGTTGGAAAAAAAAAATCACTTCATTTCCATACAATAGGAATACTACTGTTTTGTTGACTTTTATCTAACCAGCACAATTTAAGGAGGGACAGAGAATGGGTCAGTTGACTTCAATTTAGTTCATATTCTGAGCCTAAATTTACCTTGAAGAAAGGTTGACTTCTCTGTACAGTCTGCCAAGGCTAGATGTTTCTGAATATTGACTCTCCGTTTGTTAGAAATAAAATTAGCAGGATTCACCCAGATATTGACACCAAATATAATTGGAAATATGAGAAGTTCAGTGTAGCTCCACAAAATATAATGCAAAGGGAGAAGCTTTTACTTAATTTCAAAGTTATCTGTCTGTCAGTAGAAACTGATTCTCGTTGTGAAAGAAAATATATTTGAAGCATGGTAAAGATAATCTTATATTTGTATTAAGTAATAACTAAACACAATAGATTTTATCTTCTATTAATCCCTTCAAAGAATGATCAAAAAGTAAAAAAAGTAATAAAGAAAACGTTTTATGGTCATATAAAATGAAGACTTTCTTTTTGTAAAAATCAATGCAACATTTAGTCACATATAGAATATATTATAAACAATGAACACTTGTGGAAATTTATTGACCATCATACAGGAAGGATTTTTGCTGCTATCTATAGAATGTATGTTTCTAGCAGGCACAAATTAATGTAATTTTAGGAAATAACCCATTGAGAATAACATAGGGTGCATTTTGAGCTTGTGAGTATATACTCAAGTGTAATTACAGCTGATATGCACAGTTTATGCTTTCTTTATTGTTTATATAATGGCTTTTTCCAAGCTCCTATCTGTGTGGTGGTAAAGCTTTACAACAGAAGAATATCTGTTATATGAGCACCTTAAAAACAATAGAATTTGAAGCACACACTGACCTATATAGAGAGCAATATGCCATTAAAAGTTACTTTATTTCTATGCTCCATTAGTAAAAATATCGTATTTGGTATTCCCTTAAGTTCATGACTTATCTAATCTCAGGATCTTGGGCATTTGAGCAGTTTAGGGTGTGAATGTTTTGTTTTGTCTGGTGTTTTCTTATTACATTTTTATTCTTTTTGGTTGTTTGTTTAGCTTTGTTTTCTGTTTGGTAGAGACAGAGAAAGACAAGAAAGAGAGAGCGACACACAAAGAAAAAGAGGGAGAGAGATAAAAAAGTCAGGAAACTTAAATTTAAATGGATAGTGAGGTGAGCAGAGCTGGGAGGTGTTGGAAAGTAAACATCATCTAAATATTCTGTATGAAAACATAAAGCAAAGAAAACAATATAGTTTGGAGTATTCACTATTGTATAGGCTAGGTAGTAAAAAAAATATCAATTGTAGTCATCAACTGTTTATCAAACATTTCAGGATTCAGACTCAATTTTCAGTCCTATAAAAATGATTGCAAATGTACCCTTCAAAGTTGGGTCTTAATCTGACAATTATGGAGCAAAGGACTTCGAAATTAATCACCTTCACTTTTTACGTAAAAGCCAGATCACAATGTGCCAAGTCAATGTTATGTGTCAAAGGACCAGGCTAGTGGTCATTTCTGCAGCTAAAAGAGGAATCAATAAAAAGATAATTGCCATCACAAGCCACATTAGTACACTCTCAAACATACTAGTGATGGAGTAAAATGTGCCATATCCCTTTTGCAGTTTTACAAAATAAACCTTGGTTGGAGTCTCTGAATGTATTATGCTATGTAAAAAAATAAGTAAAGAACACAAGAGTTACATTTTTATTTTAGAAATCAACTTATAAAACACTAGAGTCAAAAATTCATTGTAAGCTTTTCTTCTTCATATATATATATATATATAATTTGATTTATTTACGCCTTTAAAATTCTATTTTTTCTTGGCTTCATTTGCCATTTTAAAGTACTCTACAGTAGGATTTGTTATGACAAAAAGATGTGCTTAAATATGCAATTGTTTTTAGAAGCTCACTTATTTCTTTGTAGCTCAGTTTGATCTTGTCAAGCATAATGTGGATAATTATAGCAGCAACAATACAAATTAATTGCATGTGCTCTTGATTTTTGATTTTTTGCTACCCTACAATGATTTTACATGCAAAAATCCTCAATGGATAAATATTCAACTCCCTTACGACAATACAAAGAAATAAAAGGTATTTTATTTTTTCTGTAAAATTTCAGTTCTAAAGAAAGTTTTTCAGCATTAAACTAGCTGTGAATAAAATTTTAGAGTGCAGATTTAACATGCTGTCACTATGAAACAGTTTAGCAATCATGAATTTGTTCTACTGAACACATTAAGCCAACTACTCTACCATTTGGAAATTTACTACTACATAAAAGCTTTAAACTGTAGTTTAGTTTTGATTCTGTTGCATTCTTATAAGTAAATCGACGGCAAAGCTGCTGAATGACCTGGCTTGAGAAATGCATCCCATAAAAGTAGAAGGAAATCCATATACACAGTAACTTTCAATGGATTGTTCTGCTATCTAAACCTGCTGCCTGAATTTTAAAGTAGAAATCATAATGCAGACATATTTATTAATTTACAGGCTATCTAGATACATTTTTTGCTACAAGTACAAAATTTATTATTTTTGACAGAAATTGTGGACTCCAAAATACAATATTTACTAACAAATTATTTAGCAAAATGTTATATTTTCAATACATCCAGGATAATGTTACTGACATAGAATATATCCTTCCAGATTTTAGCTTTTGTTCTTGTTCTAATTGCATAACTTTTCTTCACCCTAATTAATAATTTTGTAATATAATTATAAAAATTATATGTGTATGTCAGAAGCATGTATGATACCTCATAGATATTCCATAAAATTCCTAGTTAGGTGTCAGGAACTAAGAATGCTGCTTAATCAGTCTTATCAGATCACAAATGTGCTTTTCCCTTGGTTAAAGGTACTGTCACAGTTTGATATGCTATGTAATAAAGTGACATTAGCATTCATATTTCTAAAACAAAAAATCTGATTCAAGAATTGATACATCACAAAACATTTCATATTTGGGATTTGCACATCCAGTACAACTAAAAAAAAATCTAAATAATGTGTGTGACTTCACATAATAATTTAAAAGACTATAGTATAATAATTGTGTCTTCCTTTGCATTAAATACATACTAACAAAACTCTCTGTAATAGAATAAACAAAATGGGTGATGTTGCTAACACTGTTAGATTTCTTAATATCCTGAACAGAGCACAAACTAACTATTAACAGAAACTAAGTGATCAAAATTTCAACAACAATCTGTCACTGGTGCCACATTTAAAGGCTGGTATAGGAATTTACACCTTGTCACTTCACATAACAACCCTGTGTATTACTTCATGAATATATCCTTCCTGCACACATCCCACTTCTTTCACTAACTTGTAGTCTAAAGAACTTTGTACTATCTCACTTCATAGCTTACTGTGAGTGATAAGTGCCAACATGGGTTACAGAATGATAAGCTATCAACTCACATTTAAAACAAGGGTAGCCTTGGAGACATCACTGGAAGTGGCTGCACTGATAGCACTTAGAGCAAAATTATAGGAACTTCCACAATATCTCTTTAACATATTAAACATATATGTAATATATAATCTGTATTATATATTACATACTTTAAGATGCATATTATATATTATACGTCATAAGTCATATATTGCACATCATATATTACACATCATATATCACATATCACATATCATATGTCAATCATATATTATATATTACCTATTAAATATTATATATTTCAATATATTACTTATTACATATAGGTTATATATTATACATAATTTATTATATGTTGTATATTATACATTATGTTACATATTAATATAAATAGTTAATATTTGTTAAAGGTAGGATGTTCCTATAATATTGCTAAAAGTGCAATTAGTACACTTTTTCAGTGTGTGTATATAATACATATATATATACATACACATAGATATGGATATGAATATGGTTATGGATATAGATATAGATACACATATATAGATTATCTGGGCAGGCTGATGCATGCATGCCTTTAATCCTAGCACTCAGAAGGCATAGGCAGGAGAATCTATGTTCAAGAACAACCTGGTCTACAGGGATAGTTTCAGGACAGCCAATTGTACACAAAGAAACCCTGTTATAAAATTAAACTGAATCAACCCAAAAACTAAAACAAAAAATTAAACCGAAATTCTCAAAGGTGGGTGGTGAAATTGTGAAAAGCCAGGATATTATGCTTTAAGCCTTTTATTTTGAAAGTGCTTTTATCTTATCCAAGGCAGTTGTTTATTCCTAGAATGAATTGACTATTTCTGTAACTAAAATATGAGTGTGTTCCTGTTCTAGTTTATGTTACCATTAAGCAATTTATTTAACCTCTGAAAAAGCAGTGATTTAGAATTCTTCTGGTTATAGAATTTGTTTTTGTATTCATTGACATTAGTGTTTAAGCAAGCAAGAATTGCATTACAATGTGCGAATTGAGACAAGAACATGAATTACAAATTTATAATATTTTAACAAAACAATTTCCTTCTATATGACAAACATATTTTTGTAGGCTTACCCAAGAATCTAAGAGAACTTTCTATTCAGTTCCTTCTTGAAATTATGATCAAACAACACATTAGATAGAAAGTTTTCCAAGAAAAAAATTTAAAAAGTAAGTTTTCCAAGTGACATGTTGTTTTGTTAAGTTGAGATAGTGCTTTATATTTGCTTAAGTTTCTATAAACCGCTAAGTACCTTATTTGGTTATTAAAACATCTAGATGCTATTAGAGCTTTCAAGGAATTTCAAAATAGCATTACTTATTACTCATATTCTGTGTTTGTAGATAGCAACAGGTTATTTTTAAGCAAAGTAGTAGCTTCTAGGTATCTGTGGGCCAGTGATCAAATTTTAGAATATATTAATGAACACAGAAGATAAAAACCATAAATAAGTGTAGAAACAGATACTTCAGATGAGAATCTTTCTTGAAGTATTCCTTGTGATCAAGCCAAAGAATATTTGGGGAAATTCATATTTTTAAGTATATTTCTAAGCAAGTACAATTTAAAAATTCAAAAGTTTTTAACCATAGGAAGGTTAGGTGAGTTTTATGATCTGTTCATTCTTTCCTGACCTCCGTGTCTTGTCTCTAACTTGGAGACCATGGAAAGGCAAACAGGAAAGGATGCTAAGAAAAATAAATGCTACTACTGCAGTCAAGACATTCAAACTGAGGAGGGGATGAAAATTAAGTCAAATGTGTACATATGTGCATGAATACCGAACTACATGCAGATCTATGCTTTGCCAGCTGCACACAGGAATGAGTTGATATGAACATGCCTTAAACCAAACAATCAGAATGATCTGATGATGAATCAGTAAAATATGATGAAGAAACTGACCACCAGCATGAAAACTTGAAGATCTTTGGACTCTACAAAGAATGGTTACCCTATGTAAACTCCACCTACAATCTTCAAGCTTCTAACGGAGCTATTCAGATCTATAAAATCATCGACAGACATTACATACATAAATTACCTTGCAGGCAAATTTGTTTAGAGCCAGTTTTTCAAAGTATTTTCTACATTCCATTTTTTTCCAAATAAAATGAAATTATTTAGAAGCCCACTCCAGTGCTAACATCGAGTTGACATAGCTATCGATCACTCTACACTCCTAATGCTCCTACTTCTACCTTAACTCCTGTGTAATTTCATCTGTACCAACAGAAAGACATGTTCTGATTCACAGTGTCTTTAATAACCTATCTGTAGGCCAACTTAGAAAGGAAATACCTGAAGATACCTGCGAGGAAGTGCATTAAATTGAGATTCAGTGGCGTTTTCTTGATATTATTGTTTTGTAGGTCATATTTCCACTTGATGCTCTCTGATGGTTTGTTTTTTCTTTGAATATATAAATTTATTTTACAAAACTCAATAACATTTCTTTGTTTTTGAAGGAAAGTCTTCACACTTTAATTTCCCTTTTTTTTTTATGTTTTAACATCATTTATTTTCTTTGTGCATAAGCTTACAACAAATAAATCCACTCTGGCTATTTTTGTTCTTATATTTTTATTATTCTTTTATGGCATGTAAAATATGTTTTTCATAAAAGTATTATCCATTATCAACAACTGAATACTCATACATGCAAATCTTTTCACTTAGAATTTAGATTCAGCTATCATGTGGAAACTCTGCTTATTACAAAATATGTATTTCTTAAAAATCATATAAGAAATGTATATTGAATGTGGAGTTAATGATACTGGCATATAATAGCACTATAATGAATTGTCATGAAGACTTAGGCCTTTATGGCAGTTTTGATAAGTTAAGTGAAGGTAAATGTCTCACTGCCTACCCTCACATTCTGTGATTTTTCAGGATACTGTTGCTCTAATTACAAACACATTCTTGGGGAATTAGCATTCTTAAGTGAAATTTCTACAGAAAAGAATAGTATTTACGGACAACAAAGACTACAGGAACTCAGCAAAACTCAAATATGCAAAGCTTTACAGTGCTTTGTGGTTCCACCTGGACCTAAACATACCAAAACTTCAACTTCATCCATACTTACAATATACAGGATTCCCCCTATAAGTCTCTTATTATAACAATAGTATCAGACTCCTCTTACAAGAAGACTCATTTGGATTTTCTGTTCTATTTTAAAGTCAGACATTTTTTAATTGAGTGTGTGTGTGTGTATGTGTGTGTGTGTGTGTTTAGTCTCTTAGAATACATATTTCAAGATTAAAAAATTCAAAATATATGTCAAAAACTGTACCTCATAATCTTAGTGAATAAAATTGTGTTTTCATTCAAACTAATTCTCACCACTATTAAGAACATTCTTCGATCCCTAATAAAATTCTCTATCTTGAGTTCTACCTTTGGAAATTGCCTTTTTTTTGAGAATTATTTTCACTTTTAGTTATATATATGCATGTGTGTGAGAGCATGGATATGTGTGTATGAGTACAGAATCCCTCGTCGGTCAAAAGTTTTCATTGGATTTCCTGGAGCTGGAGTTACAGGCAATCCGAGTTACTCAATGCGGGTGATAAAATTAAACTGTGGTCCTCTGAGAGAACTATATGTGTTCTTGGCCCTTAGCCATATCTCTAGTCCTTGTGATTTTCTTTTAATTCTTACTCCCATTCATGGGTTCCAGGCACAGTACATATCTAAACTACTATAAAATAAAATACTTTGGTTTGAACCCAGGTAATAGACTAAATTCTTAACCACATCTTGCACTGCACCCCACACTTATGTTTTATTATTCACACATATTTTTTAAATCGTTTATTATTAATTAATTTATGTATTTATTTACACTCCAGATTTTGTTCCCCTCCCAATCCACTCTCCGATTGTTCTATAGCCCATACCTCCTTCCCCCCACCCCTGTCTCCACAAGGATGTCCCCAACCTCTTCCCCCACCTGACCTCTAAACTAGCTGTGGCCTCTAGTCTCTTGAGGGTTAGGTGCATCTTCCTGATTGAACACAGACCCTGCAGTCCTCTGCTGTACATGTGTTGGGAGCCTCATATCTGCTGGTGTATGCTGCCTGATTGGTGGTCCAGTGTTTGAGAGATCTCAGGGGTCCAGGTTAATTGAGACTGCTGGTCCTCCTACAGAGCTACCCTCCTCCTCAGCTTCTTCCAGTTTTTCCTTAATTTAACATAGAGGTTAGTAGCTTCTACCATTGGTTGGGTGCAAATATCTGCATCTGACTTTTTCAGTTCTTGTTGGGTCTTCTGGAGTAGGGTCATGATGGGTACCTTATTTTGAACGTTCCATAGCCTCAGTAATAGTGTCTGGCCTTGGGACTGCCCCTTGAGCTGGATCCCACTTTGGGTCTGTCACTGGACCTTCTTTTCATCAGGTTCCTTTCCATTTCCATCTCTGTAGTTCTTTCAAACAGGAACAATTATGGGTCAGAGTATTGACTACATGATGGCAACCCTCTCCTTCCTTTGATGCCCTGTCTTCCTGCTGGAGGTGGGATCTGTAAGTTCCTTCTCCATACTGTCAGGCGTTTCATCTAAGGGGCCTTCCTTTGAGTGCTGAGAGTCTCTCACCTCCCAGGTTTCTGGTGCATTATTGAGTATCACATCCTACCTCCTAACATGTCCCATTTCCATTCTTTTTGCTAGCCCTCAGAATTTCAGTCCTCTTCCCTCACACATATTTTATAATTCTACTCTTCTACCATACCTTTATGTTTCTACTAAGCAGATATAATTGATTATTAACGCTAAATAACAAACAGTACTGCCTCTAATTTTTACCAGTTCAACCTATGAGAGACAGATAACTAACTCTTGTATGGAAACATCTATTCATATGTCTCAACATCCTGCCCCTGTTTAAATTCCATAACAAGATGACATATGCTAGAGATATAAAATTTCATTTAACAAGCACACATACCTCCTCTTGTAATTGAATAAACTGAGCAGTTAATAATATTTGGTAATGTTTTCTTACTGATATGTTTCATGGCCAAAATCAAATGGATGATAACGTTTTTGTAATAGATACTTGGGATAAACTAGGTGAACAGCCATAATGTACATTAAGAAAACCCTCATCCAGTTTGTTTAATAATTTTATCCAAGTGTACATTTAGAGTTGTAGAATGAATTTTCAATTCTGTGGCACCTGGTATTTAAGCTATACCTATTTAACTTATGGAATAGAATAATCCCAAAGCATTTGTGTCCATCCAAGTGAGAAGAACAAGTCAGTAACCAGATTATTTAATTCATATCCATTTTGGCTAATTTATCTGCAAATTAACATATAGAATTTGATCAGTTTCTTTATATAATTATATGTGTGCTAGTACAATTATTTTATATATATTTATATATATATATTGTGTGTGTGTGTGTGTGTGTGTGTGTGTCATTGGTCATAAACATGCATGTGTGTGTGTGTGTGTGTGTGTGTATCTTACCACGGCTGAACATAAGATTTAGACTCACAAAATTCTTCGTGTTCATAAAGGTTCATGCTATAACAAAATACTAGGAATTTATTTTCTGCATCCAATGATTAAAGTACAAACCACCATTGTTTATTAGCCCTGAGTACAATCACATGGTAATTTCCCACTTATTAAAATCTGATAGGAAAATACTAATAATATAATAGTTATCTGGACTCAGTGATACAGATTACTTCATGTTATGTGCCATTCAATGTTCCATTTGTCCTTCATTTAATGATTGCAACTCTAAGAAGAAGATATTGCCAATAAAATTTATGTTTCATGGCACAGAAACTAAAGAATACAATTTAGGATATTTGCCAGTTAATTTGTTGAGAAGTAAAGCAGTGTTCGTGACATGTACACTTATGAGAGGGTGAATCTCCCCTTTCTCTATTTCTTAACCTTTGTTCCCACCAAATTCAAACTCAAAAATTACTTCAAAATGTAATCGAAAAGAAAAAGAACTGGTTATGCACAAGATGAGTTTATAAAAACTGACAGCAGACCTGCTTTTTTTCAGCAATGCTTAAGAGTAAGGAAAGGACTAGTTTTTAGACATTCCTCTCTCATTTAAAACTGATTATTAAGTATACATCTAGGTATCACTATTAAACCCAAGTTGGTGAACAACATTATAATGAGAGATGCATATCTCATTTTTCAACATAATAATTTAAATGAAAGAAACACTAATTTACAATTTAGGCATTTCTTTCATGAAAATGAATTGATGAGAAGTAAAAGAAATAGTACTACATATATATATATATATATATATATATATATATATATATATATATATATATATATATAAAAGAGGCAGTATGTGTGTGTGTCTTTATATGTATTTATATATGCCTGTGATATGTGTGAGTGTAAGCTTTTTACTGTATCCAAAATATTAACTTGTACTCATGAGTAATGATTTACTTGAAGAAAGTTTTCCAAATGAAAACTGAAAAATCTACCTCTAATGAATTGATTTGGTTATTGCAAATTCTGTCAATTGAATTATTAAAGAGTAAGTCAATTATATATGAAATCAGTACTATGACTTTAAGTGCATATTTTCTCACTTTGACAAAGAAAGAAAATTAGGTATATTGCCATACAAATTTTAAAATACATGTATTCTGTAAAGTCATGTAAAAACCTAGCTGATTTAGGTATAAAATATAGAAAGATTCTGAAGCATGTTGCACAGTAAGTAAATCATGTCATATAGAAATCCCTTCCAAGTTTCTATTGATCTGAGAACCTTCCTCAAGAATTTATAAAAGTTTATTAATTTATTACTACTATGACTTTTCAAGTATTAAGTTGATCTTTCGTCTACACTAATTTGAGCAAGGCTATGTACTATATTGCTAAGTTTAATCTTTTAAAACATATACTTTACAGCACGCTGAGTATGTCACCTTAATCTGTATGAGAAAATGACAGTGTGTGAACCTTACAGACACATCCTGTTCCTAATTTGGATTTCCAATGGGCAGAGAGATTCAAGGTTGAATCCTCATTGAACTTTTTTCCATGTGCTTGCTTAGATTCACTGCACTTGTACATCCAGAAATAAAACCTATCCACTTCCCAATAAAACTTGATGAATATTAGAACACATTCTGCAACTGTTCATTTAAGATCTACATTATATTGAAGATATTACAGCACTCACTAAAAGCCAACTTAAATACATTCCAAAGGAGGTGAAGCTTTTAACACACTTTTAAAAATCAAATACCAGGGATAGCACCATCTACTTGTAAAATTTACAACAATCACATTTTTGGAAGTTTATGGAGGTAGTCTTGTGGATATTCTTGCAAATGAAAACATATAAATGATAATACACAGTATTATCAACAATTAAAAGAACAAATGAACATTTATTATATTTCAACTTTTCATGCTTTAATACATCAAAAATTTAAACTGTTAGATTACAATAAAAACTATTTTCTTTCTGATCAGTTTGATAGAATTTTGCAATGTGTTTATCATTGTTGAAATTCAAGAGCTTATGAATTATATGATAAAAATTTACAGCAACAGGACAACTTATGTTAATTTTCCTCATAGTTCTAATATCAAACATGTCATAACAATATTCTTTAGAATTAAATAAGTTTTTTATAAAATATGGAACAGTGGAATTATCACTCCTTTAATAATAGTTTCTTGTGAATTGTATCTTGGGTATTCAGAGCTTTTTGGACAAACATCTAATTATCAGTGAGTGCATACCATGTGTGTTCTTTTGTGACTGGGTTACTTCACTCAGGATGATATTTTCTAGTTCCATCCATTTGCCTAAAAATTTCATGAAGTCATTGTTTTTAATATCTGAGTACTATTCCATTGTGTGAATGGACCACTTTTCTATATCCATTCTTCTGTTGAAGGACATCTGGGTTCTTTCCAACATCTGGGTATTATAATATATAAATAATAAGGCTGCTATGAACATAATGAAGCATGTATCCTTGTTATATGTTGGAGCATCTTTTGGGTTTATGCCCAGGAATGGTATAGCTGGGTCCTAAGGTTGTACTACATCCAATTTTCTGAGAAACTGCCAGACAGATTTCCAGTGTGGTTGTTATAGCTTGCCATCCCACCAACAATGGAGGAGTGTTCCTCTTTCTCCACATACTTGCCAGCATCTGCTGTCACCTGAGTTTTTGATGTTAGCTGTTATGATTGGTGTGAGATGGAATCTCAGGGATGTTTTGATTTGCATTTTCCTGATGATTAAGGATGTTGAACATTTGTTGGGTGCTTCTCGGCCATTCTATATTCCTCATTTGAGTATTCATTGTTTAGCTCTGTACCCCATTTTTAATGGGGTTATTTGGTTTCTGTAGTCAAACTCCTCGAGTTGTATATATTGGATATTATTAGCCTTCCATTAGATGTAGGATTGGTAAAGATCTATTCCCAATCTGTTGGTTGCCCTTTTGTCCTATTGACAGTGTCTTTTGCCTTACAGAAGCTTTGCAATTTTAAGACGTCCCATTTGTCTATTGTTTATCTTAGAGCATAAGCCATTGGTGTTCTGTTCAGGAAATATTCCCTGTGCCCATGTGTTTGAGGCTTTTCCCTACTTTTTCTTCTATAAGCAAGTGTACATACATTTCTTCTAGAGGGAAGTGTAGATGCTTTATCCTTCTTAGAAGGGGGAACAAATTACTCACGGGAGCAAATATGGAGACAAAGTGTTGAGCAGAGATGGAAGGAATGGCCATCCAGAGACTGCCACAACTGGGGATCCATATCATATATAATCACCAAATACAGACACTATTGTGGATGCCAAGAAGTGCTCCCTGACAAGAGCCTGATGTAGCTGTCTCCTGAGAGGCTCTGCCAGAGCCTAACAAATACAAATAGCCCACCATTGGACTGAGCATGGCATCCCCAATGAAGGAGTTAGAGAAAGGACTGAAAGAGCTGAAAGAGTTTTCAACCCCATAGGAGAAACAACAATATCAATCAACCAGATTCCCCAGAGCTCCCAGGGACTTAACCACCAATGAAGGAGTGCACCTGAAGTAACCCATGTCTCCAGCTACATATGTAGCAGAGGATGGCTTTGTTTTGAATCAATGGGAGGAGATGCCCTTGGTCCTGTGAAGTCTTGATGCCCTGGTGTAGTGGATAGTCAGGGTGGGGAGGCGGTAGTGGGTAAGTGGCTAGGGGAGCCCCTCAAAGAAGCAGGAGAAGGGGGGATGGGTTGGGGAATTTCTGAAGGGGAAATAAGGAAAATGGATAACATTTGAAAGTTAATAAAAATATTCAATAAAAGAAAAGAAAAAACAAATAATATTAATATTTTCTTGGCAAAATATTTTACAATAATAATAGAGTGGATTTATGTGTTCAACAAATATTTAGTTAGCTCCCAGTTAATGTGTGCTGTAAATAATGTGTGCCCTTACTTACATACAACAGGGCTTGAGGTAACTGCAGGTAGTCAGGCCTCTAATTACAGGTTGGTAGTATTTGGGGATAAATAAAATGATGAAGAAGAGCAGCTACCTGGCACAAGATGCTGCGGAGACTGCCATTCTGTTTTTGCCACTGTAGAGCAAGTACCATTCCATTATATTTAAAATCGTGGAATCAATGAGCATTTCACAGAAAACATCCACAATTGTGATTTAATATTAAATTCTCACTTTGTGGCCCTTATATAAATGGCTACAGAGAAGATAAACTCTGCTTTAAAGTCTTTAGCTGATTTATTATTCTCTTGTGCTACTGAGAAATATCTCCAAGAGATTTTCAAGAAGAATCCAAGAGAATATATGTTAATGTTAAAGTTCCTTCTAAAGCCGCTTTATTATATGCATTTGTTGTTTGTATGCACGAAGGAAAACACTACACTTGATAAAAATGGTTTAAAACTCTGCAGTACATAAAAGAAGAGTAAGTAGCAAAACACATTGTATCAAGAAAGACAAGGCATATGCAGTTGATTAGAAGGGATGGATCTGAAGGCCTTGGTATCAAACACCACTTTTACATCTCTATATATTTTGTAGATTAAACTAGTAATTATTATTCTGATACAGAAATGTTGGTATAGAATAAAAATCACAACTCTGAATTACTCAATGGGACAAATAAAATATTCCTGTCTGTATATGATGTGTATATGTGTGTGAGTTATTGTAAATGATTTTAAAAGTTCCTAAGAAATCATAAACATATGTTACATATATTTTCACATATAGGTATAATTAAAATATATGTAAATACTATGTGATTCTAGTAAAATATATTTTATCTTAATTGAGATAAAAGTATAAAATTTCAAAGTAATATTATCTCTAAAATTAAATTTATTTCTTAAAAAGTTGTATAGTGTATTGGCATAGTATAAATTTTTTATATGGCAAGTTAAATTGATGTTTTATTAGTTGCACTATGTTAACATATGTTAGATATGAAAAGAAATTTATTAGATTTAAAATTTTATTTATAATGTGTTAATGATTATGCTAGTCATTGACGTGGACAAGGCCATTGCTTGTTTGCAGAAATCATTAAGATGAAATAACATGATTAAACATCTTAGTTATATGAGTAAATCAAATAATATTGCATACCAAAAGTACTTTAGGATGTTTTGCTCCTTCTTAACTGATGATTTTGATATGGATACAACTCAAAGTTTCATAATGTTAGAATCCTTAATTTACCAATTAAGTCTGAGGTTTTGAAATATAGAATATAAATATTTGATCTATTTGCCAATTACATGTATATCAAAACATAAGAAACCTCAATAAAATTAATATAATTATCTAAACTCACCATTTAAATCTCATCACATCTAAGAAAAACCGTGAGACATCAACCATAAACAAAGAACCAAGGCAAATGAAGTATGTTGACAAGAGAAAATATTCTTCTCCATGAAAAGGCATACAAATTGGTTTTTCAATATTATGTGATTAATCCTAAATTTATATATTATATATATAATATCCAAGTAACATTACACAGAGACAATATTTTTATATTATATATATATATATATATATATATATTATATATATATGCATATGCATGCAAAAACAGCTAGTTTATATGAAGCCATGAATTTGATAGTTATTATGGGAGAATTGTTAAAATTATACTATAAATCAAAAATGATATGAAATACTCAAAACATTTTAAAATTTATGCATTTCTTTCATGTGAAAACAAATCTTGCCATGTAGAAATTTATTAAAACATGTATAAGTATGGTGAGAAAGATATGAAGAGGTTGGAAGGGGATAAAGCAAGTGACAAATCAAATATATTTGAAAACATTATATTTACTGATATTGACATTTGAATAAAACTTACACACAAATGAGAGAATTTTAAAGAAAAGAATGATTTTGTTTTACATACAATGTGAACATATAATGCAACATTGAATAAAAAAATTGGAGAAGGAGAGAAAAAGAAGATATAATCCTGTAGGTATTAATGCTACAAACTACAAATGAATCTGTTTTCTTTTTAATAACACAGATAACATTTAAACCTATTAATGCCAGCAGTAATAAATTTACATTTTGTTATTTAATGTCTTTGCTTGATGAGTCTGAGATAAATGACACCTTAGAGGCTGTTTAGCAATAAAAAAAATAAATAATAAAGCCTTTAAATCATAACAAATATGATTAACTTATTTTTATTCAGAAGATCAACAGCAAACAACCTATTATCAGTTATTACAGTCTTATGATTAAAGCAAAGATGTTTTTAAAGTTGTCATAGTTACTATTCCATTGCTATGACCAAGGCAGCTCTTATAAAAGAAAGCATTTAACCAGAGACTCATTAGTGTTATGGCAGGATACGTGGTGGAAGGCAGGGAGGTACTAGTCTGAGAACTTCTATCACAATCCTAGACTGTCAAGCAGAGAACAAGGACAGATACCTGTAATGGACTTTTCTAACTTCAAAGCCCACCCCCAGTGACATACAGGCTTTGAATAGGCCACACTTACTCCAACAAGGCCACTTCCCTCAAACAGTTCTATTGAGGATGAAGCATGCAAACAGACGAGCCTATGAGAGCCCTTCTGCAAGCTATCAGTTACTCAAGAGATTATTGACACTATTGGACAAAAACAGAGTTTATTCTTTTTAAAAAGGAGTAAAAAGAACTTGGAAAAGACAAACACAGAAAACAGCTCAGAGCCCTACACATGATCAAAGTAGAGCTGGATAACAGAAAGAGAAGAAGGGTTTGACCTCATTCTTGGACACAGTTACAGACCAAGGCTGAAGTGGAGCTGGTGGAGCTGCCTGGTGGAAAAAGAAAGATCCTGGGGCTCCCTTCACACAGTTGCCTCAATATTAGGTTGTGGGACAGTGACAAAGTGAAGTCCCTTCTTTATGAGAAGCCAAAGCTCCAGGTATACTAGCAGAAGCAAAAGAAACTGGCAGCTCTTCCAAGCAGGCACCTGCGATAAAAGTGAAGGAAAATAAGATACATGCTCATTTCAACCAACTGCATGAACAATATAAACAGAAATTATTGGTGCTTCTAAAGGAGTTTCCCATATAAAGATAAACAAATGGTTTGATAGTTGATGCAGCCAGCAAACTGTAAGAAAGCTATGAGTTTCACAAAAATGAACAAGGTGTACCTCTTTCTTCTAGAAATTCTGTAAGTTGTGAACATTCTTGGTCCTTCTCCAGTGTGGGATTCATTATCCAGAAAGATATATGTGAAGAACACTGTGAAGATTTAAAAACTTACCCATATTATTGCTAAAGGTGTATATGTAATTTTGACCCATTTTTATTCTCTTCTGAAATGGAAACTATTATTAAAAGGAGGTAGAAATACTGAAGTTTTAAGATGCATATTTTGTCGTGGATCCGCTAAATGAAGAATTGAGATTTTGAGGAATTATCTTATCTTTAATATACACAGATACATGATTTATGAGGTGTTTTCTAAAATAATAAAAAATAAATATTTATTTGTAATTTTAAACATGTGCATCTATGTGTGGTGATGTTTATATGAGTGCAGGTACTTCCAGAAGCGAGAAAGGACAATAGATCCTGTAGAATTATAGGTGGTTGTGAAATATAGGCTCTGGGAGACAAACTCAGGGCCTTTGCAAAAACAGCACATGTTCATAACCACTAAGCCATCTTTCCAGTCCCAGTTTCAATCATTTTAAATTAAATGCATGCATCATAAATAACCACAACATTGTTTTCTCTATAAAATATTTAAGGATAACATAATTCTCTTGATTTCCCTTAGATCAAACCACATCTAATAATAGTAAAAAATCACCTTGTTAATGAATAAAATATGGTTATCATGCCATATATACATATCTATATCTATGTATATATATATTCAACATACATCACAAGAATGATTCAAGGATGAATATCTTTATCATAACATGTCAAAAACCAAATAGGTGTTTATAGAAGAACTGTAATCCAGCAACATTGCTGCTCTACAAAGGGATCACACCCAATGACCTTCTATGTCTGTGTGGTCTGGTTGAATCATGCCTGTAATCCAAGGAGAGAATCAAGGAGATCTCTGAGACTGAAGCCAGCCCAGTACAGAGCAAGGGACAGGTAAAAAAATCCCTTAGATTCAGGTACAGTAGTCCATGCCTTTAGTCCCAGCACTTAGTGATCAGTAAATTCAGTGCAGTCCAGTGTTAAGGAGTTGGAAGTCAGTTCAGTCAGTCAGTTGAGTTCACATCAGTCAGTTCAATGGAGTTCAGAGTTAAGTAAGGGGTTGGGTGGAATCACTGAATTGAGAGGCAGTGCAGTGAAGTGGAGTTCAAGGCACTCCAAGTTTAGTTCATTTAATTCAGAGGCAGTTTTTACTGGGACAGTTTTACAGAAAGAGGCTGTAAAGAGAACAAGCTAGACACAGGTGAAGATAGGTTGAGCCAGAAGATGAGACAGAGCCAGAAGATTAGAAAAGATTGCTAGAGTTAGTTTGCAGCCAGGCAGAGCAACACAGTCAGATGCTGAGAGAAGCTAGTATGAATCAGTCAGCTTGGAGCATAAATTTAGCTATGACAGCTTAGTTGAACCAGATAGCTAGAATTCAGAAGAACTACAAACAGTAGCCTGTTCAGCAGTAAGTTTCAGGGACGGAAAATATTCTAGGTTTAGATTATATTGTATTGAGGCTAGAAGCTTTCAGATCTAGACCTAGATTAGCAGACAGACAGTAAGCCTCCAAAATGACAATTACTGATCAAGTCCTGTCATTTTAATTGACAGTTAATGGCAACTGATAATTACATTTTTCTTTCTCTCAAGGACTTCAAAGGACTTCTCAAGAACTTCTCTCCACTTCAAATTACCAAAACTTAGAAATATTTTGCAATTCTGTCAATATTTCTCTCTACCTTGAAAAATTAAAACAGTTTAATAAATGCACAAGCTAAACCAAAGTGCCAATATTTTTATACAATCAAATGACTTAATATCATGCCTAACAATTTCCTTAGTTACATACACCATTTGATAGTTTTCTTTATGTACAGTGGCCTTTGTTTATCTGTATAGGTATATTAAATTAGTAAAAATTTTTAAAAGTTTAAGTCTGTTCAGCACTGTGACTTTTCTAAGTAGATGAATGGCTGCTTGGAAAATAGCAAGAAAATCTACATTGCTCATAATTTCATGAATAAAAGTTCCTAAATGCAAATCACATGAGCTGTAGAAAGTATAGTAACATTCTGCCAGAGTGAAGCCAAGTGAATGGCAAGGAATCCTGTGAAGTGAAACACAGGATGGACATACACTCTAGAAGTGAATATACCAAATTTTGATTTATGGCAACAGAGTCTATGTAAAGAAAACAAACATTTTTTTTTTTCTGTCTTTCAGTAACTGTCATATTTCCTGATCACTGTCTTGGCACTTATTGCTGAGAACATATATATAAAACTTCTGACCATGGGGTCCAGTATATTTAATCTGAGCCATTTTTGAGAGAGCACAGGGTTCTTGATTCATTTCTGGAATGCTCCATCACCAACTTTGGCAGCCTTATAGCTCTGTTGGGAAATGAAGTAAAGCGTTAGGTTACTAGGCAACTATACAGCATTTTACAAGCATGTCTTGGAACCCACTTTGTTTATTCTGATTCCATCCATTTAATTTTTTAGTGTAAATGGGACATCATGGTTAAAAAGATGCTGGACTGTTGCTTTCACTAACACGTCTTGGTATGCCTGGATATATATATATATATATATATATATATATATATATATATATATTATATGTGTGTATAACTATATATATACTATATTGTTATACACACATATAATATGTGTGTATATATACACACATGTATAGAATATATGTGTATTATACACACACACACACACACACACACACACACACATACACACAAACATATATTAGATTTGGTAGTACAGAATAGTATCTGGAATTGTCAGCATACTGTCAAGGAAGCATTAAAGTGTGAAGATGCATATTTTTCTTGTGTGTGTTAACCTTTCTAGATATCTCTATAATTTATCCCCACAATATAAATATATAACAATTAATAAAAATTCTATCTCACAATAGTATAATCATGTTGACATTTCTACAATAACTACACCATTGAACAGATAGTATCTTCCCAATTCTTGAAACTGTTGCAACAAATGCTTCCATACATCATGTTTCATAAGAAATAAACTTCTTTATTTTATTTATAAATTTTGTCTCCTGTTTCCATTATAACAGAGGTGAATATTAAACAATGAAATGTTATAGGTTTTTTCTATTTAGGACATTCTCTCTAGGAACTCTTTGCTCATTACTCTGCATTTCCCAATATTGTGTAATCTACTTCCTAACTACATGTATAAATAATATATTTTCCAACATAATTAAGGTCAAATTAATAGAAAAGACCAACAGCTTGGGCAACATCTATATATTATTACTTTTACTGGCTGATATTTTGTGTCAACTTGACACACATTAGAGTTATCAATGAAGAAGGAGCCTTAATTGAGAAAATGGTTCCATATTATCCAGCAGTAAGGGATTTTCTCAATTAGTGATTAATATGGGAGGAGCCAGCTCATTGTAGGTAGGGCCATCCTTGGGCTGGCATCCTGAATTCTATAAGACAGCAGTCCAAACAAGCCTTGGGAAACAAGCCAGTGAGCAGCACACCTCTATTCAATTTCAATCCATGCTTCAGTTCCTGTCCTACTTTCTCCAGTGATAAACTATAATCTGTAAGTGTGAGCTAAATAAACCCTTTTCTTCTCAACTTGCTTTTTGACCCTGATGCTTTGTCTCAGCAATGGAAAGTATATCTACATGTATAGTTTGTAATAGTTGAATTACTTTTTAAATTTTATTTTAATTAATAACTTGACTAGAACAGAATCTTCCACAAGTAGACACTTTAAAACATGTGATAATATTAAAGCAAAAATACAAAACAGAACAAAACAAAACAAAAAACCCGTTTCATTTCTGTTAAAGCAGTAGCAATCTTATACTATCATTTACAAATGTGTCAACATCATTATTGCATATTTTAATTTGAGTATGAAGTTTATTCTCCCCCCAAAAAAAACAAAACTTCAGCCAAAATCTGATTATTTATTCTCCACTCTCTTGAGATGCCTGAGAAATCACACTGCAAACAAAATAGAAAACAAAACAAAACTGACTTTCAAGTTTCAGTAATGATTAATAGAATAAATAATAACTAAAATTTGGTAATTTTTAATTAGTACTCCAGAAAGCTTTGATGATGTAAAATATTTCATAGTGTGAATAGGCAAAAAGAAAATTTTGATATAGAGTTATGTGTAAGAGATTTGAAGCATGGTACTTACCTCAAAAGTACACGTATTGACAGTGCATAGCTAATTGAAATGCTATTCTTAATTTAAACATATATAAGACATATATGCTTATATGTTCTTATATAAACACATGTAAGAACATGATTCAGGATAGATATGTACTTTATCCAAAAATGATTATACATTTCAATTGGAGTATGAAAGAACTTGCATCTTTTCATAAGTAACTATGTATAACAAGGGAAAATGCCAAAACTTAATGGTATTTCTTTTATAAGGAGAGGAATATTCAGTTGCTCAGTAGATAAAGAATATAGTCAATAACTAAATAACTCATTATCATAGAAAATATAAGAATTGTAGTTGGAACAGCTCTAATTTTTAGTTGATTAAGGGAACTACAAAAAATAAAAACATTTGGCTAAATTTTCTGAAAAATGGAGAAAAATTGAACTTCAAATTTATTATCAAAAATTTTAAAGTAAGGTTTTTTTTTCCCATTGGTACATGAATAGGTGACAACTATTAACAGGTTGTATTTTTTTTTCCTTTCATCAGAAAATAAAAATTAAAAACTCCTAAAAACAGTGTCTTATACTCTGAACTAAGAAAGCTTCTCTTAAAATTTGATTGTACCCAACATATCTGACAACCTAAGGTGTTCAATATCTTCATGCAAGAAAAATCCATTGGGAAAATAACAGTATACTATATAAATATTGTAGCATAGATAGATGAAGCTTGAACAGAGTTGTAATTCAAATTAATTCAGATTAGTTCATTGAAAAAAGTTATATTCACTACTGAAAAAGAAAATTTGAATTTCTAACATTTTCCCAATCAGTTAAAGTTAACAAATTAATTTAAAATTATTGGATATTTGAAGAAAATAATTCTAAATTTTGTTATATAATATACAACAGAAAGTAGGCAGACATAGAAAAGAAAGACACAATTTGGAGTATAGTATAGTAGTAATGTATATGTGTGTGTGTGTGTGTGTGTGTGTGTGTGTGTGCATGCGCACGTATACATGCATATCTATATTTTTTTCTTTTATTTATTTTTTAATCTTATTTTACAGTTCATAGTTTATTCCTCTTCCAGTTCACCCTCTGACTGTTCGCCATCTCACACCTCCTTCCTTGTCTCCAAGAGGATGTCTCCATCCCATCCCACCAGACCTCCCTACTCCCTGGGGCCCCTAGTCTCTCAAGGGTTAGGTGCATCTTCTCTGAATCCAGACGCAGCAGTCCTCTCCTGTATATGTGTTGGAGCCTCATGTTACCTGGTGTATGCTGTCAGGTTAGACATTTTTGAGATATCTGGGATCTTATAGTCAGTCATTGCTAACCATTCTATGATCAGAAGGGCACCCCTTACAATGATAGATTGGGTTCATTTGAAAGCAGAGTCCTTTTCAGGTTTAGACATGGAAGGAAAGATATAATGGTGAAACTGGTATCTATCTGAATTCCTTCATGACCAGAATGTGATAACAAAAGTTCCTGTGCCTTCCTGCACTGAGGAAATAGCTCAAGTACCTAAACAGCTCACCCCTCACCAAAGAGGCACCTATTGAACTGTGGGGACTAAGGGAATGGTCACAACATATGGCTAACACATGGCTTAATGATGGTTCATCAACCACTGATGGAATTAAAATTAATGGAAAGTGGCAGACTTTATATAGACTAGGGGATGGAAAGGCCAATACTGAACCACTCAGACACCCATTTGAGTTAAACAGGGCTGGTTTATTGATAAGCTCAGGGACATAGCTCAGACATGGAAACTGAAAGCTAGAACCCCAAATGTTTTCCAGGTCAGACAAACAAACAAACAAAAAACCATAATCTCATAATAATATGCAGAGAAGGCTGCAAGGTCTTCAGCTTTTTTTCCAAGTTGTTCAATAGTTTAAACATAACAATTCAATCCAATCTCCATTTTGATTAGTCCTGAGTGAAGAGCATAGTAGAGGAAAGTTCACGAAGAACAATCCATAATAAAAACCCTAAGAATATGACAAGGTATTTGGTCTTCTGGACCCTGCTCTGAATCGAGCTATTTTTCTATCAGTAATGATACAAAATGACTGGCAGGCATGGAACAAAATAACAGCTATACTGGAGGAGCAGGATTCATCAATCCTCCTTTTGCTGTTCTAGTGAGTCAAATCATTGACTCAAAATGTTCCTCTGAGTCCAAGAGTATTTTATTGGGTCTGGAGGATCATAAGCTACACAGTAGACATGTGTTGGCTAGCAGTATGTCAGTTGGCATTATAGCTTGCCATTTATCCCTTATGCTAAGGAGTTTCCTTTGACTTAGTTTCCTTTTAGGAAACCACTGTTAGGTGGTTTCTCTTCTGAAACTACCTCCAGATGACATTAGGATGTTGTCGTCAGGACTCAGGAAGACTAAAAGACTAGTCAATGTCTGGGCAATGTGGTATTTGTCAAAAGTACAGGTGAAAGACATTTTAAACCAAACCAAATCAAAAGGAATGGGGACAAAGACAATATACTCACCAAAGGAAATATCTTCCAAGGTAACACTTCAATTTTGACAATCTCTGTTGCAAATACAAGCATACCAAGTTTTGTAACAGAAAAATTACTATAGCTTAAATCACATATTGACCCTCAAACACTGATAGCAGGACACTTCAATCCCATACTCTGGGAAGTTTGAGTGGCATGTGTGAGACAGGTAGCTGGGGTCCAAGATTTCTCCTCAGCTACAGCAACAGCACCAGTGGCAGAGGTGCGCACTACCTCCAGTGCCGTAAGCCTGATCAAGGTAGGCAGGTTCAAGATCCAGTAGTGAATGCTTTTAGAGAGAAAACTCTTCTCCAAGAGTTACAGTTCAGTAAAGCCAGCCACTCTCACATGATACTAAGTTAAAAACAAAACAAAACAAAAAAAAAACAAATAAACATAACAACAACAACAAAACCAAACTTGTGTGCCTTATTCCATGTGGACAGGGAGTTTATAAACCTTAGTTTATAAACCTTATGTGGTAGATGTTCTGTATTGGCTGAGTTTGAGATGTTATCAATGGTTTATTTGCATGGGGATGACTGCAGGTGCAACATTAAATAAATGACTGCTCATGGTCCTCTCAGTGGGGTGTTGTGATTAACATATTCCAGAGCAGGTACAGAGACAGCAGTTATCAGCTCCACTACTGATGTCCTCAAATCTCAGAGATTCCCAAGGTCTAAGCTTACTCAACTGTACAAATTCTTATGCCTGTCTGGTGGCATGACCCACTTGCCTTACATGGAAGGTTGAAATCAATAAAATAGAATAAAAGAGAACAAAGTAAAGAATCAATGAAACAAAAATTGGTTCTTTGAGAAAATCACAGGTTAGACAATTCCTCTCCAAAAACAAACTAAAAGAAAGAGGATGTGCAAATTAATAAAACAATAAATAAAAAATAGTTCATAACAAAGGACACCAAGGAAATTAAAAGACTCATAAGAGCATATTTTGCAACAAATAGTGCTGTTCTAACTGAATGTCTGCATGTCTAAGAATGCTAATAAATCCATATTTATCACTCTGCACAAAACACAATTCCAAGAGAGTCAGTGGCCTCGTCAAAAAAATCAGATATACTAAATGCAATAGAAGAGAAAATGAAGAAAAGCCTTGAATACATTGGTACAGTAGAAAACTTCCTGAACAGAACATTAATAAATCAACAATTAATAAATGTGATCTCATGGAACTGAAAAGCATCTGTAAGACAAAGGACCCTATCCATAGGACAAAGTGGCAGCCAAGGGTTGGGAAGAGATCTTCACCAATGCTATATCTGACATGTAGGAAAAAAATGAAAGCAAGAAAGGAAGAAGGAAGAAAGGAAGAAGAAAGAAAGAAAGAAAGAAAGAAAGAAAGAAAAAAGAAAGAAAGAAAGAAAGAAGAAAAAAGAAAAAAAGAAAGAGAAAGAACAAACTTAAGTAGATGGACATAAATTGTGTTGTGTGTGTGTGTGTGTGTTTGTGTATCCCAATTAAAATGGGGTTAAGAGCTAAACAGAGAATTTTTAACAGAGGAATCCCTAATGGCCAAGAAACCCTTAAAGAAATGGTCAATGTCCTTAGTCATTAGGTAAATGCAAATCAAAATGACTGTGAGATTCTACCTTATACCCATCAGATTGTCAAAGATCAAAAACTCAAGTGATGTCATATGTTGGCCAGAATGTGGAGCAAGAGGAACATACCTCCATTGAAGGTGAGAGTGCAAACTTGTACAGCCACTCTGAAAATCAATCTGTCACTTTTTCAGAAAATTGGGAATAGTTCCTCCACAAGACCCATCTGTACTCCTTGGCATGTGCTGAAAAGATGTTCTACCATATCACAAGCAAACATGCTTCACTATGTTCATAGCAGCTTTATTCATAATAACCAGAAACTGGAAACAAACCAGATGTACCTCAACCAAAGACTGGATAAAGAAAATTGATAAAGAGTACTTTAAAAACCTGTACTTCAGAAACTTAGAAAAATTTAAACAAATTGAGTACTATACACAGCTATTTAAAACAAGAACATCATGAACTTTGCAGACAAATAAATGGGAATAAAAAGTACCACCTGAATGAGATTATACAAACCCAAATGTATGTACTCACATATAAGTGGATTTTAGCAATAAAGTATGGGGTAACCATACTACAATCTACAGAATCAAAGAAACTAAATGCTTGAATCTCACTCGGAAGGGGAAGTAAAACAAACATCAGATGAAGACGTAGGGCAGAAACTGGATGTGAGAAGGGCTGGAGAGAGGAAGGCAGATGTGAAGGCAGGGTCAGTTGTGAGGGGAGCTGGGGAGAGAAGACCAGGAGAGGGAATGGAAATTGGCAATCGGTGGCAGGGGAGTTGTTGTGGGAACATCTCTAAGTTATGTCAGAGACCTGAGATTGGAGGAGATTCCACGTAGTCTGTGAGGCTTACTCTAGCTGAGACTTTTAGCAGTGGCAGAAATGGAGCCTCAGGTACACACCTTCTATAGACAGATAGGATTCCCAGTGGAGAGATAAGAACATGAACACATCCATAAAATGTTCGATTTAAAATTTTTCCTGACTATAAGGAGTACAAGAACAAAGACGGAGCAGAGACTGAGGGAATGGCTAACAGTGACTAACCCAATTTAAGACCCAATTTGAGATTGGACAAGAATCAATCCTTGATACTATTAATGATACTCTGTTATGTTTGCGGATAGGAACATATAACTGTCATCTGACAGGCTCCACATAGCAACTGACAGAAACAGATACAGAAATCCACAGCTAAACATTGGATGGAGCTTGGGAAATCTTGTGAAAGTATCAAGAGAAGGATCAAGAGACCGTAAAGGAATCGGAACTTAACAGGAAGTTCAGCAGAGTCAACTAATCTGGATACTTGGAGGCTTTCAGAGACTGAACCATAAACCAAAGCTCATACATGGGCTGGACATAGCCAACCCTCCCCACCTCACATATATGGAGCAGATGTAAAGCTTGTTCTTCATGTGGGTTCCCTAACCACTGGAGCTAGGGCTTACCATGACCCTGTTCCCTGTCAGTGGATCTTATTCCCCTAACTGGGCAGCCTTGTCTGGCCTCAGTAGGAGAGGGCATACCCAGTCCTGATTTACTTGATGCCCTAGCATGGATTGGTGTGTGTTGGGCTCACCTTTCTAGAAGAATGTGAGGGGTGATGGCAGCAGGGCTATGAGGAAAGGAACAGTGCTACTGAGATCTAAAGTGAATAAATGAATTAATGGAGAAAAAAATAGGAACATACTTTAAAAGCCTGTACTCTAAAAACTTATAAAATCTAAACAAATGGATAATTTTATCAATGGGTACCAATTATCAGGGTAAATAATGATAAAATATACAAGTTAAATCCTGTAACACCTAGTGAAATAGATGCAGTCATTAAAATTCTCCCAAGCAAAAAATGCCAATGGTCAAACAGTTTTAGCACAGAATTCTACCAGACTTTCAAGAAAGATTTACTCCTAATACTCTTCAAATTACTCCATAAAATAGAAACGGAAGTGAAATTGACAAAATTGTTTTTATGGAGTCAGAGCACCCTGATCTCTAAGCTACATAACGACTTAACAAAAAGAATTATAGATCAATTTCCATTATAAACATAGACGCAAAGATGCTCAATAAAATACTTGTAAAACAAATCAAACAACCAAACAAATGATCTACCATGATCAAATAGGCTTCTCCCTAAAGATTCTGGAATCGTTCAACAAATGAAAATAAAGAAATATATAAATAAACTGAAAGAAGTAAACCACAGAATCTTCTAATTACTTGTAGAAAAGTGTTTTGAAAAAAAAATCCAACACAAGTCTTGATAAAAGAAGTGGAAAAATTACAAATACAAGGGAAATACTTAAAAATAATAAAGGCAAACTATAGCAAGCCTATAACCACCACCAAATTAAATGAAGGTAAACTTAAAGCTATTTTACTAAAAACAGAAAAGTCAAGGCTGTCCACTTTTAACATATCTATTAAGTAAAGTACTTGGAGTTTTAGCCAGAGGAACAAGACAACTTAAGAATATCAAGGAAGAAAAATTAGTCAAAGTATCATTATTTCAAGATGATATGATAGTATCAACATTGCTAAGATCAATACATAAGTGACAGCTTATGATAGCAAGGTTGTAGAGAAAAGGAAACCTTCCTTCATTTCTTGGTGGGAATGCAAACTTGTGCAGCCATTATGAAAATCAATATGGTAGTTCTTCAAAAAATTGTGAGCTGATCTACCTCAAGATCACCTGTAGTTATATACCCAAAGAACACTCCTTCCTGCCTCAAGAACACTTGCTCAAATATGTTCATGGAGGCTTTGTTAATAATATTCAGGAACTTGAAACAACCACAATGTCTTGTTAATTCTAAAGATGAAAGGAGAAAGACCACTAACACAAATCATCATGGCAAAATTAATTAAAGCAAGCAATTAATTAAAATGATTTTTTAAAAATTTATGTGATGGGCTACCTTTCCCTAAGGCAAAGCTGGAGAAGTCAACACTCGTTTTAAGACAGGGCTGTGTATAGATCTCAGAGTTAGAGTAACCTTTTCAAACAAAGATAGGGTTGCAAGATGTTGATACATAAAATTTTGAAACAAAAATGTAATTGGCATCCCTGGAACAGGCATTATGGAAACATTTGTTGTTAAGATTACAAGTGGGACATAGCCCAATCTTTGAAAAACACATGTTTAATCACAAACAAGAATTTACCTAGCTTGTCTTTACTAGACAGTAGGTTTTAAATTTATGATGCAGGCAGGCTGGTTCTTTAGTCCCTTGAGGCAAGAATGGATAAAGAAATTAGGATACATTTAAATTACAAAATATTACTCATCTGTTAAAAATTACATCATGAAATTTGAAGACAGCTAAATTCAAGATAACAAAAAAGAACATTCCAAGAGAGGTAACCAGATATAGTATGCACAAGTAGATATTTGGTAGTAAATAAATGATAATCCAACTACTCTTCACAGACCCAGAACGGTCCGGTAAAGAAAAAATTTCTAGGGAAGACATGTGGACCTTTCTGAGGATGAAAAACGAGTAGATTTTGTTGATAGACCTGGATGCATAGGGTTTGGAGCAGGTGGATGAAATGGGCAGGGAATGAATGGATAGAGAGAGTATCGGGAGAGTTGGCTGGAAATGAAGTCATTTGGACCATAGTGTGGAAACTTGGGATTTATGAGGGTAAACCTAGTGGGAACTTACAGTAATGAAGGATACAGAATGTAGGCAAATCTTCCAGTGTTGCGATTGAATTGGGTTACATTGCTTTGAACTGTTGGCAGAGGGGGTTCCTTGTGTTTCTCTAAAAGTGCTAATTAATACTAGGACAGAGGATGATTCTCTGAAAACTGACAGCGGGTACCCCATTCCTAGGATAACATTCACACGGCTCATTGAAGTTTGAGCTTGTGGCTTCAAGGAGCCTTCACCCTTATGTGGTAGTGTCTTTTGTATGGGAAGATACTCTGCTGGCTATCACAGAGAAACCTGGACATTAACCCTGGAACAAAACATTCAAATTACAATCTTTACATCCTGCAATATATGCTAGTGAAATGGTAGCACAAAAGTTGTGGAAGTGGCCAAGACATGCTTAACTTGAGGCCCATGCCACAAGGCAGAGTCCATGCTTTACTCTGTCTAGATGGCTAGGAGCTTAAAACTGGATAGTTCGGAAACCTAGGGTAAAGCCAAACACAACAGAGGGGACCTAGGGTAAAACCAATCACAACAGAGGGGAAAGCACATTTCTTCAATCCCAATGCTCTAAAGCATCCTAGAAGAAGGCAGACTCCCCTGTGAGTTTGAAGCCAGAGTAGGTTACAGGAGTAGTTCCAGACAACCAGAGCAAAAAAAGAAAAGAAGACAAATCAAAACAAAAACCTCATTCTTTAAATAAGAACAACAACAACAAAAGCAACGACAACAAAAAATCAATGAAATTATTCTTCATGATATGCTGCTATACTCGATGCCTTTTCCAGTCCTCATAAGATAGCCTTCCTTCTGCAGCAGATGAGATTGGATAGAGAGACCCACAAGAGCCAGATATTATGATAGGGCAATGTCTAAATTGGAGGTCTCTATTGTATCTCTCCCTTTGTAGATAGGGGAACCCTTTAGAAGAGGAATAGTAAAGACTAGAAATCAGTTGGATGGAGAACACCAGGAGTATATTGCCTGCTGAATCAAGTAAACAGGACTCATATGGTCTCACAGAATATGAAGTGGCAAGCATGGGGCCAGCATAGGGCTGCATCAGGTTCCCTGCCTTTATGCTGTTCCTGTTAGTTTGATCTATTTTGGGACCCCTAACAGATGGAGCAGGTGTGTTTCTGGCCCTTTTGCCTGATTTTGGACTCCTTTTTTTCACTATTTGGTTGCCTTTTCCAGCCTTGATATGAGGGCTCTGCCTTGTCTTACTGTATCTTGTTTTGCTGTTTTTGGTTGTTGTCTCTTGGGAGCTATCTTTCTGAAAGGAAATGGAGGTGTAGTAGATCTAGACGAGAGGGAAGGTAGCCTGATGCTGAGCAGAGTAGAGGGAAGGAAAAGTGTGGCCTGAATATATTATATGAGGAAATAATCTATTTTCAATAAAATTGATATAAATAAATATATTTTTGTGTTTTATATGTAATGTTTGTTCAGTGTGAAGGCTCACATATTTGTTGACATGTGTGACATGCATGTGGGGGATCAAGGACAACACTGGGGTGGAGATTCTAAGTACAATCCATCATGGTTCTATTTGATGCATCATTTCTCTTTGGCCTGAAGCTCAGTGAAGTCTGGGTTAGCTGCTAAATGAGATCCAGCCCTGTTTCTGTCTCCCCAAAGTCACTGTTCAGTTAAACAATGTTGACTCTGCAATACTCATTTCCTTTATTGCTCTAATATATTAACCTTATCATTGATGGAAATAAGCCAACATATAACATTATATTGTCTTGATAATGTTTAATATTATTGTAATATTTTTTGAATTTTAGGAAAAGATTTCACTTGGTTGCCCTTTATGTCTTCAAGACTAACCTAATGTTCAGGGCATATTCTACCTTATAATATTTCAATTTTATCTACTGAATGCTATAATAACTTGACCAATTTCAGTATCATTTTTAATTCATAACTCTCATTGAATATTATTTCCTAAATTATTAGACTTTACTGAAGCATAATATTAAGTAGCATTTTTTACAGATTAAAAGTGATACATTTACTCCATTACATAAATTTGGATATTAAATAATTTATCTTTATTCATCTAGTGAAGAAATCACTCCACTGAAATGTTTTTCTCTAGCCAGAGATTTGAAAATCATTTAAAACTTTCTATAATATTTTTATATTTTTCTAAATTACAAGATCTTGAATCATAGCCAATTAAATTCATCTTTGCAACAAACCATTTTAGAAATAAATCCTGAATCAGAAAATCTAAAAAGGACATGAAGAAACAATTCACATCTGCTTTTCAGAATAGTTAATAGGAAAAAAAAAAAGCAATTTCTTAAAATGTTTACAAGTTAAAGTTTCAACATTGCAAAGAAGTAAAATGAAGATCAAGAAGAAAAGGACGTGCTGGGAATAAAGTTCATTTGGTAAAAATTGTTACTGTATAAGCATATAGGCATACATCTAGCAACTACATATATATATAGGCCTACATCTAGCGCCGACGTAAAATTTGAGCATGGTTACACATGACAATAACTCTGACCCTGGGAGAATGGAGACATGATGATGAAGGAAGTCTGAGGAACAAGTTCAGCAAAAATGTGAAGTTCAAGTTATAGGGAATAAGAAGGAGTGTGACAGAGGAGGGTATCCAATGTTCTCTTCTTCTATCCACATTAACAGGTAAATGCACACAAGAGATAAAACATTTAAATACCACACAAATATAGACACATGAAAAAACTCATAGAACAAAAAAGAATAAGGGTAATATATTTTAAATGTATAACTTAATAGCAGTATTGCTTATTGAAGCATTATTATATAAAAAGAGTTAATAAGACAAACAGTTTGGCAAAGAAATCCAACACAAGTTTGATTTCAATGATAATGTGGTATTGGGAGAAAACTAGGAAATATTAAACATTCTTAGCAAACTATAGTAAAATGTAATGTATTACAGTTTGAATATATATATATATATGTGTGTGTGTGTGTGTGTGTGTGTGTGTGTGTATACACATTGTGAAATTGACACTGAGATACGTTGATGTTGAATGAAATGTAGATCCACTTCTGTAAGTGGAGTTAATCTTACTGTTTTCTTGTTACTGTACTTTTATCCAGCCATCACAGTAAAACTTTTTCCCTTTAGAGGATGTGAAAAGTATGAGTAAGATAAAAATTAAAACAAAAATAGTTGAAACAGAGTTAAGGAGGCATTAACAAACTCCATAAGCATAATGATATTCTTTCCTATAGCAGAAATGCTTACATATATAAAATATCAGGTCCTCATATAAACTTTATTCCAAGAATAAAAGGATCTGAATGACAGAAAATCCATGAAGCATTCATTGTATTGGAGAATATGTCAAAAGAATATCTAGAACTGCAATGTTAATCAGTCAGCAGGAGTAATAAACACAAATGTTTGCTTCCCTAACATTGTTTTGGAGTTTTCAATAATAAGAGTATTTCCTGTAAATCATATCTAGTTGATTATAGTATACTCTTGTTCTGCACAAACTAAAGAGTCATAAGCCACAGAGTGTTAAAACAAGACAGCAATACTATATGTGATCAGCAATGTGATGAGCAAGAAAGGCGAATGTTCTTAGTTATCTGTTAGTATAAATATTGCATTTGTTAATAGCTTGATATATCAATTTTACATATACTCTCACCTTCATGCTAAAAATTTAATTAATGTATAATTATATAATTACAATAATATCATATAAGCATAACAATAACAAGAACCTAAGATGCGCAGTCCTTCCCTATACACCAACATCGGGAAAGCTAGAAAAATTCTATAACTTAGAGGATTTGATGACAAGAACAGACATATAAATCCATAAGTGTATGTTGTTTGTAATCAGGACTTCAATATTCATTTACATATAATCCTGTGTGTTTTGAGAATTACTTCATAGACCAGTTCCCTGCCATTCACAAAGTAGTGTATTGTAAACTATACATTTGTTTATTTGTTTAACCTTCCCAATAACTCTATAGCCTAAATACCAGTATGAAGTGAATAAACCTAGAAGTGACACACAACTACACAGGCAATTGTTTTTTCTTTCTTGGGGAGGAGTTTTAGTGTTAAGTCAGCAGCTCAGCAGTATCTGCAGCTGCTAACAAGCCCATATATTCTCACTCTGCTGCTCTTGATCAGCTAGTCTTTCTGTTTATACTTTAAAAAATCACCTGCCTTAAGTACATTGAGGTGACCTGAAGTTTACAGTCTAAAATCTTGTGATATCAACTGTAAAAGCCTCTCAGAGACATACACAGAAATTCTGAACTATGTGCTTTTTCGAGGACCAGTTTCTGTCTCATAAATTACCCACAGTAGCTCTGTAATGTTAACATCAGTATACATTTCATATCATCACCAGTTTTCTGAATGAAAAATGATCAGAAACTTATATTGTCTTCTGTCTTATATTGATGCCATTGATAACAAACACAGTGTGAACATATGCCCATAAGAAATAGCCTTTACCACACTAAGGAAAAGTAGATGTTATTATCTTAGAGGATTGCAACTAAACTGAACTTTAGAACAGTTATATTTGCTTTGCTCAAAAAGTTCTACATCAAGAGCACTCTAACAAATAATAAGTTAACACCTGGCTAATTCCCCAAAGTATCACACATTTTTTTTAATTGGAAAATTTCATCATTTTTTAGAATATTTTCTATACTCACACTGTTCATAGTATATTAACATGGGATTTAGTGAAGTAAAATAATTATTTTAAAGGAAATAATTATTGTTATTTATTAATGAGAATTAATAAATTTATCATTATTTCAAAATGAGGTATAACACACACACATACAACTCACAATGTAACATAAAAACTTACGTTAAACAGAAAAAAATGACAGAGTAGAAAAGAAAAATACAGGGAGCACAATTAAGATTATGGAGAATTCTATGTTCTTTTAATAACTGAATAACTTAGTGTAAAATAATATGTCAAAGTATATATGAAGAATACTACCTATCAAGTTATATTTGATGAATTTTTCTAGAATTAGAAACAAATCTTTCCTAAATTCAACGTGAATCTGAAAATCCTGGGTATCCTACTGAGGGAAAAGATATTTATGGGAGAGAGAATGAAAAAGAAAGTTAAATAAATAACTTGTTTAGCTGTCTCAGGACATATGATTGTTGATTTGGACAAGGAATAATAAACGGAGAGATCCATTTGTGTAACAAATATGCAAATATCAGATTTTATATATGATGTAAATATGAAAAAATTAAATATTTTGTATTAAGTATTTAAAATTTTAAAATATTGCAAATGCCTTGAGCAAAATAAATATACATCTAATAGTCAGTATATCTATATATAAAGCTACAGAACAGTCATGAAAACAACAAAAAAATATTCTGATACTATCAAGCTGCCCCAAGGCAACTATAATTTATTTTTTAAAAGGCTTCAAGGTTTTTGATATATAAAAAAATGAATAAAAAATGCACATGAGAAGATGAAAGCCACAGAATACCTTGTGCAATAGTAAATAATGAAAAGTAAGAAGACTCATATATGTACACACATGTAATTCAAGTCAAAATAAAATCAACAAAGGAATAAATGCATAGAGTTATGTAATGATATAACAGAGTAATATTAAAATATATACACAGAATTAAGCTAATTTTCCAGAAAGACTTCAAAATATTCTTGATTGATGATAACTTTTAATAAAAATGTTTAATAACTATCAGTTAAATTAATATCAGAACAGACATCTTATGTGAAATTTCCCAAAAATAATTTAAAATTGATCATAGCTGAAATTTTAAAATGTAGATATATAAAAAATTTAGAAGAGACATCATTAGATGATCCATATGACCTTTGGCTTGCATATTAATTTTTAAATATAAAGCCAAAATCCTGACCTATGAATAAAATAACTGAAATGTTGGAGACATCATTAAAATTAAAATTAATCTTCTTTGTAAAAACCATGATTGAGTGAATAAAAGGGCAATAACACATATGAGATCTTTGCAAAGCACATCTTATAAAGGCATTCTTTCTAAACTACTTAAAGAACTTATTACTCATAGCAGAAAATAAAGAACTCAAAAAAAAAAAAAATAGGCAAGGCATTTTACCAGACATATCCGCACACCGAAGAGATGGAAAATAAGACTATGTGATTGTAATGTTTATTGGAACGAAAATAAAGTTAAGAGACATATAACATATACATGAATTCCATAAAAATAAAATATTGAACATTTCTATTAATGGAAAAGATGTGAAGTCATAAAAAAAATTTGTCATCTGTGGTGAAAGATACTTTGGAAGAAATATCAGCCGATCATTTAAATTTATATATATATTTGCTGTATAGTTCTGGTATTTTCCTAAGTGATTTTCAAATATACAATAGTATATTTTAAAATCTATATTGGAAAATATTTTTTCTAACCATTAGCATTTTGAAATTATCACATAATGTATGTACACACACACATACAGAGCGAGTGGGTGAGAGAGAGAGAGAGAGAGAGAGAGAGAGAGAGAGAGAGAGAATCTTTACAGTCACCAGAAATTGGAAGTAGATAAGCCCTAAGTTGATGAATGAACCGAGACAAGGTTACATCTATTCAATAACTATTATGTTTTAAAATTGAGAAACTCCCAGGTAAACCACAAAGCATACCTGCCACATAACCAAGTAGGCTGCCAGCAGACTTTCTCATCTCAAGCTCTACAGATCAATCTTAGCAGCCCTCTCACCACACCTCTGCACTTACTTCTCTTGAATACCAGCTTCCTACCCCTTAGTTGCTATGTCCAGACCCCAATCCCAGCAGTCATGCCTGCTAACCTAAAGGTCTTTTATCCTTGTCTTGCTGCCCCTGAGATCAACTCCCAAATCTCATCTCAGGCTTTGTATCAGGAAACCTGCTGCAGTCTCCGTTTCCACTCTAGCCCCACTCCCTCCCAATGAAGAACAAATATCTTTTCCTGCAACTCCCCTTCTCCCAACTCATTGCATTATCCCACCCTACAACTACAACAGATATTCCCTGGGAGTATAACAATTTAGCAGAGCAAGAAAACAAATCCAACTCCACATGGAGCCCGCAAGCTAACCTAACAGGCCACATCTGTCAGAAAACCAGGTAGGCTGCCTATAGACCTTCTGTTCTTTCTCTGCTCCCCCAGATCAAATTTTCCATTGTTTTCATCAGCTCTACAACAGAATATCCTTGGTGATATTCCCTGTCCTCCTGATCCCATCTCCTATGGACCCAAAAGATCTTCCCCCTCTATTCTCCTAGAACCATTGGTTGCTCTTTCCCAAGCCAAATACTTGCTGACTCCCCTTGCCAAAACAAAACAAACAAACAAACAAGCAAACAAAAATCAGGTAGGCTGTCTACAGCTTTCCTTTTTCTTTCTTCCTCCAGATCCATCTGTCTCAACCCCAGTTCTTCATTAGAACTCCCTCTGTAGCCTTTCCCGCTCATCTTTCCCTCACTAGAGCTCCCATCTTCTGTAGATCCCACTGATCTTCTCTTTGAAACCTCAGCCATATCCCCATTTGGCAGTTTCTCAGCCTTCAAATCCAGGGAACAACTCCTTGCTAATCCACATTCATGTCAGCCAGAAATTCAGGCAGGCTGTTCACAAACCATCATTATCTTTGTTCTCCAAGTTCCAATCTTCCAGTCTCATCTCCAGTTCTGCAGCAGAATATCATAGGTAGCTTGCTTCCCACATCCTCTTGTGATCTGCCATTAGATTTCTCCCATCTAACCTTGCTCCTCTCCCCATTCTTTGCTTTATACCAGATTGCAAACCCTGCAAACACCAAGTGCTAACCAAGAGCAGTTCCACCAGGGCCACAAGTAGGCTGAAGGTGACCCACATTTCTTCTACTTCCATTTAAGCTCAAACACTGTAGTGGGAAATCTCCCTTATCTCTCTGACCCCATTACCAAGGGATCACAAAAATCTTGTCTTCCAATCTTTCTTACCCAAATTCCACCCAATATTTCAGACTCCAACACCAGCAGTCGTTTCCTGTGAACACACCTACAGAGCAGTTGAGGAAAACAGGTAACACACACCCATTACACATTCTGGGAGGAAACAGAATCCAAGGAACAAAACATCCACTTAACAAAGACAGATTTAGATAGCAGTATTTACACCTATATTTTTCCCAAACTCAGATACCTAGATATGACCTTAAAAACACAACTGAATGACAGCCAATACAATTTGTCTCCTTTAGAGCTGACCTATCCAGCCACAATAGACCTCAAATATTCCAACATGGCTGAAACATAAGTAGAAATCCAACTATAGAAAGATAATAGAGGTACTTAAGGAGAAAATGATTAAATTCTTTCAAGAAAAGTTCTTAACCTTCCTAATATTAAACACTTTAATATTCTTCAAGTTGTAGTGACCTAAAGTCATAAACATATTTCATTGCTACTTCCTAACTTCAATTTTGCTACTGTTAAAAAAGTGATTTACATATCTGATATGTAGAATTTCTGTTATGTAACCCCAAATAATGTTACAACACACCAATTGAGAACCACTGCCTTAAAAGTATTTGAAGTAAATGGAAAGAAACTTGTGAGGAAATGAATGAATCACTTAAAGAAATCCAGGAAAACAAACATAATGGAGGAAATGAATAAATCATTTAAAGAACTCCAGGAAAGCACAAACAATCAGAGGAAATCTTTCTACAAACTCAGCCCAGCAGAAGGTGCTAGAATTATAATAGTAACCTAAGGTTGTTAAGCTACACTCCTGAAAAAAGGAAATAAATAATTTCATTCAAGAAAGCTCAACTGAAGGAAAACACACACACACACAGACCACACACACACACACACACAGACACACACACACACACCAATACCACCACCACCACCACCAATATAACAGGAATTAACAATCACTGTTATTTATATTTCTCAATATCAGTGGTCTCAGCTCCTCCAATAAAAAGATATTGACTAACAGAATGGATGTAAAAAGAAAACTGTCATTCTACTGATACTAAGAAACATACATCAATATTAAAGATACACATCACCTCAAGATAAAGCAGAGAGATCTAAGAAATAAGGTGGTACATGAGAATTACTATCAAACAAAAAAAATTTCAAACAAAACTAATCAAAAGAGTCAAGAAGGACACTCTAGATTCATCAAAGGAAAAATCCAACAAGATGACAATTTAATGAGCAACATCTCTGTTCCAAATACAAGGGCATTCACTCTTGTAAAACAAACACTACTACAGCTTAAATGATATATTGACCACCAGAAAGTGATAGTGGAAAACTACAATACTCTTACCAATGAAAGGCCATCCAGATAATAATAATAATGAGAAATATTGAAGGTATCAGACATGATCCACCTAATGAGTCTTATATGTTTTTACAAAATATTTTACCCAAACAAATGAAACTTTCTCCAAAATTGAAAACATACCAGGAAAAGAATGCAAGTATCACCAGGTACCAGGAATTTGAGTTAACTCCCTGCATTCTATTAGACCCATATAGATTAATGATAGATATGAATAACACCAGGAAAGCCAACAAACTCATGAAATCTGACCCCACAATACTGAATAAAAAATGAGTCAAGCCAGAAATAAAAAAATGAATTAAGACTTTCTGGAATTCTATGAAAATGAAGACACAGTATAGCCAAACTTATGGGACACTATGAAAGTGGTGCTTTCGGAAGGTTTGCATCATTAAGTGCCTACTTGATGCTCCAGCATAGGAGATGCTACAGCAATGAGTCAGGAGTGGGTGTGTGGGCAGAGGAACACCCTCATCTAGGTAAAGGAGAAGGGGGAGGGGGGATGGGATGGAAGGATTGTCAAAGACAAACCAGGAAGTAAGATATCATTGAAATGTAAACAAATAAAATAATTAAATAAAAAAAAAAGAATTATGAAGAGATCTGTACCAGCAACTTAAACAGCACACCTGGAAGCTCAACAACAAACAGAAATAAGCACAGTGAGGAAAAGTAGATGGCAAAAAATTATAAACCTAGGGGATAAAAATCAATGAAATAGAAATAAAGAAAAATAAAGAAAAAATAAAAGAAAATCAACAAGTTAGCAAAACTCTTACCTAAACTACTTAAAAGGCAGAAAGAATTTCCAGATTAATAAAATTAGAAAGGAAAATGGACATAAAAACAGAGAATTCAGATAATCATATGGATAAATTTTAAAAATCTCTATTCGACCAAATTAGAAAATCTAAATATCTGGTCAATTTTACAGATAGGTAGCACTTACCAAAGATAAATAAACATCAAATAAACAGTTAACCTAGACCTATACCACCTAGTGAAATAGAAGCTCTTACCAAAGATTCCCAACCAAAAGAAGCTCAGGGCCATTTATATTTAGTCCAGGATTCCACCAGACTTTCAAAGTTAACACCATACTCTTGAAATTATTCCACCAACTATAAAGAACAAGAACATTGTCTAAGTCACGTTATAAAGCCACAACTCTCCTGATACCCAAACCACATAAAGACTCAACAAAGGAGGAGAATAACAGACCAAGTTTTCTCATGAAAATTGATGGAAAAAATACTAAATGATGTTCTTGTAGAACAAATCTAAGATCTCAACAAAATATTATTTATCATCATGAAGTAGGCTTTACCAAGAGATACAGATATGACTTAATATATGAAAATCAATAAACGTAATCCACTACATAAATAAAATTGAAAATTTAAAAAATGCATAATCATCTGCACCCTTAGATGCAGTAAGGTGTTTTGACAAATTCCAAAATCCTTCATATAAAACTCCTGCAGAGATTAGGGATCCAAAGGACATACCTAAGTCTAATAAAGGCAGTTTATAGCAAGCCTATACTGAAAGTCAAACTTAATGGGGAGTAATTCAAAGATCCTAATATAAACAGGAAAAGACAAGGTTGTCTAGTCACTCAATGTCTGTTCAATATAGTACTTTACTTGAAACTTTACTTTGAGTCATCTGAAAGAAATTAAGGGGATGCAAATTGAAATGGTAAAATACAGTGTTGTTATTTATAGATAACTTTATAGTGACAAAAAATTTAGACTTTTAACTCCTACACTGATAAACAGTTTTAGAAAAGTAGCTGAGAGTGGAGACAGGGGCGGGGAGATGTGGAACAGTCAGAGGGTGGACCGGGAGGGGAATAAAATCTGGAGTTTAAATAATAAATAAATAAATAAATAAATAAATGATAAAAATGCATCTGTATATGAGATTAATTAAAAAATAGTATTCCTCCTATTCACAAATAACTAATGGATTGAGAAAGAAATTAGGGAAACAACATATTTCACAATAGTATCAAAATATATAATAACTTGGGGTAATCCTAATCAGACAAGTAAAAGACTTGAATGATAAAAATTTCATGTCTTTGAAGAAAGACATTGAAGAAGATATCACAACATAGAAATATATTCCATGCTCATGGATCATTAAGATTGACATAGTAAAGATGACTATCCTACTAAAAGCAATTTACAGATTTAATGAAGTCTCCACCAAAATTACAAGACAATTCTTTTCATATCTTTAAAGCTGATTTGACAACTTCATATGAAAAAATAAAGACAAACAAACAAACAAACAAACAATAAAAACACGGTAACTAAAATAATCCTGAATAATAAAGGAACTGCTGAAGGTCTCACCATTCCAGATTTCACATTCTGTTACAGAGCACTAGTAATAGAGAAACATGGTATTGGCATAATAAACAAAAACTTTGACCAATGAAACCAAATTGAAGACCCAAGTATAAATTTATGCACCTAAGGACTTCTGATACATAATAAAGAAGCCAGAAATGGAAAAAAAGATAGTTTCTTCAACAAATAGTCCTAGCCCAACTGGAAATCTGCATGTAAAATAATTCAAATATATATATATATATATATATATTATATAATATATATATATAACTTATGCAAAAACCTCCTGCCCAAGTGAATGCCCAGGCATAGAACCAGATGCACTAAATGTGAAATAAGGGAAAGTAGAGACTAGAGTGAAAGTGTTGGCCCATTAGCAAACTTTCTAAATAAAAAAACTGATAGTGAGTGTGGGCACTAAATTTACAACATATGAGACTTCATGAAAATAAAAATCTTCTGTAGGCAAAGGACATTGTTCATTTCATGAAAGGGCAGCCTATAGAACGGAATATGACTTATAACCAGCTCCACATCCGATAGAGAATAAAATATCCATATTTATAAGGAACTCAGGAAAAAAGAAACAAAAAGTCAAATAATCCAATTAAAAAAAAATGAATACACATTAAATAGGGAATTCTCGATAGAGGAATATCAAATGGCTGAGAAACACTTAAAGAAAGTTCAACATTCTTCAGTATCACATAAATATAAATCAAAATTCCTTTGCAATTCCATGTTTTGACACAATGGTTAAAATTAATAACAATTCTGACAACTCTTGCTGGAGAGTATGACCAAAGGGAGCATTCCTCCATTGCTGACTATAGTGAAAACTTTAAGAGTCACTATAGAATTCAATAAGGCAGTTCCTCAGAGGTTTGGGAATTAGCTATCTCAATGCCAGATAGGGCATATACCAAAAGGATTCTCCATCCTACCACTGTAGCACCTGCTCAGCGTTGTTCACTTAGACTTTTTCCATAATAGCCAGAACCTGGAAACAACCTTAAAGTGTCTCAACAGAAGAATAGATGAGGTAATCCAGACCCAATGGCACATCTGGAATGTATTTATTTATAAGTGGATATTAGCTTAAGTAAATGATAACCAAGTTATAATCCACAGTCCTGGAGAGGTTAGGGAAACAGGAAGGGTCTAGACAGAACGTATGGAATGCCTTGAGAAGGAGAAATAAAATAAATTTAAGGGCAGACCAGAAGCAGGCAGGGAGAGGAGTTTGGGGTATATGGTAAGGGAGGAGAAGTGGTGGAGGGAGAATGCAAAGAAAGATGGCTAGAATTGGGGGGCATTTAGGGGTTGTGTGGAAATATGAAGTGCTGTGGAAACTTCCTGGTATCTACGATGGTGACCACAGTATGGACTCCTCATAATGATGCACAGGTAGCCTTAACTAGCAATCATTTTAGCAAGCCCAGGCTTCCAGAGGCAGTACTGGGTTTCATTCAACTAAAGTTTTTGGCCAAAGGTGTTCAATGGAAATTCCCCAAAGAACCCAGGGTGATTCCAAGACAAAGCTGCTGTTTATAATCTGACTTCAGGGCCCAATTGAGAGCAATATCTACAGAATCCATTGAACATAGAGAAGTATAGCTGGTCACCACATGGAGCTTTTACCCGTGTAGTGTAGTACTCTGCAGGCTGCTGAAAGAAATGTGGATACCAAACCAGCCGCAAAATTCTTGACTTTCAATCTGTCCTGCTTGCAAAATATGCTAGGGCAATGGTGGCTTAGAACTCGAGGGTGAAAACAAGCAACGTCTGATTTGATTAAAGACCCACTCCAAGAAAAGGAACTCATGCCCAGAACTGCTTCTGTAAGTAAGAATGAGAACTAGATAGCCCAGAAGCTAAGGTAAAACCAAACAGGACTGGAAAAAATCAATAATGGTATTCTGCTATCCACATACATCAGTTTCCTATACAGTTATCAGAGAAATTTGCTCCAGCAGCAGATGAGGACAGATACAGAAATCTACAACCAGACATTATGTGAGGAGAGACTTTACACTGGAGGTCTGTATCAAATCCCTCCACTCAGAACTCTGGGAACTCCAATGAAGAGGAAGCGGAATGACTGTCAGAGTCAGAGGGATGGAGGATACCAGGAATTAATGGAGCAGAGCACATATGAGCTCACAGGGACTAGAGCAGCAAACATAGGGCCTTCATGAGACTGCACCTGGTCCTTTGCATATGCATTAAAGCTATTAGCTTAGAAATTTTGTCAGAGTTCTGGCTATGAGAATGAGTGGTTCACTGATGCTTTTTCCTATTCTCTTGAGGCTTTTGTGCTGAGAGCCATATGGGAGAAGTTAAAACTAGCAGGTGATCTTCCTCAGATGGTTCTGCAATGGACTGTAAAACTGAGACAAATTTGCTTCTTTAGGCAAGGTCGAGGAAATTACATTTGAGGAAAGATTCCTGTTATTAATATGATTTTCCCGTTACGATTAAACATATAAAAGCACTAGGTATTGACCCAATCTTTTGAGGGCAGTTCTGCAGACCAACCAAGATATACTATTTTATAGTGATGCTATATAGACAAATAGATAATGATTTTTGTGGAATTCCTGATTTGATTCAAATAATTCTAGAAAGAAAGTTGTTAGAGATGGTCTCAGTTGCCTTGATAGAAATATGTATAAAGTTAGAATCAAGAATAGAATGTGCCCGGGCCGGGCAGTGATGGCGCATGCCTTTAATCCCAGCACTTTGGAGGTGGAGGCAGGCAGATTTCTGAGTTCGAGGCCAGCCTGGTCTGCAGAGTGAGTTCCAGGACAGCCAGGCCTACACAGAGAAACTCTGTCTCTAAAAACCTTTAAAAAAAAGAGAATAGAATGTGCCCACTCCTCATAATAGTAATAAAAGTTACACAACAAGGAATACAATGAGTTTTTATAATTACACTAAAAAGAGAAATAGACTTGAGACAAATCATTTAGGTCAAGAATAAAGTCACAGGTATGCACTATAATAAGTCAAGACCATGAAAAAAATTATTGCTTTGAAATTATAATGAAAATATTATAATGAAACTCTGCTTTGAACTTATATATCAAAATCCTTCTATAATTCCTATTCTATGTCACATTTTATCTCTGAAGTAATTTTTATTGGCCATTTTATTTATTTACATTTCAAATGTTATCCCCTTTCCCAGCTTAATACCCAGCAACCCCTATCCCACCACCCTCCCACTGCTTCTAAGATGGTGTTCCTCTAGCTACCCACCCACTCCCATCTCCCTGCTCTAGTAGTCCCCTATACTGGGGCATCGAGCCTTCACAGGACCGATGGCTTCTCCTCCCATTGATACCAGATAAGGCCATCCTCTGCTACATATGTAGCTGGAGCCATGGGTCTCTCCATGTATACTCTTTGGTTGGTGGTTTAGTCTCTGGGAACTCTGGCAGGTCTGGTTAGTTGATATTGTTGTTCTTCCTATGGGGTTGCAAACCCCTTCAGCTCCTTCAGTCCTTACTCCAACTCCTCCATTGGGGACCCGTTGCTCAGTCCAATGGTTCTCTGAGAGCATCCAGATATATATTTGTTAGATTCTGAAGTAATTTTTATAGAACTTTTTGTCTAAGAAGATAGGAAAATTCCCCCCAAAAGATGTAGAATTGTTGTTTAAATGATTTGGCTTGGAAAGTTCTACCCCATCCATCCATCTATCCATCCATCCATCCATCCATCCATCCATCCATCCATCCATCCATCCATCCATCCAAATATATATGTTTGTCTATATGTATGTGTGTAGGTATATGTGTTGATTATGACAGACCATTGTGCCTGGCCAGAATATGAGTGTAGGAATATTTGAATGTATGTGGGTCTATGCACATTTGCCTGTATAAAACATCTTAATTCTTTTCCTCTCCTTCCTCTCTGGTTCACAAAGAGCTAACCAGCTTATCCAGAGGGGCTTCTGACTGACCCACCAGAGAAAGACGCACTAAATCTTTTTACTAGAGGGTGCTACAGTTTCTGGCATAAGAGAATCTCAGGCACTTCAGCTACTATTACAAAGGAACTTAGACTTGAGATAGGTAAAGGTTTTATTATAGAAAATGCAACCCTAAATATCTTTCAAGACCAAGTCTTCCACCCGCTGACCCACTTCCTCTTTGGCTACCTTCAAGAGTAGCCAAGTTCACTGTCAGATACCCTAGACCCTTGACCCTTAGGAAAAAGAGAATACATTTCCAATCACAATCTACTAAGGCTAGAAAAGCTGATACATTATTTATTTAGCTTTCATTAGGCAGGGAAGGTTGAAAGGGCATTATGCAGGGTGATAGAGAATAGAGGTGTGTGTGTGTGTGTAGTAAGAGAAGCATCAAACAAAGCTTCCACAGTATTGAAAATTGACCAATATTTTCACATACAATAAATTATTCAGTTTGTTCCGTTCTGTTAATCCTGAGGATCCTCTGAAATCCTCATCCTGGTTGACAGAATGCGATTGTTCAGATAGCTCATTACACATGGTTTTTCTCTAAGGAAAATATTCCTTTCAGAGATTCTGAATCACTATAATTAAATAGCATTTCCACATAATGAAGCACATTATGGTCTGTTAAGTGACTTGCCAAGTTAGAAATGAATTTATGAGAGGAAGCACTCATTTGAAATGTAATAATAATCTCCCTCTGATATTTAATTGGGAATTTATCTTTTTACCTTATCATAAGAACAGTTGCCTTAAGATCATGTACATTTGAAGATAGATCATTATTTTTCCACTACAAAATTATTCTTAAATCAACAATGTTTATATAGTATTTTTACTGAATTCATATAAAATAGCTTGTGATACCCAACTTTTAATCTATACTACTTGATTTATAATATCTTGGCATACTCTTAGATAATTTCTTTTTTCCTTCTGAATGATATCATTTTATTGGTGTCTTGAATCTGTACTTATATTTTCATTAAGAAAAGTTATGGTAATCAATTTCTTATGGTGTTCCCACTGAGAGCTGAAAAAAAAAAAAAAAACAACTGAAATATAATTTCCACACAAGCAAGAAACAACTTTAATGTAGAGAAAAAGTTACTAGTCATGTTTTGTTAAAGCAACAAAATCACTCTTGTTCATGCAAAATAAATATTTTCAAAATTTCATTTTGTGAATGAAAAGAGAATAATGTCATAGTTTTTACAACTTGTAGATTGGTCCTGAAGTTGAAACTGTTGCTTGCCTTCATAAGTCACAGCATGACTGAGCAATTGAGCTTATCTGTAGCAATGCAGGTATATATAATATTAACAATTAATTAAAAAGAAGACCTGAATTTGACAGTAGTGAGGGAAGAGAGGTGGGAGGTTAAGGAGGGAAGAAACTGAATGGGTTATATTCTGGAATTATATTTTAATGAACAATTAAAAACTGATACTTGTTACAACTGTTCTTTAAAACTCCACATGTTGAGAAATGTTTGTAATGTTTAGACTCAGATTTTGCTATAGTGACACATTAAACATTCCTATATTTCTCTTCCTTTTATATGTAGAATTAGGTTCCTTGCAAGAGATGAAACAATGTTTTCCATGACTAAAGAACAAGGTGTGGGGATTAAGTTTTTAAATAAAAGAAAATTTGGAGGATATGGGGGATGTCAAAGATTTAACAAAACATTCTGAATCTTAAGTTTCCTAGGACACAACTCCACAAATTATTGCAATTGCTTATAATTCAGAAAAATAAAAGTTGCCTCTCTGTTGTATTTTTATAAATGTATTATTCTGAAGATTTCTGTTTAATTTCTGAGCTTCCTAACATTTATAAACTGCAATTCTTTTTTGGAACACTATGCCATTATTTCATAGATACAAAGTTGGTGACATATTTGAAACCACTTTCAGAAACTTACAGGTAAAAATGTACAGTTTGACATAAATACGGTAGTCTCAACTATAAACACATTTTATTGCCAATTTTGAAATATATTCTATAAAGTTCTTGAATTCTGTTTTAAAATTTTCTTGTATTTTGTTATCTTTTAAATTAAGTCCATTTAATCATTTCATATTGGGACAGAAATGTAAAACTAATGGAGTATCTGGAAAATCTCAAACAAACAACAATAGCAAAAAACCCATTGTACAACTTCTTTTCTTTTTAAATTCCCTTCAGTTGTTCTACACAATTAGACTGTATTTTAATGACAGTGCTTTCAATGTAATATTTACTCTTCTCATTATGTATCATGCATAACGTGTTTAGATGTCCATATTGATTTTGTCTAATTCTCAGTTTTCAACATAAGTGATGTTCATAGTTCAATAATATTGGAATTCCTTGATCCTTGAGATTCACAATTTCATTAATACTCACTGTGTTAAGCTTGGAACTTTAAAAAAATACTAGACAAAACAATATCTGTCCAGACTATGCTACTGTATGGACAGTATATTTTTCCAAATTTCTGACACAGTTACTTAAACCATTTATACTTCTGTGTAGAACTTCAGACCTTACCATTTACCCCCACCCTCATCACTGGCTTGGCATTTTCTAGGTAGGTAAGTGAAGTCACACAGGACAGTCGAATAATGAGTGAGACCTTCTCTTTTTCTGTAAAACATTCCATATCCTTCTTGTCTTTCTGGACCACAAATATACTGTTTTCTGAATCATACAGCCACTATCTTGTGAGGACAATTTGCAAATCGCCACCTGCCTGTCATTTTGATAAACTCTCACAAGTTATCCAAACATCTTCATAAATTCTTCATGTGTCTTTCCTTTGTAGAACAATAATAATGTATCAAGCTTCATAGTAAGTGCTGATCATGAATCTATTCACTTTTTCAAAAATATTTTTAGAACAAGCATGGGTAATATACCTATTCAACAGTTTACTAAAAGAAATATTTAAATGTCAAATAGATGCTGCCTGGTGTTTATATTTATCATAGTATCCAGGACAATACAAAGTTCATTTCTTGAAAAACAGAGAAAGAAAAGGATAAAAGAATAACAGAAGTTCATGCATCAAGTGTATGAGAAAATCTTTTCGAGCAATGTTGTAGAAATGATTTAATGAGGTGCTGGAGTGTTATCTCAGTGCTTATGAGCATCTGTTCTCTTTCAAAGGACCTGGTCTCTGTTCCTATTACTCACAAGGTAACCAACAACCACATATACTTCCATTCAATGATATATAACACCCACTTGTGGCTCCCAGTGGTACCAGACCATATATGTATGTATATATGTGGTAAATATGCATATATAGAGGCAAAATAGTCAAACATATTATAAAATAAATAAATTTAAGATTTCACAATTATGTAAAATCTTACATCCTGCAAAGTAGTATTGTATTAAGTGAAAGCCATTTTAAATTATGTTGCTCAAGGTTATAACTGCCTTGTCTGGCCTCAGTGGGAAAAGATACATTTAATCATGTAATAACTTGATGCTCCAGGGAAGGGGACTGCTAAAGTGGTAAGGGAAAACAAGTGGGTAGGGGAAAGCAGCCTTTAGAAGCAAAGAGGGGGAGATGGGGTGAAGAACCTGTAGAGGGGTCACCAAGAAGGGGGACAATATTGGGAATGTAAATAAATAAAATAATTAATAAAATTAAGAAAAACATTTAATGAAGAAGCACCAGATACAGCATTGATAGGAAAGCAGAAAGAATTTAAAGTATCAGATGAATAATTTTTCATAAGCTACATTATTTGAAAGTTACATGGAAACTTTTGTTCAGAGGCTGAAACAACATCAAAATGTAGGTTTTTCTTCTCAGTTATTTGTGCTTCTAAACCAGTGTTTTCTGGACAATAAAAATGAATTTAATGTAGTCTTTCACTGTGTCTCGAATAGATCACACTGAAGTTCTACAAAATGCATTGTTTTTATCTATTTCAATTTCTCAACCACTTTATTGAAGAAATATTTGAAATCATCAAATTTAGAGACACATTGAATCATCCTTCAAGCAATATATGATGACATTTTGAGCACAAATATCAAGATTATTATTTTTAATATTAAATATTACCTGAGTGTTTAAAGTGGCTGAGGAGCATATTAATATTAAATATTATTTCTGACATTTTAAAAGGTCAAATATGCTGCTGTTATAAAAAAACTATTAGTAGAAACATCAAATTATTATAATTATCTGAACACTAATTTGGTTCAAAATTTAGTGTTTGGGGGAGTTTAGAATCAATATTTTTTCTCAACAGAGGTCAAGATAATTTCATTGTTCAAGATAGCCAAAATTTCTTTCACTTACCTTGAAAATAATAATTAAATATTTAAATGAACTTTCTTTTTATCCAAAGTGAGCATTTTAATATTTCCTGGCTTACTGCATTGGTCAAAACAGAAGCAAATCTACATTTTTTTCTAGTACATTATACAGAAATAATAGTTATTGAGCCAAAGTGCACAGAAAAATTCTATGTGTCCTAGTGGGATATTTGTTTCTTAATAAGTGAAAGAAAAATATATATTTGCTATTCACTGGTTACTGACTAGAGAGATAGACCCAGAAGTAAATCTCTGCATTAACTTTCAATAATCATCTGCCGGGTGGTATTTCAGACTTATTCAACCTATGGGTCTTAGTAACTAAAATATGTTTTATATAAAAGCAACAATTGATTAGATTTTATAGGTCTTTTATATGGATTGCTATCATTTTAAATGTTCTGTCTATAATATTGTCACTGTTAACCCATTTGCTTTTTTTCAATTATCTTTTTATTTGTAATTTCTAACCTAACTTTTTCTCAGCATTGTTTACAAGTATGGGTTCATTTTTTTCTAATTGTTTTTTTCCAAATGGAGTCTAGCACATTTTCAAAAGGACATTGTAAATCTACAAACTTCCAGACTTAACAAGTGACCAACTAAAATTTACTTTTTATAAATCAGATGATAGATATATTTAACATGTAACTGGCCATATCGAAATTTTCAGTATGCTTTTCTCTTTTATTGTTACTTTTCCAATTTATCTCACATCTTAAATTGGTGTTATGGTTATTCAGACTATGCCATATACAATTATAATTCAGATAGTAAGAATTATTAGAAAATTCAGATAACCTTGTCTACTTACTCTATTAACGTGTGTTGGGATTTTAAACTGCTTTATATTACATTAATCTAAATATTTCCTTATAACAGTTACCATCCTGAACCCCATATAATGAAAATAAAGAAGTTGAGCCAATAATAGATACCTACAGACTCCAGATCTTGGATTATTCTTCCTCTAGAATAATTTATTCTGATCATTACCCAGGGACACAAACAGGAGAGATGTACAACTTCCCTAGTCAAGTGTAAACATTTATGGAAAAGATCAAACAAAATAAATAGATGCATTCCAAGTTCAAATTCCATTCTGTTCTCTCTGTAAATACAGGTAGCTGGGTTCGCCATTCTTGGCATATGTTTTATCTATATACATCATTTACATGGGCATGAATAGAAAATTACATGTGTAATTATGCCTATATTATTGCTATTAGTTATTTTTATCACTAATACAGTAAAATATCTGACAAAAGCAACTCAAGAAAGGACTCACACTGGTTCAAGACTATGCATTGGTGTATCATTGCATTGGCTGAAGTTTGAGATGTCTGAACACATTACAGACTTGGTCAAGTCAAAGATGAATATTTGTATTCAATTCATGTCTCTCTTTCTTCATCTGGACCCTAACACAAGCATTGTCCCATCCCCATTCAGAGTGAGTCTTCCCATTTGAACATACACTTACATATACGCACACACGTTACTGTCTATGTGATTCTAATCCCATCTAGTTGTCAATTACATTTAGGGACGACAATATTTATATTCATTATTTTATTTTTAATTATTTCTTTTATAATTGCATTACAAAATAGTTATTTTGATTTTCTCCTTCCTGAATATAACTTGCTCAGTCTCTAAAATGTTATTTGAATGAGTGTTTTCTGGGTTAACTACTTGTTATGGACTAACCAAATGATGTGCTCTTACTTTACTCCCTGAATAAGATGATTTCTCCCATTCTCAGCATTCTTTAGCTGCTTGTAGTTCTTTGTGTAAGATGGGGGCTCATGTGCTTGTCACCTTCTACTTTACCATGCTTATTGCTGTTGTCCTTCTTTAGCTCATTTTTATGTAGTTGTGATGCTTTATTGGTGTCAATTTTGACACAAATAGGAAACACGGTCATACAGAACACTCCCTAAACACTGGGCTTTTACTGTTATTGCATCCTCTACTACAATAGTTGCTGTGACTTAGGTTCAGGAGTTGTCTTATAGGCGTATTCATTGATAATGGGATCTATAACTCTACATTTTTATTGTTTGTGTTTTTTTCTGTAATGGTCGCTGTCTTGCAAGATAAGCTTCTTTTATGGGGAATGAAAATTCTACTCATCTCTGGGAAAAAAGATAAGTATTTAAAATGTAGTTGGAGATCATGGTGAAGATAGCTGGTCCTGGGTATTTGTCTAGGTTCTCATTACCAGGCATGGTTTACTTCTTGTTGAACAGGTTTGAAATTCAAGTAGAAACCTCTTGGGTATCATCGAGATATGGTTGCCACTATCACACCTTAGTGTTATCTGTGACATGCTGATTTTTTGTTGTGTTTCATAAGCTTCAAAGGTAGGTAAGACTTTTGATCAGTTCCTTCCTTTGGAATTTTCCAAGGCATCTTTTGTTACCCTAAGAGCTATTCCTGAGGGAGGAGGCATTTAGGTTAGTTTCAAAGGTCAGTGGACCCTATGTCTGAAGTTCACCATGCACCTTATTCCTCTGAGAGTCAGTCCTGGGACAAATAAGTAGTCTGTAATACGTAGAGGTTTATCTTGAACATCCCTGACCAATATCTCAAAAGAGGACTTCTCATGCCATTTTTGATGGTTTTGTTCATTGCATTTGTGTCTGTGTGAGTTTCTGCTCTGACTTTTATTTGTGATCCAAATATACAATATAAGTAAAAAATTTTTATATATTATCATATATGATATAAGTACAATATAAAGGAGTTTTGATTTATATAATAATAATAATAAAATATAAGCATCATTAATATTTAATGAAATAACATTTAAATAAAGTACATGAATGTAAATATGGATAATGTCACACAGTAGGTATACACCTTTATGGAATACAGATCCCATGAATATAAAAGCTAAGTTCAATGTAAAACAATAATTAGATTAAGTATTTGGATACTTAAAATCTATAAACTTAAAGCAAGACATCAAATTTTATGATCCCTAGCTTCTTAATCTAAAAGAAATTGGCACATTCATTTTAATTTCAGAACTCCTGAAGGCATTATGGCAGTAAAGATGAATTCAAGTTTAAGTAATTTGTGGGGTTTTTGGCAATATGTGCTATAAGTTTATGAACTTTGAATTAGCTATGGACACCATGTATGCATAAGTGTGTGTGCATATATATGTATTATATATGTATACCATGCCATTAAGGAGATAGATGCTATTACTTGGATGCCAAATATATAAAACTGAACAATAAACAAAATATAATAAAGAAATGAATTTCTGTACAAGTTCACTGATCATTCTCTACAGAAATAATACAGGAAAGCCAAACCATGACCTCTCCTTCAAATGACCAGTTGTAAAAACAAAACCATCTAGAAAAAGACAGATATGTGCAGGAGCCAATCATGAATGCCTTTCATATTACCCATCCAGCGTCCCAATCAAGGAACACACAGTTTGTTAGAAGTCATGATTCTTTCCTATGTAAAGTCTTCACCTTCTGCTTTCTACCTTGATCTCATCACTAAATGCTCACAATAATAGCTAACTCTCTATCAAAACCCAGCTGAAAAAGTAACCTGTGCTTGTAACTTAGTAGTTCATATTCTTACGCAGAAACAGTTCCACATTGCTGTCAACATTTTGAAAGTAAAATATATTTTGCTAAGTCAGAATTATTTAGCTTGAATTGTACTAAAGGCTTTTTACTTCCATTGGAAATAAAGGATACTAGAAGAAATCTTGGCTTCCAGTGTCTACTCCAACATAGGTTGAGCTTGACCATTGTTAACTTGATCTACAGCAAAGGTAGTTGGGTGAGCACAGAGGAACACAGGGAAGGAGGAACAAACATGAAAAAGTGAAAGTGATTATATTGTCTAGAATTTATCAGAAAACTAATACTGTAGAAAAAACAATTAACTAAAGGGGACAGCATATTTGATTATATTTATCACCCAAGATTTTCTAGTCTGAACAGAAGCAGATAACAGCAGGAATATTTAAATTGCAGAAATATACATTCATATAGATTGTGTCTTTCATTAATTTCGAGATAGAAAATCTTGAGAACTTATAGCCTTATCTTCTGCCAAACTATGAAGGTTATGATTTTTATAGATCTTCTTATGACCCAAAGAGGTTAACTGGAAGAATGAAAATAAGCCCAGAGTCTTCATAATAATAAATGTCTATTCTCTAATGGAAATAGTTTTACAGAGCACAAAAGAATGAGAGATATTATCCAAATTATAAGGAATGCTATCCCTTCAGGTTCTCTAACCTTCCTGCCCAACTAAGAGAAGTAAGACAAGTATTTCAAAAGAACAGCTTCATCACTTCATAAATTGTCATAAAATATCAGGAATGTAATTCAGTAATAGTCCAGTATCATTTCAAAACAGCAAGTGAGATCGAATAATTTATTCTTGCTGGATAACTATCCATAGGGAATTCGACAGACATAAGAAAGGCAACCAAGGACATGGGTCAATGCTGATTCCTTTAGCTATTACAGTAGCAACAGATATTAAATGTCAATCCAATTTAGTCACTACAATTTTTTTTTCTAAAGTCATATTTATCTGACCTAGATTTCCCCTCACAAAAAAGAAATTACAAAGTGTGACAAAATGTAACATAAACATAGACAATAGAGACATAGCAATCATAAAAACCAGACTAAGAGATGGCAGCATTGTGATTACAACTAAAATAGCAATGATTAATATACTGAGGTTTATAATGTACATGCTGATAATATGTAAAACATATGGTAATATAAGCAGAAAGAAATTCTAAAAAATGAACAAAAATGAAATGTTAGAAATTAAAAGTAAGATGAGGAAGCCTTTGATGGGTAACTTTTGTTGTTGTTTTTTTTTTTTTTTTTTTTTCCGTGAATGTGACAAAAAAGCAAGAAAGCAGCAATGGACTTGAGGAGAGATGTGTATAATTAACTACAACTAAAATGAATAAAACTTTAAAAGCATCAGAATATCATGATCAAAGACTATGAAACAGAAAGATGTGAAAAAAGTAAACTTTCCATTTAATTATAAAACACAAAAAATAATCTTAGGATGAAGAAACAACTGGTAGAATATATCAAGGGTAATTGCCCGTTTGAATTGGCAGGGTGTTTGGAAGTGATGTGGTGTATAGAGAATTCTGATTATTAATATGACTGAAGCACAGCTTGTATAGACAGGATAGAAAATGTAGGTAAGAGAAAAGGAGATTAATAGGACTGAAGCACAGTTTGTATAGGAAAACTAGAAAATGGTGCTAAGAATGGGCATCCTATTGTTCCCATTATGTTTGGGGGTATCACAAATCTTACTAGATTCATAGAAGTAATTAATTAGCTGAAGTTCCTTAATATAAACTTTGAAGACACATAGAAAAGAAAGAATGATCATAATGTAAGGTTTATTTTTGTACTATTTTCTGATGTTTTTACTCAGGAAGAGACAAGATCCTCTGTGTATTCTCTCATTCTTGTTTCCATTACATTTCTCATTGGCTTTAGGTGTAATCTTCAAAATTAAATGAATATGTCTTGAAAAGTGAAAAGTTGTCTCTTACAATGTTGGTTTATGGTATAGTTTAGTTTCCAGGCTTCTGTCAGTTCTTACAACAAATATTTTTTCTCCTAATTCGATGGGTTGCTTCTTTATGTGATTAATATTGCCATTTTGCATAAAGAAGCATTTTAGTTTTGTGATCCTCTCTGTTAAAAGATGGTTTTTATATTTTTAAATTTGGTTTTTACTTGTTATTTGACAATTTCATCCATGGGTATGGTATTTTACAACATTTTCATATTTCCTTTCCTACATTCCAACTTCTCTTGTGATATCCTCCCATTCCTGTTCAAATCCATGCCCTTGTCTTGACATCTGTGCTACTAGGGTCCTATTGAGAAAAGTTTTCCTGTGTCTACTAGTTGAAGCATATTCCCTATTTCTCCTCTAATGATGTCAGAGTATTAAGTCTTAGGTTAAGATCATTGATCCAACTGGAGTTGTTTGGTTTAGAGGAAGAACTGCTTTAGATATGATATAGATATGAATGTTTACATTGGAGTATCCATCAAAGTCAGAGAACTAGGAAGGAGAGGCCATGGGAGGGAAATTTTAAAGAAAGGGGTGACATGAACTGGGTAAAAGCAATAGTGGAACAGGAAGACTTAAATATGCTGGGAAATTGGATAACACAGAAGAGTAGACAGTATATCAAGGAAAATACAAAAACAAACATTATAAATTTGTCTTACAGATCTCAGTTATGCTCCCGAAGACCATATTAGTGAAGACACCACATACTTAAGTCATATGACCAGGAAAATTAAGCTTAAACTTCTCTGGGAGCTTCTGTTACTACATAATTTTTAGAGCCCTTGAAGGTTCTATGCATGCTATCAGGGAAGAAAAGTTATTAACAGGCTTACTAGATAAGAATTTTGCAAGCTACAATTAACAGTCTGGCAAAATATGCCAATTGGTACAATATTGGTATTATATTATGGGAGTTATAAAATACTTTCTGGTTACATTAAAAGTCTTCTCTACATAGTATAACTTACATCTGGTACTGTTAATTGAGCCAAAAGCCTATGGCTGTCTAGGTTATAGAATCTATTAGGTTATAGAATCTGTCTAGGTTATAGAATCTGGAGAGAATCTATTATTATTTTAGTAAAAGCTCATATTTGCAAACTGAGCCCTGATTTTTATATTTTCTTATTTACTCTCATGTGTTGGTGCATTTCTCAATCCACATTAGATAAGCTGTTTTGTGTACTTTGTGGTGATTAACACAGCAGTAATAAAATGGCAATGTACAGAAAAACATGCCTGTGGGATGCTTACCTAAGAATTGGTTATATATTTCCCAAATTCTCCCCACAAGGAGATCTTCACTGAAATGGAGGCAAGAAGTTTGTGAAAGGCAATGATCATGTTTGTCTTCAAAGAAACTGTATATCGTTATACAATGGTACATATAAATCTATAATAACTATGACTACATGCATAAGTCCTACTAAAGATCAAGCCAGGCTTTCCAAAATCCCTGTATGTTTGAGGAATGTGCCTATGAAATCCAATACCTTTCAGTAGAGCTACTAATAATTTATTCCTGTTGATTGAAGAAGGGTCTCTTTCTGGATATTGCTCCTGAAAGGTTATCAAGCTTCAGCAGATCGTCCTATATCCATGCACATACAGGCAGCACTAAGTGGATTGAAGTGTATAAAAAAGAACATATGAGTTAGGATGGAAAAGTTGGACTTGGAGGGGAGAAAATTGGGGTGGGCAATTTTGTTTAAAGCATTTTACAAGCCTGTCTAAAATTCTCAAACAATAATTATATTAATTTTCATATTTATTTAATAGATTAATCAATTTAATATACTAATTAATTTATAATAATTATTATAGATGTGCTATAATTGTCTATTAATTAAAATATCTATAATATTATTATAGATGTGCTAATAATTGTCTATTAATTAAAAATGTTAGATTTGTAATGTTTTTCAACAATATTTAATATTATTTTATATATCTAATAATATAGTTTTCAAAAAATCATGAAATACATATGAATACAAATACTGTATTAACAGGACTGAGGTAAAAGATTAGTAACAATTAAATACTTTTTAACATTATTTTCTGAATTTTTTAGATCATAATATAATAATCCAGTTTTGTTTCATTATCTTCCCTCCACACTTTACCAAATACATTTTCATGCTCTCTCTAAATTAGAGGCCTCTTTTTTATCATTAATTGCTTTCAAATGCACATAAGTATATGTACATATATATATTATAATTCTTAAATATATTCTTCTTAGTCTATATAATGCTATTTATATGTATAAGTCTTAAGAATGAACTTCTGGTATTGGATTACCATTGGTAGACTCTTCTCTATAGAAGATGATTTCTCCTATTCTTACCATCCCATAGTTGTGGGTAGATTTTAGGGTTGAAGGCTTCTTGTCTTTTTCTCACTAACACTGGTATACGTAGAGTTTTGGTGCTTGCCCAGCTCCTGTTTTGACAGTCATGTCAGTAAGTTATTATGATTATATCTTCTGACATTCTTAGTTGACACAATTTCACAGAAAACTCTCTGCTTTTCAGTCTTGCAGTCTATCCACACTTCTTCTGCAGTGTTCACTTAGTCTTTGTTGCAGATACTGTTTGTAAATGCACGCACTGTGACTAATACCCTCCACTCTGCATTTTGATTGGTTGTAGTTTTCTGTCATGGTCACGCTGTGTTGCAAAAAGAAGTTCCTTTGATGAGGAGTGAGGGCTCCACTTATCTGTTGGGCCAAATATTTAGAATGTAATAGGAATTTTGATCATTTATTTTAGTAGTGTTTGTAAGTTCTCCTCCAAGATTTATGATTTCACTAGCCCTGTTCATTATTTAGGTTTTAAGTGCCAAGCGTGATTTCCTCCTTGCTGAGTTGATCTTAAGTCCAAATAGAAACCTGTTGGTTACCACAAAGTATGCCTGTCAATCACTATTGAAACTTTAGAATACTTTGGTGCAATGCTCATTGTTATTGTGGTATATAGGTTTCATAGCTGGGAAGGTGTGATGAGCCACAAATACTGTATTCTATGACTATGCAAAAGGCATGTCCTTCTGTTTTTAATTGTTAATTGAATCTGACACAGTCAAGCAAGCAGAATATATAGATGTCACTTCCTCATTTGCCTTTACAAAATGACAAGCTTCAATGGAAGGTAATTTTCCCCATGTAGCCCCCAAATCCAACTTGTTGAGTAAGTAATGTGCTTTTTTGTATAATAAAGAGATGGTAGCAGGAGCTGGGACAGAAAGTATCAGCAAAATTTCTGGCAGACAGGTGATTCACAGAGAACAGACAGAGGCAGAAAGAATACTGAAGGGATACAGGACAGAACTGGGAAATAGCCAATGAGGACCACATAGAGAGACAGAATGGAAAAGAAGTCAAGTACTTAGTAGCTAACTAAGAGACTACCATAGCAAAAGGCCAGCAGCCTTAAACTATATAGTTGTCTCTTTGTCATTAATAAAGTACAAATGGGATCCCATGAAAGCCCCTAATATAGGTAGGACCATTGGTTGCATATTTCATTTGGAAGATTGCATGCCACCTTCTGGTATGCTGAGAGCTACTTTGCAGAAAGACAGTAACCAGGTAAGTTTCAGCTTAGGTATCTCTGGGGTTCCTTGTCTGGAGTACATGATACATTGAACAAAGAGACATTGTTCACCTCGAGGAGGGCAATGACTAATGAAAATAAAAGTGGTATATAATATTTCGGGAATCTCTTTGATATTTCTGATCAATTGTATTAGCACTTAAAAGAAAAAATGATTTGAACGTGTCTCTCAAGAGTCCTTGAGTTCCGATATTAAAACTCAATTCACAAATTGTGGAGCAGTGGAACTGTCAGAGGTGCTGCCCTCACAAACAGATTATTGCTATTCTACCTGAAGAACATTTTTCCTTAAAAGTGAGTTTGGGGGTTCTCTTCTCTATCTGCCTCTCTCTCCCCCACCTCTACGTACCTTCCTCTGTCTTTCTGTTTGTCTATCAGTCTGTCTGTTTCTCCTTCAACCTCCCATCCTTTCTCTTACTTCCCCTCTCCCCACTCTATCCCCATCTTCCTCCTCTCCCATGTTATCTCTCATCTATCTCTTCCTCCTCTCTCCTATCTCTCCCCTTCTCTCTCTCTCTCTCCTCTCTCTCTCTCTCTCTCTCTCTCTCTCTCTCTCTCTCTCTCACACACACACACACACACACACTAACACCACATAGCCTTTTGCCCTTCTGGAACAAAGCAAGAAAACCCTTGAATCTTAGAAACTATAAGAAATCTTTCTACTATGTTAAATATCCAGTCCTATGTATTGTATCATTATTACAAAATGAACAATATAGTGGGGAAACACCATACCTATATATTTTATGCTTTTAAAAATCTAGCTGCAGCATGCACTTGACCTCAGGCCGAGAAACATGGTGGCTAAGGTAGGCAGAGCCACTGCAGCATAGATAGTCGGCCTGAGCCAGAGGGCTTTTTAAATAATTACTACAACAGAGGAGAGTATCTCTCCCCTCTCCAAACCACCACACTGGACAAGAGTTTAGCTCTTCCTTACTCATATCCTCAGGGCCAGCTCATCTGCAACTCCCACAATGTGCAATGTAAGGGACAAGGAATGTCACTCTTTTGAGTACCACAGCTGGATGTGGTTGGTGTTAGCTCTCTTGTTTTCATGCCTTGAGAGCCATCTCTCCCTGTATTCCCAAGTAAGGAGTGAAACAAGTTCTCTACAGCCTTCAGACATCAACATATCTGCCTGGCTTTTGGTGGTAACAGAACCCTGATGCTGCAGGGCTATGTTCCCTGGTGACAGCACAAGTCATGACCCCATCATGGTCCCAGGTGGCATTATTGGTTTTATCAGGCTGTTCCTCACTACTTTTGAGGTTACCATTCTGCCTCTCTTCATTGTGCCCACATCCTTCAGTTTCTCTCCATTTCTCTACTACTTACTTGTTCCTCTCAGTGGCACCAAGGGTCTCTGAGTATCTGGGGTTATCTTAGGAGTGGTTTCAGAAACGTTATACCCTGCTTTCACATTAAGGTGCCAGGCAGGGGCCATTTCTGCCATGATCTACCCACCCAGGCTCACGTGGTACCTGAGTGATGTTCTCCTCAGGCTAGCTCTCTGTCCAGGCCCAATGACACTGGTTTGGTGGCTTTCTTGGGCTTACAGCTTGGTCTGTCTATCTTAGCATCCTGTTGCAAAGGTTTTCTGTCTCAGGCAATTCCTACTCAGGGACCATTTTCCCATGCAAGGTGGGTTCTCCTCTGGCTTGCTCCCCATCCTGGTCCTGGAAGTCCATCCAGGCATGCCTGGCACCAGACTGGTAGTTGTCTCAGACTTATTTTCTCATGGATATTACCTCTCACTTCTCTGCCCCCTACTGATGCACATGTGACACAGCAGCAAATTCCTGAACAAGTCTGATAATACAGTATTATTTCTTTGTATCTGTTAAATAAATATTGTAGAATTACTGATATTAAAAGAATTAAACCCAGTCTTACTGAATATCACACTTTGCTCCTTATTTACATGTAGTTCTGACTCTTGTTTACATTATATTATCTTAAAAGATTTCCTTGAATCAAGTAAAGATCATCTTTGTTTTTCATTTGTCAACCACAGGAGGTTCATTTTAATAAAGTCCTAGATACATGTCATTAAAGTAGACAATCAAGAAACTTGTTTCTGTTTTGTGAGTCAGAGTAGAGTGATAATAAATGCAGCTAAGTACTAGCATGCATCATTACTGTAAAAAAACAAAAACAAAAACAAAAGCATGACCAAACACTCAAATTCTGCTGTTGAGACCTCCCAGGTATGATGGATTCTATCTATAAGCTTTCCTCAAAATAATCCTCCTCTTCTTAAAATTTCCCTTTTAGAGTATATTATTATCACACCAGCAAGAAAGGTAACTAATATTCTCAGTAGACAATCAAGTAGATGTTAGAGGCAAATTGTCTTATCTTCGAATTGATTGTTTTATGGTGCTGTAGTCTTTCCCTGATTCTCATTTCTTTAAACAGAACCAGTATGGGTCACAGAACACCATTCAAAAGTATCTCCGCTATAAACTCACTGCATTGCCTCTTCTCTGAATCAAACAAGTAATGATCTTTGAATAGGAAATTCATTAAAATAACATAAATCTGTATTGCTTATGTTATAAATATATATTAAAGTATAAGAGTGTTATAGTCATTAATAGACAAAATTTTATTGAATTTAATCATCATAAAGATATTGAGTTAGAGTAGACTTGGAGTCAGAAAAAATATTCTGCAATTATCTTTCAGGTAATAGAAGAAAAACAAAAATGATGGATCAAAGACAGGCATCCTAATAATCTAGCAATAGAGTTACAGGCTTTTAGGGTATCTACTCTGTGCTGTCAACAACATTTTGATTAGGATAAATTCTGAGCTGTTCTGTCAATTTTAACAATCTCATAATTGTAATAATAAAATAATATTTTTTGCTATAGCCTACATACCACTGTCAATTCTTAAAGGGTTTCACTAGCTCATTAAATAATATAGAAGAATGTTAGTTTACTAAAGATGAAAAAATAACTATGATTTTAAGCTCCTTAATTTTGAATAAGCTATTCAGGGCAATTAAATAAATTCAGAAAGACAGATTAAAGGTACTAATAAGGCTATAAAGGCAATGTGCTAATGTCATATCTAGCTTTTATTAGAGGCAGTTTGTATGATTTTGATAACAATTAAACCAATAACAATTGGTTTGAAGATTGGCAAAGCTCAACCAAGCTTCCTGGAGAGGAACCAATTAGATAATTATATTTTTTATTCTTTTATCCCTACTATATATTTTGAATACTATTATAATTCATCGTTTTTTTTTTTCTTATACAGCATTCAATTGTAAGATAAAGCTGTTAACCTTTGGCTCATTTTCATGGCTTTTTTTCTGTAGAGCCATGGAATTAAAAGGTCAAATGAGATTTGCATTCAATAGGGCTACTTTGTATTATATTTTCCTATTAGTGTAGGATATTGAATGTTTACAGAGGGTGAGGAAAAGAATCAAGACATATTTTGATGATGACATTGATACAAAATCTGCGTCTGTTTGTGTGTGTGCTGGGAGAGATTATCATGAGCTTTCTTTATTTATAATAATGGACATGGGAAGAAGTTTTATCAAACAATAACTGAGTTTACAACTCAGGATCAACAACTCAAACTCTATAATTGGTTGTCAGACATGTCAGCCGTCAAACTCCACTAGCATTCAAATCAGTCCATCAGCTTATCTTTGTTATTTGTACAATAATAGCCAGAAGGAAATTTTAGAGAGTGACTTCTGCAGTCATTATTACCATTTTTGTAAGAAATAGCCACCTTTTCCTCTGACTGGTGCTTTACAGCATCTCCAGAGCACATTATAATCACTTCAACACACGTCACCTTTTGCTTCTCATTGTTGTGTAATAGAGTAGGACCCAGAGACTGAGCCACCTGATGATCTAATTAGAGTTCTGAGAATCTTGGATAATATTTGAGACTTGTTTGTCTCTGAATCACACTTGTTTCTGGGTCCAAAGAGGTTGAAGTGTCACAGATTACAATTGTGTATGGATTCAATATTCTATCTCCTATTTCTATAGCAGAGCTTAACTTGTTGTACATCATTTAAAAACTGTTTCACTTAGGATGGAAATGCAAGATTGAATATAAGAATAGAAAATCAATACTATTCATTCTAACCTCCACAATTATCCCCTTTTGTGAAAATGCTGTTCTTGTGTTAAGATGATTTACTACAGAACTAATCACTCTTATAGTAGTCAACTGCAAAAGATTTGTCAGCTAAATACTACCCTCAATTTCTGTAGAATTTATTACATTGCTTTTTAAGATATAGATCACTTTTAAGTATAACTAATAATTATAAAATATCCTTAAGAAGCAATCAGATTCTAAAATACTAAATGAAGGAAGGGATAGCACAAAAGGTCATGAAAGAAAGATGAATTGGCTTCCTTTTATCCCCTGTGTCTCAGTCTCAGTAACTTACTTAGAATAGCATTCTTACTTCTGCTATTATTGAAAGCATAAGCTGTGAGTTCATGTGGTTAGTGTCTTGTTATGTCTGGAAGAAACCATTTGCCTGAAGTCCTCCATTGGCTCCCACATCTTTTTACCATTGGTTCTTCAATGGCTCCTGCATGTGGTATATAGGTGGGAATATAGATGTCACATGTGTGGTTGAGCACTCCTAAGTCACTTACTCTCTACACTTTACCAGCTGTGAGTGTCTCTGTTAACCACCATCCACTGAATAGAGAAACTTCTCTGAGATCAAAGAGCTACATAATCTACAGGTGTACTCATGCAAATTTAGAGGCCAATTTGATACTATATTTATTTAGCAAAATGATAGTAGTAGGTTTACTCCTGAGGCCTATAGGTTCTTGGACATATAGTTTTTATCAGGCATATGTTATATGCTGAACAGTAGACTTTAAATATTATGATAAAGTACTTTGTAATCTCATAATATTTGTATTTGTTATCATGGGCATATCATGCCACATTGGTCATTACTGAAGTTCACAAGTTCAACAGATGAGCAAGGCTACAAATGACTTTCATACCAGCAGCCTCTATACTATATTCTTGTATGTTGAAAGCTATCCAAGGGGGAGAAAACTCCATCATCAGTATCAACTAAATCTCCCCTTGTAATATAACCAATGTGTGATGTTCTTTGGTATTTCAGATATACTGCCAAGTATTTGGTTAATTTGACTAGTGTGGAGAGAAGTTTTGGGAGAAGGATGAGAAGTTAAGGCAGAGGAGGGGTGAGGGAGGAATAACTAATACTAAAAATGTTTGAGAAAGCCATAAAATGTATTTGTGTGTGTGTGTGTGTGTGTGTGTGTGTGTGTGTGTGTGTTTGAATTTAAAAACTTAATTATAGTGACGTGACATAGGGGATTGTGCTCATCTTAGAAGTCATAATTTGTCAAATAAAGTACTCAGAGCTAGATATGGAATTATTGCTAGCAACAAATTATTCACAAATGTCCCAGAGACCTCCTAAACCAATATAAGCTATTCACATGGGTTTTGAATGTTAGTAAGATTTTTTAAGTGCAGCTAAAAGGAGACTGTAGAAAGAAATTAGTTAAGCATACTGTCTGAAGATGTAAGTCTCACAATCAGTGTGACTATGGGCTCACTCCTGTGTTCAGTCATGCAAAAATTATCACTTTGAAAAGTGACCTAAAATGAAGTTTCAGGAAATAATTGAAGAACTTTGTGGGTGAATTACTCGTCATAATTTGACATGGAATTGAAGACTCTGTGGTGCCTGTAATGCTTTATGAGGTAGTGGATGAAGTGGTCTGTTATTGCTTTTCCTCCTTCTTAGAGAAGGGGCACAGGGGGCATTATTAAACAGTCACTGGCAGTTAAAAATGTTTGAAATTCTCAGTCTTGCTTTTTCCATTTAAGCTAATTCAGGATGACAACCAGGAAGACTACTTGAAGTTCATTATCTCTCTGTGGATCTTACAGAAAGCCCATGTGCTCCATCATAATAAATTGAACGTAATGTTACACAACCATTTACCATATATTTGAATGTGGTCTTGAGCCTGAGGAGTCATTTCTGAAACAATTCCAGAGGGGTCGTAGCACTAATGTGGTTAAGTTGATACTTCTTTCTCAGCTTTCTCATAGCTCACAAAGAGCTTAAGATAAATGTGACTCCTGGCCTTAGCAGAAGGAAAGAACTTAGTTTTCAGCCCTGTAGTTAATCACTGCGTACTGTGTGAAAAATGACTGAGTTTTGGACAGTCGTCATGTCATAAACATAAGTGACACAAACAATAATTCATCTTCAAACAATGGAGGAGAAAAGACAGCCAGTAAAATTTGCCTTTGTGATTAGTAATATCAAATAAATATTTGTGGAAAAACATTTGAATCATTTATAGACACTGGTCCTATGTTCAGCAATTTACTGTTTCAGTAGATTTTGAAAACGATAACAGTACAGCCTTTTGGAGAATAAATATGGCGTGAGTGAAAGACAGTTGGGATTTGAAGGAAAATGCCTAGCTAGGAAACCCTGCTTTAACTTCTGTGTTTAAATATAGGGAAACAGCTCACTCTCTAAGTGCTTGAAAAATGAGGTGCTCAGACAATGAGAGATACCTGCTATGATTTAAGTGCATATCGTAAAATTATGACATTGAGCCAGTAAGACATAAAAATGTGCTTTTATTTCATGTACTTTTACCTTTTCTCATGCTTGTAATAAGAAGAAAAAATTGTGTTTCTTTGTGAACTATGATTTTCATCAATGAGTAACTATGCTGTGTCTTTTGTTTTTCTATGAGTACCAGAGTACCCCACACATACAAGATAATCAGTGACAGCAATTCAGTATATGGACAACAACAATATAGAAATAAAACATAGAGTATTCCATTATTTAAAACCTTCCTTCCACTTTTTGAATATCTTAAAGTTAACGATATTGACATAACTGGAAAAATGAAAGTTACACTAGAGGTGATTATCAACATGAAAATTAAGCTTTTTTGTATTTATCTTTTATGATTTGTGTTATGATTCCTTTGAAATTTCCCTAACATTAGACATCAGTTTATGTATCTTCACAAATCTCAGTTTCTGTTAAATCTCCTTAATGTGATTTTTTTTTAATCTGAGATTTTGTTGCTTACTAGACACATTTGCCAGGTATCTCTTTAAAATTCATTTCTTTGTATATGTTTGTAAGCATTTGAGTATGATTAGAATTCCTCCACCACTGAGCTATATCCCTGGCCCATGTAAAATTGATTAGAAACTGAAAATGAAGCCAGGCATGGTGGTTCATGCCTGCAATATAATCAGTTCAGAGACTGAGACAGGAGAAACAACTGCTTTCTGACCAGCACAGGCTGCAGTACCAGTAAAGCAGAGAGAGAGAATTGGTAGGAAAGCTATTGGAGAAAGAGAGCTAACCAGACAGTATAGGTGTTCATGAAACAACACATCCAATAATGAAAAAAAAATTCAAAGCCATATGTAATTTAGGATGTATTTTATAAAGAAAATTTAAAAGCTATTTTGTTGGCATTGAAAATCAACCTCTCTATTATTACTTCATTCTTTCATTTCTCATCTATCTGTTATCTTAATTTTTGTACATTGTTACAACTATTTTCCTAAGATGAAATATATATACATTTATAATATATATCATATATATGTATATATTCTCTGAACTTGCTTCATTGTGCTCCTGTAATAGAGTCTCTGTTTAAAGCATGCTTGATAATTTCTCACTCCTATTAAACCGTCCATGATGCTGAAGTCTCAAGCAGTGATCAGAGCAGTAATCTGAGGGGAACTGATAAAAAATGTGACTCAGCCCTGTTGCTTAAGCATGACAAAGAAAATATTGTCCTTTTCTTTGCCGTCTTCAAATTGAGCTAACAGGTCCCTGTAGATTTACAGTGCAAGGGTAGCCGCAAGCCTCTCCCAGGCTCTGTTTGTGGATGGGAAAGAACATTGAGAGTGTGAGATCCTTCCCACATCTCTTTAACTGCCATATTTCTCTTCACTAGATTAATCATTCATATGAAAGAATGAGCAGGGGATTCTCATTTTCCATGCTTTTACCCTACCACAGGGACCACCGGGGACTACTCTGTAGAAATCTGGGCTTCATATTGCCATTAAATTTTCTAGAAAGTACAATTAGCTCACTCCATTAAAGACATACCATATTGTATAATATCATAGGTAAAACTGTTGGCAATGAGCCATTTGTTTAACATGCTGGGGGAAAAAAAAGAAAGCAATATATTTCATGGCACTTGAGATTCTAACCACCCCACAGTCAGTGCATGTCTTCTATTGTCTTTAATCCTAAGACAACATTACATTCATATTTTGAATTTTGAACAGTAGAACATTATAAACTTTTGACTAAATTCAATTGAATCTGTAGCCTGTTTCTAGATGTACAATTTAATAACTGTGATCTGCCCATAAGAAACATCCTAAAACACCAAAGTGTGAGTTTACCACTTTTGTTAAATAGTTTTAATCAATATAATAGGCAATATGTTGTTTAGAATAAATTTGGCCTTGTAGAGTAACAACACTTAAAAGTAAGAGATAAGGTTGGCATGAATAAGAAAATTGTAATAACATATACACAAGTACAAAGAGGAAAGTATATTATGTATATTTTATTTAACACAGAAGACAGGAAGAAATTTTTTAATATTTTTTATTTCAATGCATCTAAGAATAAGTATACTTGAAATAATATGTATTCTACATGTTGAAATTAAACTATATAATCACAGTCATAGCAGTAATATATTTACTCATTTAAGATAATACTTATTCATCAGTTCTTCAGCAGTACAACCCGGTTAAAAGTAACTACATTTCTGAATCCTAATCTTGTTTTTATGCCTTTACAATGTAACTAACAAAATATTATTAAAATATTTTACCTTTCAGGAATAGATGACTATCTTTGTAAGCTTTACATAATAGTCAAAGTATGTTCATATTCTTTAATGAGAACAAAATTTATATTCCTCTATTATCACACTGTTATCTCAATTCTTATTCTCTCTCTTTCTCTCTGTGTCACATACATACATACATACATACATACATACAAATGTACACACATGTATGTATTTTACTGCAGATTTCTCATTTTACAGAAATGTTCAAAGTCCTTAGTCATCAGGAAAATGCAAACCAAAATGACTCTGAGATTCCATCTTATACCAATCAGAATGACTAGGATCAAAAACTCAGCTAACAGCACAAGTTGAGGAGGATGTGGAGAAAAAACATGCCTCCATTGCTGGTAAGATTGCAAACTGGTACAACCACTCTGGAAATCAATCTGGAGGTTCCTCAGAAAAATAGAAATAGATCTACCTGAAGACCCAGCTATACCACTCTTTCATATCCCCAAAAATGCCCCACAACATGTGCCAATGCCACAGGGGTACGTATTCTACTATGTTCATAAAAACCTTATTTGTGATAGCCACAAGCTGGACACAATCCAGATGTCCCACAACAGAAGAATGGACAAAGAAAATGTGCTTCACACATTGGAATACTATTCAGCTATTAAAAATGAGGAAAAAATGAGCAGAGCCTGAAGGAAAGGCCATCCAGAGACTGCCCCACCTACTGGATCCATCCTACCTGCAGCCACCAAACCCACGTACTATTCTTGATGCCAAGAAATGCTTGCTGACAGGAGCCAGGTATCTCTGTCCCCTGAGAGGCTCTGCCAGAGCCTGATCAATACAAATGTGGATGCTTGCAGCCAAGCATCGGAATGAGCACAGGGACCAAAATGGAAGAATTAGGAGAATAACTGAAGAGTTGAAGGGATTTGCAAGCCCATAAGAAGAACAACAATATCAACTATTCAGACACCTTAGAGCTCCCAGGAACTAAACCACCAACCAAATAATACATATGCAGGGTCCCATGGCTCCAGCTGCATATGTAGCAGAAGATGGCCCTATGTGGCATCAATGGGAGGGGGTTTGTCTTTGTCCAGTGAAGGCTTCCATGCCCTAGTGTAGGGGAATGCTAGAGCAGTAAGGCAGGAGGGTGTATGTGTGTGTAGAAGCATCAGGGAGAGGAGGATGGGTTAGGGAGTTTCCAGAGAGGAAATTGGGAAGGGGAATAACATTTCAAATGTAAATAAATAAAATAACCAATTAAAGATAGGGAAAAAATGAAAAGAAAATGACTCCAAAATCAGGTTGTAAGCAAATCAGCAAGGACTTTTAGTGATTGATGTTGTAGGGACCAATCAAACATTGTGGGTGGACCCATTCTCAGGGCTGGTAGTCCTGGGTTCTATCAGATATCAAGCTGGAGAGCAGTGGGAATCCTAATTAAGACAAGAGGAGAAATGATACAAGTACTAGTGAGCTTCTGACATTTGGCCGAGTTTCAGGCATGAAACAGCCTCTAGTATGTAATGTAATGTAAACAAATAGCAAATAGAAATTCTTGAGTTTTGTAGACAAAAGGAGATCTATTCAATATGTAAAGGGATAATTGAATATTTTTTACTGTGACACAGAAAAAATATTTTTGATTCCTGGCTAGTGTGTTGTAAAACAGGGAATGTCACAGAAAAGGATTAAATAATACTCCATAAAGACATACTGCCTATGCACCATTTCTACTTTTGTGTTCTTCCTGTCTGCTTCCTCCTTTGATCTCATTTTTCCTCTCTTCTTTGTCTTCTATCATGTTTTAATTCTTTCTTGTTTTCTCCTTTCTTTGTCTCCCTTCTACTTCATCTCCCTTTTTACTTCTACAAATTTTACAATATTTTATTAATTTTAGAGAATTAACTCAATGTATTTTTGACAAATCCAATCTCTTCTACCAACTCCTCCCATAAATCACTACCTCTTTCCACCCAACTTTATGATCTCTCTTTTCTTTTGTCTATTTTTTTGTCAAGTCCAGTTTGTGTTCCTCAGCTTGCTTTGGGTTCAATGTCTACCCTGGTATCTGGTTGACATACCAAAGGTCAGGCCAGAAATTCACTTCCCCTTTCTCAAAAGCTACTAAATACCATTAGCTCCTGAACTTCTGCAGGTATTTTGTCCCCATTACCTATTGCTGGTCACACGCTGGGGTTTTGTGTGACTAGAGGTTGTACAGGTCTTTTGCATGGTGTCATAATTGCTATGTTTTCAAATATGTGACTGCTTGTTTCTGGAAAACAGTGCTTGATGTTATTAACAAAATCTAGCTTTTATAAGCTTTCCAGCCTCTGTGTGAGAAAAACCCTTGAGTCATATGAGAGGAGGGTGGTGTGTATATTACAGTTAGATACAGACACTTTACAGTATCCATAGTCTTTTATTCTCTGAACTTTGACCAATTTGAGGTCTTTGTATTAGTTGCCATATACTACAAATAAAATCTTTTGTGTGGATTGAGATACAATCCATCTGTTAGTGTAGCTACAAACCATTAGGAGTCATTATAGGACTATGTCAATTTAGCATTGTAAAGAGTATTGAGTTCTTCTCCCATCCCTATGAACCATATAGCATAGGTCCTCGGTCCCTTTAACAATAATAAGTATGTATTCCATTCGTGTCTATGTCAGATTACAAAATCACACACACAGAGCTAGGAACACAGTAGACTAAGATGAAGCACTCTGCTTTGAAATGCAATTTGCTAGAGATTAATTAAAATAATAATGACTTATGACTTTCCAGAATCACAATGACCTTTAAAAAAAAGAGTCAAAATCAAAGAGAATTGTATAAGGTTAATACTGTACAGAAAAAAAAAGGATGGGGAGTAACTTCATGGCAGCTGGAAACACAGAACTTCAACATGCAAAGTAAACACTTGCACAGTTATTGACCAGGTGTTTACTTTCTTCAGCCTGCTCAACTTAACCATTTCCAAAAAGAGAGACAAAATAAAACGGTTGACACAGAACCTCAGCATAACATTCAAGTAAGATGCAAAACAAACAGAAGACTACCTACCTATCTGAAAGGAAATTAATTGGCAGCTCACTAAATCATACCAAACACTTAAATATTGCACATTTATTATTAATGTCTATGATTCCTTTGAGATGTGTCTTTGAAAAAGGTGGGAGGCACCATTTAGTTGAACAACATCTCTCAGAAATATGAAGAACATGGGTTATTTATTCAATTGCAGCAGTTTATTTAAATAAATTATAAATACAGGGTTTCCATGTTGAAAACTGTGGAATATTAACATTCTTTACAACTAATGTGGTGTCATAATCTTCCACTACACAGGCCTAAGTGTTTCCTATTGTATGTCCATGTACATGTTCATTTTTTATATCCGAGGAACTCTTTTGTATACTGAAGCACCAAAGGGCAGAAGCACTTTGCTAACAAGAGGTGTGTACTTCAGATGCTCTGCAGGAAACAGGCTTTTCAATAAATACCATTCCTGAAGAATATACCTCATTAGCCTTTTTTTTAGTACATTGTGGAAATATGCCACATTGTTCATAAAATCGGCTTGCATTTTGTGAGTGAGAAACCCAATGCATGGAAACACTAAAATCTTATATAAAACAAAATATGTTTTTCCTAAATTTATTATCCATCCCTCTGAGGCTATTTAGAATAAAGGACTATAATATCCAAATCCAAAGGGATGGAAAGCAGGTGAAATTCAATAGTTTGGTAACAGAAATGTTCTAAACACACAAACATTTATGCTTCCCCTCTCTGAACTTAACCTTTCATTCTAGTTAACAAACAACAAATTTACTTTGGTTGCTACTTAAGCAAGTTATTGGGTAATTGGTAGTCTTTCAGTCTGTATTAGCACAACTATAAAAATAAAACATAAAGATAAACAGAATTCATTTACTGACATTGAGTGTGAATCTTCAGAATCTCAGTAGAGAATAAAAAAATATTACCAAGTGTTCCTATCCAAAGAATACTACCTTTTTTGTATTTTCTAAGCATTTTAACTACAAAAACTATATATTTAATTGATTTTGTCTTAACAAAAATGTAAAAGATTTGAATAAGTGTTAAATAAGGAAAAGCTCAGAAGCAAAAATCTCTTTAATTAGAAAGTTATAGTTTTATAAATCAAACTTTTTTTTAAAGAATTATATACAAATCAATATATACTTTCACCTTGAAATCTGTTTTACAGTCACAATTAACATGTTGGTTTATACTTTGGTCCTAGCAACTTCTCACATACCATATTTCTGTGTCCAATGCCATATTTATTTACAATATTTTAAAATTAAATTAGCTATAAAATGTAAATTGCTCCTAAATGGTCGATTTGTTGCATATAGTTATGGACCCATTTCTGCAATATGGTTGTGATAGTATTTTGGATACAGATCTCATGAAACAGGTGATAACCAGCTCATGTGATTGTTTTTTGTCATTATTAACAGAGACATAAGAGTGATGATAAATAAAGTGGCTGGTCCATGTTATCAGATACAAGTGGTTGACACAAAATTTGATGTTGTTATTTGTTTGAAAAGTTACAATTGTTAACAATGGGTTAATACAAAAATATGTGTAACTTTTCAATGTTAACCAACTTTGTCATAAAACTAAAATATTTTTTTATCAAGTCCTAAATATGTGACTGAATAACTAATTTAGCAGTCACAACAATAGAACTGTGATACTCAAAATAAAGAACAAAGAAACAATATGCTATAAATGACAGAAAAGTGATGAGGTCTTCTAAAATATTTCTTTTCAACAACAAAATATGTCCCTCATTACTGGAATGTAGGCAATAGTTAAACAAATCCCAATTGTTACTAGGTTCTTAAAATCATATTTGAGCCATAGAAAGTAAAGTTATGTCAATGTCTCTTGATGAGTCTCAAGAAGTCTGTCTATATGTCTAGAAATGAACTCAAGTTGGTCTATAGCAAGAAATCTGTCGCCAGGCGGTGGTGGCGCACGCTTTTAGCCTTTAATCCCAGCACTTGGGAGGCAGAGGCAGGCCTGGTGAGTGAGTGACAGCCAGGACTACACAGAGAAACCCTGTCTTGAAAAACCAAGAAAAGAAAAAAGAAATCTGGCAATTGGATAAAAGACAGCATTCTTCAGAAACTTCTGTAATGGGTTCACGGTCCACTAATAGGAGTAGTTTCTCTTGCTTCAGGCATAAAAGACATAGTTCACCATTTACATATACTTGTGACTGCATATCAAAGTCTATTGTTTCCCTCAGCTGCTAATCAAAATGACTTCTTAGACATTTCAAAGTCAATGCTAGCCTCCTGGCCCCTCCATCACCACAGCTACTCATCCACTATTGCATACTTAGGGATATTTTGCCATGGAATCATTATTGTGAATCATAAGCATCACAGCTGAATATTAATAGTTTTTGCCTCCTTCACTTGAAAGTTTGCATAACACCCGCTTTTACTATAAAATCTAGAAAGTTAAACATATCATTAGACTGTTTCAACATGACACCTTCCAATAATGACATGGAGACTTTTGTTTTTAATTCATCAAAGCTTAGGTACTATAGTTCATATAACTAATTATCCCATTTATTCCAGTCAAAGTTTGCCACATGGCCCAATTATCTTTTGGTCCTGGTATGTTGCGATTCCTCCATGTATGGCTGGCTAATACCCTGTCTTTCATTTTTTCCTATAGTTCCTATCTCAGCCCCAAAATGCCACCTTTCTTCTCCTGCCTCAGCTATAGGCTGCCAGCTGCTATTAAGTTGATTTAATAATCAATCAGTTGATGGAGACAAATGTTTACAAAATACTAAGGACAGGTGATGATCCAATAAAAATAACAGTACTAAAGTCCAGCGTATATTCAACTGTCTGCTGGTAGAGAAACAACATTTGAATAATAAAAGACAAACTTTACACAATGCACAGAATGATTATCCCAACATATGCCATTGACAACACACCCCACCAAGAGTCCCAGATTATTAAAAAAAAAAAAAAAAAAAAAAAGTACCAGATTTGATGAGCCTGCTATGAGTTGTTGGTCTGAGCAGTTCACAAGCCTCCCAAAACAGTATAAGGGATTGCTGTTGCCCTTGCTTGCCTCCCAGAGTTTGAAAGAAAATATCTAGTGTATAAAACACCATGCTCTTCATACATGGCACTTGAAGAATGCATAATGGATGTGTCCTGAAATGCTTCCATATTGTAATAGTATATTTTAAAAAAACTCTAATGCACTTTTTTTCAACCTATAAGTTATGATCCCATTGGTAGAATGACCCATTCACAAGGGATGCTTAAACCATCAAAAAACACAGATACTTACATTTTATCGTAAGACTTTAAAAGACCAAAATTTGAGCAGTCATGAAATATGAAAAACAATCTCAGTGTCAAGGAAGTTTAGCCAATAGTTAATGTGAATTGGGCATGAATACCTCCTACTCTATTTTTTAGAATATGACCAATAATCAGTCATTTTTAAGAAGCCCTCAAGATTATTTATGCCTCGTAAAAAATAGAAGCAATTCAATTTTTATTGTTTATTATTTCTTCTGTCCCATCTTCATTCCTTTGCATTTTGCTTTTATAATATTTTTTCCATAAGAAAATAAAAATTTGGTTTGTTGTTGTTTGTTTTGTTTATTTGTTTCTGATTTATTTTCTCAATGAGGCCATGAAAATTTTGAAGCCAAAGTTATTTAATAGTATGTCTACTTGAGTTTTAGTTCTTAAGTGAACTACAGAAATGTGAGATACCACTGCTTTGCAGATAAAATACTGAGAAAGTGATCAAGTAACACAAGGAGTGGGAAATCTGACAGTTTTATTACATAAGATCTGAGAGCTCAGCACTCCATGAATTTTCCTGGGAGGTTTTAAAACCAATCACACCACTAAAGTAATTCATAGTTGAGAATATTAGAGACCCATACCTTATGTGGTTTGATATTATTCTTGATATTTTTCTTAATATCTTATGAACATGGAACTGTATATCCAACATTGTTAATCACAGCCTTTAGCCATCAAAAGGAAAAGAAGTTGAGGAGAAGGAAGAGGAGGAGGAGGAGGAGGAGGAGGAGGAGGAGGGACAGGAGGACGAAAGACATCTTAATACAATCATGGACAATTGCTCTTGGTGGATGTGTAGTTAATAGATCACAACAGGAGTAAAGGAGAGATAGAATGTGCACGAACGTGAATATATGCTCTAATAAAGTTTGCAATGTTAACATGGTTCACAGATGGAAAAAGAATCTCAGGCTTAGATACAATAGAAGGAAAGGATACATCAGTCAAAGAAAATGGTAAATCTAATAAATTCCTGACACAAAAAGTCCAGGAAATCTTGAATACCATGAAAAGACATAACCTAATAGTAAAATGAATAGAAGAAGGTGAAGAGTCTCAGACTGAAGCTCCAAAATATATTCTCAACTATATCATAGAATGCAAAGTTCCCAACCTAAGGAAAAAGATACCTATAAACATAATAGAAGCTTATAGAAAACCAATTAGATTGGACCAGAAAAGAAATCTTCCTGCCATATAACAATCAAAACAGAAAATCTACAGAACAAATTAAAAATATTAAAAGAGGCAAGCGAAAAAGACCAGGTAACATACAATGTTAGACCTATTAAAATTATCCCCAAACTCTCAACACAGACTCTAGAAGGGCCTGGACAGATATCTTGTAACCTCTTAAAACCTACAGGAGCCAAACTAGACTACTATACCTAGCAAAACTCTCAATCACCATTGATAGAGAAAATAAGATACTTAAAGCTAAATCCAAATACATTAAATATCTTTTAACAAATTCAGTCCTACTGAAAATATTGGAAGGAAAACTCCAACTGAAAAAGGATAATTATATTCAAGAAAATGCAGGAAATAATTCCATACTAGCAAAAACAAGGAAAGCACACATGCACAAACACATATGCACACTCACACACACACTAACACACACACACACACAAATACAACCAACATCACAATAACAAGAAATAACAATCACTTGGCATTAATACATCTCATCATCAATGAACTCAATTTCCCTAATAAAAAAATACAAGCTAACAAAATAGATGCAAAACCAGGATCCTTCCTTCTGCTCTATACAAGAAACACACCTCAACAGTGAAGATAGTTATTACCTCAGAGTAAAGGTCTATAGAAAAGTTTTCTAAGCAAATAGTATCAAGAAGCAAGCTGGAGTAGCCATTCTAATATCTAATAAAATAGACTTTCAACAAAAATTAATAAAAAGAGACAGGTAAGAACATTTCATACTCATCAAAGGAAAAAGTCTACCAAGAGGATTTCTCAATTCTGAATATATTTGCTCCAAACACAAGAGCACTCACATTTGTAAAAGAAATATTTCTGAAGCTTACATATTACATTGAACCCCACATATTAATAGTAGGAGAGTTCAACACCCAACTCTCACCAATTAACAGGTCATCCAGACGAAAACCAAACGGAGAATCAACAGATATCATGTATCAAATGGACCAAACAGAAATCTATACATTATTTCATCAAAACACAAAGAATATAATTCCTTCTCAGCATTTCATGGATCCTTCTCCAAAATTGACCATATGGGTTAATCAGAAAGGAAGTTTCAACAGATAAAAGAAAATTGAAAGATTTTCTTATATCTCATCAGACCACCATAGATTAAATATCAAATTCAAAAACGACAGAACAAACTTTTCAACCTTAAGTTTATCCTGTATGCAATGAATGCAAGTATAAGGCATGGAGCAGAAACTGAGGAAATGGACAAACAATACCAACTTGAGGCCCATCCCATGAGTGTGTGCCAATCTCTGACACTATTAATGATACTCTGTTATGCTTGTATACAGGAACATAACATGGTTTTCCTCTGAAAGGCTCCACCCAGCAGTTGACTCTGGGTGTAGCCACCCACAGACAATTACTCATTCTTTCAGTAAAGACCTGCAGATATTCTTTAATAAAGTTATTCAGGAGCTCTCAGAGACTGAATCACCAACCGTGGAGCATACCTAGTCTACACAGATCTACCTCCATGGGCTGAACCTAGGCCTCCCTACACATATGTTGTAAATGTGCAGCTTGGTTTTCATGTAGGTCTCAAACATCTGGAGTGGGGGCTATCCCAAAACATGCAGCCTGTATATGGAGTATGGTCTTCTAAAAAAAAAAAAAAAAAACAGTTGTTCAGTTATTCATGGAATATTATTTTTTTATATCTCTTGTATTCAGTTTGCAACTACTTCATTGAGAATTTTTGTATGTATATTCATGAGGGATATTGGACTATAACTTATATTTTTGTTGGGTTTACACTTGATTTCACTATTTCAATATTATTTGCTTTGTGAATGAGCTTATTGTGGTTCTGAATTTTTTTAAACATAACTCAAAAAACTATTGCTTGTTTGAAGGCTCTATAGAATTCTTGTATAAGTATATCTGACACTTGGTATTTTGCTTGTTTGTTTCTTTTCATTTTATTCTGTTTGAATGCTTTTTAAATTTTTTGATTTGCTGAAAATAAAAAAAAAAGAAAAAAGAAAAAAAAAAAGAAATTTAACCAAGCCGGGAAGTGGTGGTGCACGCCTTTAATCCCAGCACTTGGGATGTAGAGGTAGGAGAATTTCTGAGTTCCAGGCCAGCCTGGTCTACAGAGTGAGTTCCAGGACAGCCAGGGCTACACAGAGAAACCCTGTCTGGAAAAAAAAAATTAACCAATACTAGATATATTAAGAATATTATATATGGAGAAATCTTAACTTTTATAAAGCAGACTATTTGTGACTAAATATTTAATGGTCTATATTACTCTTTCTCTCAAATTACTGTCTCCATTTGATGTTTTTCCTTTCTAAATACTATGTTTGAAATATTCTTGATGTTTTACTTTTTGCTACAAAGCACACAATGCTGCCTCTGTGAGTTTTACTCTGCAGGTATGCAAAAACATTTACCTGATAATATTCTGACTAGATATTCAGGTAGTTTTATTTTTTTATTTATTTTTTTTATTTTTTTTATTTTTTTTTATTTTCAGCAAATCAAAAAAATTTAAAAAGCATTCAAACAGAATAAAATGAAAAGAAACAAACAAGCAAAATACCAAGTGTCAGATATACTTATACAAGAATTCTATAGAGCCTTCAATCTAGAGTTATTTGAACAGAGAGAACTTGAAGTGAGCAAATGCCTTCATAAGATTTGGATGAAAGACATTTTCTTAGAGATAGATGGGGGAGGATCCAGTCAACTATGGATGGGACAATCTTAGTGATGGTGGTTCTAGGTTCTCCAAGAAAACAGGCCTGGAAAACTGTGGGGAGCAAGCCAGTAAACAACACCTCTCCATGGCAAACCTCCCTTTTGGTTCCTGCCCTGCTTGAGTTCTTGCACTCACTGCTTTGGTTTTCTGTTTGTTTTTGGCTTCATTTGTTTGTTCAGTTGGTTTGGTTTTATGAGACAGTGTTTCTCTGTGTAGCTCTGGCTGTCCTAGAATTCACTCTGTAGACCAGACTGGCCACAAACTCAGAGATTCATCTGCCAGTGCCTCTGGAATGCTGAGATTAAAGGCATGCACTAAATCCACCTGGCAGCCTCACCTTTGATGATGAACTGTTATGTGGAACTGTGAGTGAAATAAACCTTTCTTCCTTAAGTTGTTTTTGGAATACACTTTTCCATTGCAGAAATAGTCAACCTAACTAAGACATTGGGTTTGGGGAAGGCTGAATTTGAGGAATTTCTTTGGTTGGAGTAAGTTACTTCTTAGAAAATTACTTTTTTTCTCTTCTTTAATTTAAACCTTTAGATGTGTGTGTGTGTGTGTGTGTGTGTGTGTGTGTGTGTGTGTGTGTGATTATGTACACTAGCTTTTGAAGTAATCTTTTTGTAAGTAAATATTTGGGCATTCAGTATTGTTTTCTTGGCTTAATAGTTGTGAGAATGGAAAGTGAAATTTCCAGCCAATAATGTAGTGCACATATTCTACATTTACTAAAAAGAAGCATTGCTGGATTCAAGTTTTTGCAAAGAAATTGATTTATAAATATGTAAAATATATATTCATGTAGAACAGATAGTAGATGACATTATTCACATAAAATTCACATAGAAATGTTTCTGGCTGGAGCATCTAAAAGAAAGGGCAATAATAAAAGTCCTAAAGTATAATCAAAATACTGTGAAAATGAGTCACATTCTAGTTACCTAAACCATGATCCTATAAAAGTTCTACTTAAAACTGTGGATGACTCTAAGTAAGGTAAACTCCCCGGGTCCCTGTGAACAATACAGTTACGAAGAAAATGATAACCATGAGATATGCATGGCTACCTGATTTGTCTAAGTTAATTGCTGTTTTATAACAGTTCATGACACCACTTTTGAAGAAGAAAATATAGACTCCCAAAACAAATTTTTAAATGAATAATTAACTTGGCAACAATCTACTATTATACATGACAGAATAGATGGCTACTCTTCCTTAATCACTTACTGTTGGGATACTAGCTCAATAGAAATTTGTTTCTCCTGGGATCAAAACAGCATTTATTTCCAGTGACTTGCTTTCTGTCTGAAGTTATATTGGGTTTGGGATTCACCTGCCCTTGTTCTCTGAATTCCACACAAGGAATTCTATATAGTTTCATTCCCTAGAGCCACTATTTAATTTTAAATTATGTGAAGTATAATAATTGGAAACTACAGGGGGCAACACAGTTTGGTATGTCTGCATACTCATGAAAGAAAAGGAAGTGGTTGAACTGTGAAAGTCAAGTCCTACAAAACTGAATGGGTGGTATTTTTTTTTTGTTTGTTTGTTTGTTTAATACAGAATCTGAGGTTACAATACCAGACTTGGAAAAAAAACCTTATAACTGTTATTGAGAGTGCCAAGTTTTTATGTGACTATCAAACTAGAAAAAAAAAAAAAAACAGTAATATGTTACTCTCTTTAAGATTAATTATGCATATACTCATACACATTGACATATTCATATGGCCTTGTAGATTCAAATCAAATTTGTTCTTAGTTATCGAACATTATTTTCATGGTCTTCCTTCTGAGAATAGCTGATGATATATCTTTCATAGAAATATTTCTTTGTAGAGCCTGTAGTGAGATAAATGGAGAGAAATAAAATTATTAAAGAGGTTGAATTTTAAGGAGATTGACCTCCAGGAAAATTGCCACCCTTAATAAAAAGAGTCAAAAATGAAGATAAGTGTTAGAACCTCTAACAGCAAAATGAAACAGAAAAGATTAGAAATGTTACCGAACATGATGAGCTGTAGAAATCACTTAGTTTTGCTGGGTCTAGTTTGCTATACCTACTTCAAGGTTTTAGAAAGGCCTGGGTAATTTTAAGGCAGATGATATCTGAGTAAAGTCAGGTCTCAAACTGATTTCTTTACAAGAAAGTCATTTTCTTGGCTTTGGATGCATTTGGCATAATTTAAACAAAAAAATTTTTTTTGTATAATACTGCAAAACTATTTTGGCTTTATGCTCTGTTGAAGAGACAGGTGGAGTTACAAAAAACAGAGATTGAAAGATAATTTAGAGTGAGTGCTGAAATGAGTAAGAAACAGGAAGCAATCACTGGGATTCCTCTTTCAAGAAAGGAAATTCCAATCACCAGTGATTGGTATTGTAATAGTTGTCTTAATTCTTTAGTTCAGTAGGTTTATGACAAAATTGTACTGGCAGAAAGACACATTGAAATATTATAGTGGTTAAAGAAGCCTTGCGTATTATTTAATGCCTGATTCTAACACCACTGGGAATTTACTGTTATGATCTATCTGTTAAGTACAAATAAGTTACATTGCATGTAATATCTTATCACTTAGTTATCAGAAAGATAGTATTTTGAAAAATGAACTTTACTTTATAAGCCACAGTATTGTCAAGAGTAAGATTATTCATTTTTCTTATATAATTTGTTGTTTGGCTAATCTGAATGACATTTAGATGAAAAAAAAATACTGTCAGAAAGTGGGGGTAAAATCAAGCGGTATAAAATCCTTTTCATTCTTTCTTCCCTTCTTCCTTTCTTTGCAAATTTTTTTGTCTTCTTTCTTTTTTTTTTTTTCTGAAATTACCAGTAGGAAACTAATTTTCTTTGTTGTTTTTCACATACCATATTACTTGCGGACTTCTGACAAACAGAGTAATGAAGGGTTTAGTCCCCAGTAATGAATGTCACCATCCTAACAATAAGATCCAACAAACAATTTTAAGTGATGTAGTGAATGCTAAACTTATGTAGAGTACATAGAGTTTGACTGGTCTAAATAATTACTGGTTTTGGCAGAGATGCTGTATGCACAGTGCACCGTGATGGCACCTGCTGGGACTTAGCATTATTTTGGAAGAAATAATAGTTTCTTCCAAAGGAATGAAAGCTTTATAGTGTAGTAATTGAATGCACACATCAGTGAGCTGGCTTTCTTTGTGTTCTTGAGAATCTCTTTATATTATTTTTTTATTTTGTCATCTATGTTATATTTTTGGGATGCTCATTAATTTCTGTACTATTTCTTTTAAAATTCCATTAAAGAAAAATCAGTAGCATATTATATTATATGAGACTATATTAGGAGTTTCAAAGTATGCATTAAAGATTGCCAAATACTAAAATTGTGCATTTATTTATTTTTTCTGTCACACGTATATCTATTTTACATTGCAGGAAATAAGACAACACATTAAATAAAACTTGTTGAGGATTAAGATATTGTTATTCTACACATATTAATCTTTACTTTGTGTGCATACATCTTTGTATGAACATATGTTCATCATGTACATACCTAGTGCCCATGGAGACAAAAAGAGAGTTTGACATCCTCTAGAACTGAAGTTACAGAGGCTTATGAGAAGCCTTGTGGATGTTAGGAACTAAACCCTGGTCTTCTGTAAGAGTAGCAAGTATTGTTTTTCTATATACCTTTTTAACTCCTTTTAACCCCCCTCCCCCTATTTTTTTCAGTGTAGGTAGACTATAATTTCAATCTTAAAAAGAAGTTAGTCTAGTTTGAAAGGAGAGCTGTCCATTGTAGTCATACTTAGATGTCTGCAAAAAACTGTGTATATTTAATTTATTCATTATATTCAAGGACTAATGTGGCCAAAGGAAAAGACCTTTCATGGCTTGCTTCTGAAATTTCAGCACTGTGTTTTAACAGACAAAAACATTATGAGTAGATCCCAGCTACTGTCCCTGTTGGGTTGTTGTTGGACATTTTGAATATAATTCACCACTAGAATCTTCTTTAAATAGCACTGTGCCTGAATTTCAAGTAAATGTGTCTTTCCATGATTCCCTAAGTGTGATTCACTTTTAATTACATCACCAGTCTGCAAACAGTGGACATAAAGTTGGCTCTGTTATTGATCAGAAGATAAAGCAAGGTCATGTCTAGGTCTTTCAGAAAGCCTTAGGAATGTTTTCCTAAATTGGAAGCTCTTGTCAGACAAGATGGTGGGAATCAGAATATTATGTTCTATCCTTAGTCAAAAATAGGAACAATGCTGTTTTAAAGGCTACTATTAAGTGAAACAAATAGTGGTGATTTTTCCTTGTTCATTGTTCCATCTCATGATTTAGAAACTCTTACATCATCCTCTTTGGGTGCTGGAATTAGCTGTTGAAAGTAGACGTGCCAGGTGGTCAGGGATAATTGCATTCCATTTTGAGTATGAAATTGTGAAAATTCTCTTCTGAAGTACAGTCATCATTTACTATGAAGAAATACATTAAATGCTAATACCACTATAGTGTATTTCTTTACTGTTGATATTCAAAATTAAGGATGTAAATCAGATAAGACTGGGTTTTATTTGACTACCATACTCTTGGTTAGATTACTAAAAATGGATTCTCAGTAGTTGCAAACCAATCTAAACAATTAATAATAAGTATAGTGTGTAGTGTTTTATTTAATTAGAACAACTATTCTTCCTCACATAGAAGCTCTTTTAGTCAGGTCTGTTTATTATGTAACAAATTTACATATTCATAGTAACAAAGGTTTTTTACACCCAGGTTGTTAAGGTTAGATTGTAAAATGTTATAAATGAATATATGCTGTATATAACATATACATCCAATAACAGGTTATTCTTTATTTTTTATTTTATTTTATTTATTTAATTTTTTAAATCACATCATAATTTACTTATTCACACAGGGGTTATAAACACAAAAAGGCAGAATGTGGGGAAGGGAATGACACCAGAACATAGGTGTTCAGGGGTAGTACAGATACCATTCAGAACAGGGTAGCTTCGCACTGAACCTCACAAAACCAGGTTATTCTTTCTTAAAGAAACAAATGAAGGATGGGAAAGAAAGCAAAAGAGAATTAATACATTTATTTATGGGAATTATTATGGGGGAAAAATTTCCAATTAATATGAGTAACATGGCTAATTCTTATAAACTTATATTAACCAAATTTATGTAAGCACTTCTGCATATCACATATTATTTTGAAATTAGTTAACTGAGGATATATAATCTCTGTTTTTATTAAGCAGCTCTATAGATAAATTAAAACACACATCTACTAAATAAAAATATTAAGCTTATATTTCAATTTCAAGAATAGACTGTTATATTTAAACAAATATATTATAACATCATTGTTAATGCTGTAACCACTATGTATGCCAAAGAACATCTCAGGAGACATAAACAATTTTAATAAGGATATAAAAATAAAACATCTTTTGATATTACCAATACATAGAATATTCTGTTTTAATCAAATAAAAATGATCCCATGAAATAATTACATTTAAAATGATAATGCTTAACAATAAGAAATATATGGAAAAATAAGTTCTTTAAGGTTATCAAATCAAAAAATCTATTTTGAATCAATATTGTTGATTTAGAAATGACTAATGTACAAAAAGATCATTTATACAAATCTTCCTTTGAATAAATCATAATAAATCTTATACATATTTACAAAAATCATCAACAATGATTTTCCCTGCAATGGATATGTTTTCTTTATTTTTTCAGCTCTTTGAAATATTTGTATATTTTTCCCAACTTCTTTTTTTTATTCAATATTTTATTTACTTACATTTCAGATGCTATCCCCCTTCCCCATTCCCCCCACCAATTAATCCCCTATCCCATCCCTCCTCCTCTGTTTTTGCCTTTATACTGTTTAAATTACATGCAAGTATTAAGGTCAGTTCTAGGTTGAGGAACTAGCAATACAATAGATGCAAATAATCCAGGAACAAGGGAGACAATAAACCCAGATAATCAAAGAACACACACATCAATAAACAAAGTCCCCTGATCACTCCTGTGATCACTATTTCTAAGGGCTTATCTGAGCCTACTTCCCTGTCTAGCCCAACATTATTTTCATGCCTCATGCCTATTTCTTTGTTCTAGCTTTAAGATTTAGATTTCTGTCTATAATTACTTCTTTGTTCTAGCCTAAGATTTAGATTCCTGCCTGGAATTTCTTCTTTGTTCTAGCCTAGGATTTAGATTTCTACCTGAAATTACTTCTTTGTTCCAGCCCAACTTCAGATTCCCGCCTGAAGTTCATATCCTTGTCCTTGGCCAATGGCAGATTCCTGCCAGGCAACCCCAAAAGCTTTCCACATCTTCTCCCTTTTATTGTATAAACCAGACTGAATCTGTCTTAGGTAGTTCTGACTTGAAAGACTTCCTTACCCGTCATCGAATATGCATTATCATAACCAATGCAATTCTGTCTTAGGTTGGTAAGGCTCTGTGCAGAATCTACCTATTCTTGGCTTGCCAGCATGTTAAATTAACAATTCTGTCTGAGGGTCCATTTTCAATTTCAAGTCATGTACTTTGGCTGCCAGCTTGTTGATGTAGTTAGAGACAAGCTTTGTCACTATATAAATCCTTTCGTATACTCAATACATTTGTAACATTCTTTTGCTAGATGGTTAACAAAAATAGTTGTCTTAACTCCTTGTGTGATTGCTATTGCAGAAGCAGTGATGCTAACAATTAATGAAATTAAAGTTGTTTTACCAGCAATAATCAATCCTGCTACCTTCTTGGTTCTACTTAAAGTCTAGCTCATTTCTTCCAGAACTTTCAAGCTTTCTTTAGAGTATCAAAGTTTTCTAATACTCAGGGAAGTAAGACAAAAGCTTACTTTTTGTTAGACCCCCATAACAGACATGCTAGGTTTCAACACACAAACACAATTGCAACTTAAATTCAACACAACTTACAATAAATACTGTAGAAGAGACAAAACCAATTTTAGCTTGACAAATAAAAGAACCTTAAAACATGCACTAACCCTTGTTTGAAATCCAGATCCTGTCCCAACTTTATCTCTTGTTATAATAACATCATACTAAGCTAACTTACAAATATGTCTCTGAAAATGTCCAGATCCAGCCTTTCAAATGTAGACTGTTATTTCCAATATTGGATTGATTTCTAGACCAGTACATGATTGAGTTCTAATAGCTTGTCACCTTTAAGAAAAATACAAGAGACACTATAATTTCTCTTTTTGATTCTCTATCTCATAAGGTCTAAAAATTTGAGGCAAGGCATCTTGTTCCATTTTTTTATATAGTCAAGGAAAGGTGGATCAGGAACATATATCTAATACAGCTCCCCAGTCACCATTGTCAGGGCACTCAGTAAGTTCACAGGTCGGTATCATTCTTTGTCTCAGCAACAGTATGTCTCACAAATCTTTTGAACGTTCCATGGGCCTCTTCCATAATACCTTGTCCTTGAGGATTATAGGAAATCACCATAATAAATTGTTGACAAAAAGTCTCAACTGCTCCACTACAATTGCCAGATCCATTAACTGTTTTTTTTTTTTTAAATTGGATATTTTATTTATTTACCTTTTGATGTTATCCCCTCTCCCATTCCACCCCAAAACCCCTTATCTTATCCCCTCTCCTCCTACTTCTATGAGGGTGTGCCCCCACCATCCACTCATTCCCATCTCACTGCTCTCAAATTCCTCAAAACTAGGGAATCCAAACTTTCAGGGACCAAAGCCCTCCTCTTCCACTGATACCAGATAAGGCCATCCTCAACTACTTAAACAAGTGAAGCCATGAGTCCTTCCCTTTGTGTTCCCAGGGGAGGTGTAGACCCTGGGAGCTCTGGTTGAGTATTTTGCTACTCCTTCTAAGAAGGACCAAAGCACCCACACTTTGGTCTTCCTTCTTGTTTTTCAGCTTCTTGTGGTCTAGGCGTTGTATCTTAGGTATTTTAGCTTTTGGGCTAATATCCACTTATCAGTGAGTGCATATCATGTGTGATCTTTTATGATTGGGTTATCTCACTTAGGATGATATTTTCCAGTTCCATCCATTTACCTAAGAATTTCTCGAATTCATTGTTTATAATAGCTGAGTAGTACTCCATTGTGTATATGTACCACATTTTCTGTATCTATTTCTCTTTGAAGGACATCTGGATTCTTTCCAGCTTCTGGCTATAGTAAAGAAGGCTGCTGTGAAAATAGTGGAGCATGTTTCCCTGTTGTATATTTGAGCATCTTCTGGGTATATGCCCAGGAGTGGTATAGCAGAGTCCTTAGGTAATTCTAAGTTCAATTTTCTGAGGAACCACCAGACTGCTTTCCATACTGGTTGTACCAGCTTACAATTTCACCAACAATGGAGAAGTGTTCCTCATTTTCCACATCCTCATCAGCATCTGCTGTGACCTGAGATTTTGATCCTAGCCATTCTGACTGGTGTGAAGTGAAATCTCAGGATTGTTTTGATTTGCATTTCCCTGATGACTAGGGATGCTGAACACTTCTTTAGGTGCTTCTCAACCATTCGAGTTTCCTCAGTTGAAAATTCTTTGTTTAGCTCTGTACTCCATTTTTAATAGGATTATTTGATTGTCTAAAGTCTAATTTCTTTAGTTCTTTTTCCTCAGTTGAAAATTCTTTGTTTAGCTCTGTACTCCATTTTTAATAGGATTATTTGATTGTCTAAAGTCTAATTTCTTTAGTTCTTTTTATACCTTGGATATTAGCCCTCTATCAGATGTAGAATTGGTAAAGATCTTTTCCCAATCTGTTGGTTGCTGCTTTGTCCTATTGACATTGTTCTTTGCTTTACAGAAGTTTTGCAATTTTATGAGGTCCCATTTGTCAATTTTTGATCTTAGAGCATAAGCCATTGAGGTTCTGTTAAATAACTTTTCCCCTGTGCCCATGTGTTCGAGGCTTTTCCCCATTTTCTCTTCTATTAGTTTCAGTGTATCCGGTTTTATGTGGAGGTCTTGATCCAAGTGGACTTGAGCTTTATACAAGGAGATAAGTATGGATCAATTTGATTTCTTCTATATGTTGACCTCCAGTTGAACCAGCACCATTTGTATAAAATACTGTCTATTTCCACTGGATGGTTTTAGCACCTTTGTCAAAGTTCAATTCTGGGTCTTCTATTCTATTCCATTTATTCTCCTACCTATGTCCATACCATACCATGCAGTTTTTTTGGTTTTTTGTTTTTTTTTTATCACTACTGCTTTGTAATACAGCTTGAAGTCAGGGATAATGATTCCCCCAAAAGTTCTTTTATTGTTGAGAATAGTTTTCGCTATCCTAGACTTTTTGTTATTCCAAATGAATTTGAGAATTGATCTCTCTATCTCTGTGAAGAACTGAGTGTTAATTTTGATGGGGATTGCATTAAATATGTAGATTGCTCTCAGCAAGATAGCCATTGTAATTATATTAATCCTTCTGATCCATGAGCATGGGAGATCTTTCCATCTTCTGAGATCTGCTTTGATTTCTTACTTCAGGGACTTGAAGTTCTTGTCATACAGATTTTTTACTTGCCAGGTCAGATTCACACCAAGGTACTTTATATTATTTGCGACTATTGTGAAGGGTGTCATTTCCCTAATTTCTTTCTTAGCTTGTTTATCTTTTGAGTAGAAGAAGACTACTGATTTGTTTGTGTTAATTTTATATCCAACCACTTTACTAACGTTGTTCATCAGATCTAGGAGTTCTCTGGTGGAAGTTTTGGGATCACTTAGGTATATTATCATAGCACCTGCAAATAGTGAAATTTTGACTTCTTCCTTTTCAATTTGTATCCCTTCGATGTCCTTTTGTTGCCTAATGGCTGTGGGTAGGACTTCCAGTACTATATTGAATAGGTAGGAAAAGAGTGGGCAGCCTTGTCTAGTCCCCGATTTTACTGCGATTGCTTCAAGTTTCTCTCCATTTAGTTTGATGTTGGCTACTGGTTTGTTGTATATTGTTTTTACTATGTTTAGTTGTGGGCCTTGAATTACTGATCTTTCCAGGACCTTTACCATGAAGGGATGTTGAATTTTGTCACATGCTTTCTCAGCATCTAGTGAGATGATCATGTAGTTGTTTTTTTTTTTTTCCCCCCTTTGAGTCTGTTTTTATAGTGGATTACATTGATAGATTTCCGAATGTTGAACCATCTCTGCATTCCTGGCATAAAGCCTACTTGATCATGATGGATGATTATTTTTATGTGTTCTTGGATTCAGTTTGTGAGAATTTTATTGAGTATTTTTGCATCAATATTCATAAGGGAGATTGGTCTGAAGTTCTCTTTCTTTGTTGAGTCTTTATGAGGTTTAGGTATGAGCATGATTGTGGCTTCATAAAATGAATTGGGTAGTGTTCCTTCTGTTTCTAATTTGTGTAACAGTTTAAAGAGAATTGGTATTAAGTCTTCTTTGAAGGTATGATAGAACTCTGCACTAAAATCGTCTGGTCCTGAATGTTTTTTGTGGGGAGACTTTTAATGACTGCTTCTATTTCTTTCGGGTTTTGGGACTTTGTAGATGGTTTATCTTTGCCTGATTTAACTTTGGTAACTGGCATTTGTCTAGGAAATTGTCCATTTCATCCAGATTTTCCAATTTTCTAAAGTATAGGCTTTTGTAGTAGGATCTGATGATTTTTTTAATTTCCTTGGTTTCTGTTGCTATGTCACCCTTTTCAGTGCTGATTTTATTAATTTGGATACTGTCTCTCTGCTCTCTGATTGGTTTGGCTAAAGGTTTATCTATCTTGTTGATTTTATCAAAGAACTATCTCCTGGTTTTATTGATTCTTTGTATAGTTCTTTTTGTTTCTACTTGGTTGACTTCAGCCCGAGTTTGATTATTTCCTGCTCTCTACTCCTCTTTGGTGTGTTTGCTTCCTTTATTTTCCAGAGCTTTCAGGTGAGTTGTCAAACTGCTAGTGTATGCTCTCTACAGTTTCTTTGTGTAAGCACTTAGAGCTATGAGTTTTCTTCTTAGCTCTGCTTTCATTGTGACCCATAAGTTTTAGTATGATGTGTCTTCTTAATTTTCATTAAATTCTAAAAAGTCTTTAATTTATTTCTTTATTTCTTCCCTGACCACATTATCATTGAATAGAGAGTTGTTCAGTTTCCATGTGAATGTGAGCTTTGATTTGTTTTTGTATTTATTGAAGGACCTTAATCCTTGGTGATCTGATAGGATGCATGGGATTATTTAAATTTTCTTGTACCTTTTGAAGCCTGTTTTATATGATCTGTTTTGGAGAAGGTACCATGAGGTGCTAAGAAAAAATATATTTTCTTTTGTTTTAGGATGAAATGTTCTATAGATATCTGTTAAATCCATTTGGTTCATAACTTCTGTTAGTTTCACTGTTTCTCTGTTTAGTTTCTGTTTCCATGATCTGTCCATTGCTGAGAGTGGGGTGTTGAAGTCTCCCACTATTATTGTGTGAGGTGAAATGTGTGCTTTGAGCTTTAGTAAGGTTTCTTTTATGAAAGTTGGTGCTCTTGCATTTGGTGCATAGATGTTCAGAATTGAGAGCTCATGTTGGTTGACTCTTCTTTGATGAGTATGACATGTCCTTCCTTAAATTTTTTTGATAGATTTAAGTTGAAATTTGATTTTATCCAATATTAGAATGGCTACTCCTGCTTGTTTCTTAGGACCATTTTGTTGAAAAATTGTTTTCCAGCCTTTTTACTCTAAGGTAGTATCTGTCTTTGTCACTGAGGTGGGTTTCCTGTATGCAGCAAAATGCTGGGTCCTGTTTATGTATCCAGTCCATTAGTCTATGTCTTTTTATTGAGGAATTGAGTCCATTGATGTGAAGAGATATTAATGAAAGGAGATTGTTGCTTCCTATTATTTTTGTTACTAGTGGTGGCATTGTTTGTGTGGCTATCTACTTTTGGATTTGTTGAAAGAAGATTACTTTCTTGCTATTTCTAGGGTATAATTTCCCTCCTTATATTGGAACTTTCCTTCTATTATCCTTTGTAGTACTGGGTTTGTGGAAATATATTGTGTAAATTTGGTTTTGTCACAGAATATTTTGGTTTCTCCATCTCTGGTAATTGAGAGCTTTCCTGAGTATAGTAGCCTGGGTTGGCATTTGTGTTCTCTTCAGGTCTGTATGACATCTGTCCAGGATCTTATGGCATTTATAGTCTCTGGTGGAAGTCTGGTGTAATTCTGATAGATCTGCTTTATATGTTACTTGGCCTGTTTCCCTTACTGCTTTTAATATTCTTTCTTTGTTTTGTGCATTTGGTGTTTTGATTATTATGTGTCGGGGGGTATTTCTTTTCTGGTCTAGTCTATTTGGAGTTCTGTAGGCTTCTTGTACGTTTATGGGTATCTCATTCTTTAGATTAGGGAAGTTTTCTTCTATAATTTTGTTGAAGATATTTATTGGCCCTTTAAGTTGGGAATCATCACTCTCATCTATACCTATTATCCTTAGGTTTGGTCTTCACATTGTGTCCAGGATTTCCTGGATGTTTTGGTTTACGAACTTTGCACTTTGCATTCTCTATGAAACAGTTGTGTCAATATTTTCTATGATCTCTTCTGCACCTGAGATTCTCTCTTCTATCTCTTATATTCTGTTGGTGATGCTCATGTCTGTGACTACTGATTTCTTTCCTAGGTTTTCTATCTCCAGAGTAGTCTCCCTTTGTGATTTCTTTATTGTTTCTACTTCCATTTTTATGTCCTGGATGGTTTTGTGCAATTCTGTCACCTGTTTGGTTGTGTTTTCTTGTAATTCTTTAAGGGATTTTTGTGTTTCCTCTTTAAGGGCTTCTACCTGTTTACCTGTGTTCTCTTCAATTTCTTTGAGAGTGTTATTTGTATCCTCCTTAAAGTCCTCTATCATCATCATTAGAAGTGATTTTAAATCTGAATCTTGCTTTCCTGGTGATATGGGGAATTCATGACTTTCTATTGTGGGAAAACTAGGTTCTGATGATGCCAAGTACCCTGGATTGCTGATGCTTATGTTCTTCTGCTTTCGTTTCATCATCTGGATCTCCTTAGTACTACTTGTGTTGTCTCTGATTGGAGCCTGTCTTTCTTATTATTGTGGTTGTGTCAGAACTGTTTGGGGTCTGTGTTGTTGCTTGGGTTATAGCTGAAGCCCAAGACCTTCTCAGTGCTTGGGTACAGACCGGAAGAAACCAGTGCCTTGGGCCAGTATTGAATAACTGGGTCCTAGTGGCTCCCAGTTACTCCGTTTGGGGAGAGTGTTGCTGTCTCCTTACCTAAGACACTGCTGGGGTTAGAGCTCCTGGAGCCCCGCCTACTCTGGGTTTTGGGGGATTGGATGCAGAGCTGAAGCCCAAGATCTGCTTAGTGCTCAGGCACAGACCAGAAGTGGATTTGTTTTCTAAAACAGAATTTGATTTGAACATTGTTGAATAAAATAATTGTTGTAGAATTGATTGTGCATTATTTATAAATATTTTGCCAGTATTTATCATTAACCAAATTTAGGACATTTAAAAAATATATCTTATTATGTATATCTATTTACATATTATATATAACAAGTTGTTATATATATGTATATATGTTAAAATTTAGAAAGAAGCAGATATGCAAGAATGAAAATCTAATAATTTAACCAATATTTTAAAAATTATTATACATTTAAAATTATCTATAATTATATTTGTGAGGTACATAGATGTATACATGTATACTTTATGTTACATGTTATATATTTTCCTGCACATGTAAACATATGAATATTTTATATAGACCTTAGTATAGACTATCAGAAAACTAATGTATATATTAAAGCACCTATGTCTATTGACATTCATTTTCCTTATTTTTTGATAAAAGAAACACAAGGATTATAATAATACAAATAAAAGATCTTTGAATCAACTGAAAGAATGTGGGTACTATTATCTCTGTTCATATATTTTATGCTCCTATATATAAATATACCTCAAAATGCAGTGTTTTAGTTCAAGAATTTTTCTCAAAAGTCATATAATTAACAGTAGACATGGGTGGAAAGCCAATGCATTTTACTTATCTACATTTCCTTTGTAACTCTGAAGAACTGTGCTTGTACATAAAGGATAGGCAATGACACCGAGCATTAAAACTGAATGTGTTATAACATTTCTTAAGTGGAAACCATGATACATGTAATGGTATATACCTAAAATGGCAATAATGTGAAGGCAGATAGACACTACTGAAAGAAATTGTGAAGACCAGCCTGGGCCACATACAGGTACACATAATATCATTGTTAATTATGGATAACCTAGTATAATAAAAGAGTTTAGTGATTAGAGATGTTTGTAAATTGTAGTAAAGGATAATTTTATTTTTCTACTTTTGGCTAAAGTATCTGAATTTACAAATTAAATCGAATGTGGCAACATACTGAACATTTTAAAAATAATTATTATATTTTTTAATTTTATGAATGTAAATGGATGCAAATGTTTGTGTTATGTTAGTGTGTGTGTGTGTGTGTGTGTGTGTGTGTGTGTGTGTAAGATGTGTCTATTTCTGAAGGAGGGACTTCATGTAATGCATGTAAGTACAAGTGTCTTCAGAGATCCAAAGAGGGCATTGAATCTCCCATGCCTGTACTTACAGTTCATTATGAGCTAGCTGCCTGACATGTGTTTGCTAAGCACTACTGTCATTTGTAAGAGCAGTGTGCACTCTTAATAGATGAACTATCTTCAAGTATTTTTTTTTCTTTTTCTTTTTCTTTTTTTTTTTTTTTTTTTTTTTTTTGTTTTTTCAAGACAGGGTTTCTCTGTGTAGCCCTGGCTGTCCTGGAACTCACTCTGTAGACCAGGCTGGCCTGGAACTCAGAAATCTGCCGGCTTCTGCCTCCCAAGTGCTGGGACTAAAGGCATGCGCTACCACTGCCCGGCTCTTCAAGTATTTTTATCTTAATATGCATTTTAAACTCTAGTTAGTTTTTCAAACTTTCTAATGGTGAGAGCCATTAATACAGTTCCTCATGGTGTTTTAACACCAACAATAAACTTATTTCCATTGTTACTTCATAAGTGTAATTTTGCTGCTGTTATGAATTATAATGTATATGTCTAGATTTTCTGATGGTCTTGGATGAACCCTATGAATGAGTGCTTCAACCTTCCAAGGGGTCATGACTCAGGTTGATAACTACGCCTCTCCTCAATTGGAAAGGAATTCAGTGGGTTGAGGTGGGCGCTCATTACTTTACTCAACACTAAAATTCAGTGAGGACTGACAATTGGTTCTCAGAGTACCCATATGGAACTGAAATCCTCTTTATGCCCTTTAACCTCAGAATTGCAAGGTTGTTGGGTTTTTTTCCCACCTTTAAAGTCATGATTTGTAAACCAAAATCAATCAATCAATCAATCAATCAATCAATCAATCAATCAGTGTTTCTTGCAATGTTCAAGTATTTTGGAGTACTTCAAAGTCATGGGTACGTCCTCTTAAATCATCTGTATATATCAGAACACACTACAACCTTCCAGACAACTTCTGTTAAGCTCTGGTAATTTAAGGGATCTGTGAAATTCCTTGTCGTAAGGGAATCAAATTAAGAGAAGGGTATGGTCACTTTCTACTACGCATATTAGCAGAAACTCATAGCGATGAGAGGGAGTTGATGAGAGAGGCATACACTTTATTTTCAACGAAGAAGCAGGTTCATGCAGATAGTGACTAAGGACAGGGTTCATCCAAGGCCTGACCTACAGTGACCTAGTTCCTCAAGATTGATTCCACCTTCGAAATTTCTAGAATAATCTTCTAAAATAATACTGCCATCTGTTGAGGGAATATGTGAGATATGAGCCTAAGGAGGATACTGAATAAACCATTACATATCACTCAAAAGAAAATCATAAAATTATGAAAATCAAGACAGCATATGTCATGACAAGGATTGGCAGTTTCAGCAAGTAAAAATATGAAGCATATAATAGCATTTGAGTTTCACTTACAATTAGGGTAATATTACATATGTTATATGATATATATTTTTGGTAAGATTTTATTTAATTAATATTCTAATTTATAAATAATCACTATATTAAACTTATCCACATTTATGTAAATGTTGTAAGGGTGACTTTAAGTTATTTTCAATGTATTTTAATATATGAAACATTAAAAATTTAAAGAGGAACAATCTGCACCATTCTTTGACAGATTTACATCCTGGATGGACTAGAACAAAAAGACGAAACAGTCCATGGTCTGATCAAAAACCAATACACATGCTAAAATAGATTGGGGAAAGCTCACAAGTTCTCACTTAAAGCACGGTAGATACTTAAGGAATGATGCATTCAGCCATAATAGTCTTCCCAAAGAATAGTACAAAATTGATTATCTAATACATAATGTTTGACAGAGAAAATATATGTACTAGTAACTTTATATAGACTGCATGAAACAACAGTGGAGGGGAAAAAAAGAGGCTGTGAGTTTGAAAGACAACTAGGAAGGTTATATGGTAGGGTTTGTGGGAAGGAATCAGGGATGATATAAATATATTATAATTGCAAATATAAAATAAATAATTTTAAAAATTAAAGTATGTTATGTAACAAATTGAACCACATAGAAAAAAATGAGAATATCAATTTCATAACACACAACATCTATGAATGTCAAAAAGCCTGAATATGTGACCCAAATCAGTCATGCTGTCTTCCTAGCCCTCTTATCTGGCATGGGGAATTAATTATATAAATAAACATTAGAGTCCTAAGATTCCTTTACATAGATGGGTATCTCCTTTTTATATAGTTGTGAAGAGAAGAGAGGAGCACACACATTGTTCTCTCATGATATTTGATATGCAAGCAATAACGATTGGCTCACAGGCTATGTAGCCTATACTTGTTACGAAGGGCAAAAAGGAACTGCAGGAATCAGTGTGCTTAAAGAAAAATACCTTCTAATGGCCCTTAAGTAGAGTTGTTTTAAAAGCTATATAATAATCTCAAAAGTATTGACTTTTTCGTGTTCTGTGAAGTGTTTATTTTTTATTGATTATTTTATTTATTTACATTTCAAATGTTATCTCCCTTCACAGTTCCCCTCTGCAAACCACAACTTTTGAAGTGTAAATAAATAAATAACAAAGAAAAAAGAAAAAAAAAACTACATGCAAACTAAAAGTGAAAAAATTTGAATAATAAAATAAGAGAGGTTGTTTAACCTTACAAACTGAAACTAAACAGTTTATGTAACTCTGTTATGTAAAAACATATAAAAATGTGATCAAAATATGCAAATTCATAGATGCAAGAAGAGTGAAAGGAAGAAAAAAGATATAAAATGTTTTCATTGTTGAGAAAGCATATAATTATAGTATGTATTTAATTTGCCATTAATGTTTAACTACATTATGATTTGTTCTTAATTATTAATAAAAATATGAACTGATTCAAAAGTTTTATTTGATTCAGAACTTCAATCTAATATATTTGCTGACATTACTTACTTTGTAATTTATATATTGATAGTACAAGTCAAATTCACATTGATTTTTTTCATTTTAGTTTATGATTATGACAAAATAGCTAAATATAAAGTAATCATGACTTTTCTTAAAATGGTAAAGAATACTGCTCAGAGGAACAATAACGAGAGGTATAGAAAATGCTGCTTAGGTGCTCACAATGTGGAAGATAAAAGGAACTCAGTTTGAAATGCAGCAGAGACAGAAGATATATTTTTTTTTCTTTCTTCTTAGGTTTTATGCATTCTTTTTCTATAATTTTTGATTTATCCATTGAAAAAATGATCTACCATATTTTGAACATATTCACCACCTTTTATAATGTTTTTGTTTAATAACCACTATGTCTATTCTTTTTTTTTTTTTGTTCACATTCAACTTTGAGAATATTTTTCTTTTCTATTTCTCCTGAATCTAGTTTTGATATTGAGGTACATATGGCATGTAGTGTACCTAACGGGTGTCACATCATTAAAAAACAAACCAACAAAAACCCTGAATTCTAATCATCTGGCAGCTTTTGAAAGCTAATAGCTCCTGAAATTGTGGAGGGATTACTTATCCTTTTATGTTGAAATTATGTCTGGGTAGAGCTTGAATAGGTCTTATGTAGGTTGTCACAATCTCTGTGAATTCATATGTACACTGTCATATTATGCCTGGAAAATACTGTTCCTTGATGTTATCGACCACTATTGGCCCCATAAAATGTTTCTATCTCTTCTGATATTCCTGATCCTTTGGCTGTGATGTATAATTTATTACGTATATCTAGTGTAAGGCTGAATACTCCCAGACTTTTAAGTTGAAGAATGGTCTCGTGTTAATTGTCATTTATTGTAAGGAGAAGATTTCTGGTGAGAGTTGAGAAATGCTCTGATCTATGAGTCTAGCAATAAGTCAATGGGAGTCATTTTGATGCTGTATCCATTGAACAGAGTAATAATACCTAGTCCTCCTCTGGGGCTTATGAATTATCTAGCCATGGGTTTCCAGTTCTTTTAGCAATGCCAGTTATGACCCAAATCTAATCATAGAAAATAAGATAAGCATTGTATATTTTGAGCATTTTAAGAGAAGCACATCACTATCACCTGATATATACATTAAAAACAACACCAATGTATTCTGGAGCATTAACTTTGTAAAAATTAAGATTGTTTTTCTATTTTATCCTTTAATTTTCTAGGTTTTTCATAATCTAGACATGATGCTTGTAAAAGAAAAGAAATCAGAAACAGCTATTTACATGTCATGTGAGTTCTATGCCATTTCATTTTCTTTTCTCTTCTTTTCTTTTCTTCTCTCTCTTTTTTCTTCTCTTTTTCTTTCTTTCTTTCTTTCTTTCTTTCTTTCTTTCTTTCTTTCTTTCTTCTTTCTTTCTTTCTTTCCAAGATTTATTGGAAATAACCATTTTACTAACAGTTGCAGAATGTAGTGTTCTTCATAATTGGGTATAATACAGAACTGAAGATCAGGTGTTTCAAAATACAGTTGTCATTCTAGGTAATTATAGGTATGTTTAATTAGCCTCACATAAGTTAATAGTTGTTTGTTTTTATTTTTATTTATTTAGTTTGTATTCATTCTTCTCTTATATTAAATCACAATTATAATCTCCCTTCCACTCCTTCCATTTCCCCATCTCTTCTGAACCCAAACTCTTTTCTCCCCCAGTTCATCAATGGAACCAAATCAAAGACTTACATGTAAATATATCTACGGACACCTGACATTTTATAAAGAAGCCAGAGATACACACTGGAAAAAGAAAGCATCTTCAACAAATGGTGCTACTCTAACTGGATGTTAGCATGTAGCAGAATGCAAATAGATATCTATTACTCTGCACAGAAGTCAAATCCAAGTGGATCGAGGATCTCAACATGAAACCAGTACACTGAAACTGATTAAAGAGAAAGTGGGAGACTAGCCTTGAAATCATTGGCAGAGGAGACAACATCTGGAAAAGAATACTGATACCATGAACACAAAGATTAACAATTAATAAATGGGATTTCATGAAACTGAAAAGTTTCTATAAGGCAAAGGACAAAACAGCAAGCTACAGAACTGGAAAATATTTTCACCAACTCCACATCTGACAGAGGGCTAATACCCAACATATATTTAAAAAAAAAAACAAAACTTCTAGAAATTAGTCATCAACAAACCATACAATCCATTTTTTAAGAGCAAGCTGGGCTACAGATGTAAACAAACAGAATTTTCAACAGAGGAATCTCAAATGACTGAGAAACACTTGAAGAATCGTTTAACATCCTTAGTCATGGTAAAAATGGAAATCAAAACTACTTTGACATTCCATCTTACACCTGTCAGAATGGCTAAGATGAGTAACAAAAGTGATATCTCATGCTGCTGAGAACATGAAACATGGGGACACTTTTTCATTGCTGCTGGGAGAGCAAACTTGTACAGCCACTATGGTAATCAATATAGCAATTCTTCAGAATATTATAGAGGTGGATCTCGGGAACAGTGTGTAGTCTTTATAACACAGAAGGGTGGAGGTTAGTAGATCTAGAATTAAGAAGAAGAAATAGCAGAAGTTGTCAGGAGCAAAACCCATGAAACTACCTGATGTTCTAGAAAAACCTAGTCAGTTAAAGTACAAGGTCAAGAAAGGACTTTCAAGGTCTCAGTTCCCAGGAACTAAAAGTATGTCTGGTATTTCCCGGAAGCCAGTTATGATTATGGGATGGTCTTAGGCAATGAGGATATGATAATGGGATAGCCTTAAGCAATGATTCTTGTCTAAACTTCCCATTTTGCTATGCTTTATAACCTGCTGCCTGAAATTAAAATTTGAGAGCTTGAACAAAATCCTCGACTTGCTCTCCTTCTTCCTGTCTCTTGTCTTTTCATTCGTCCGCTCCCCTGCCCCAGGTCTTCATTGAATTCCTCATGGGTTGGAACAAGAAGTAAGGAGGGGTGCTAGTTAAACCAACTGTGTGTGCTTCTTAGTAGAGGAAGCTGTTACCTGAAATCATCTTGTAGTAAAGGATAAAAAACCCAGGGAGCTTAGAGGACTGTTGAGGTGGGGAGACATCTTCATGTTGACAGGGGAGCTGGGAGGAGGTATGGGATGTGGAACAGACAGAGGGTGAACTGGGAGGGGAATAAAATCTGGAGTGTAAATAAATAAATAAATAAATAAATAAATACCTATTGAGATAACAAGGATTATCAGACATTTTGGATGACTAACTGATACAGAAGGAATTTTTCAAAAACCAAGTAACAGAACATCAACCCAGAAATCTAAAAGTCAGACATCTGCAAAAGTTCCCTGAATTTAAATGACCAATGAAAGAACTTTACAACAACAAACAATAGAAAGTCACCTTTTCTAAACGTTTCATACAAATATGATGTTTAAATCCTTGGTAATTATTGAAATAGGTTTCAGTCTATAACTAACAGTCATTCAAATGAAGAATTTCATTAGTTAATTAATATGTTATCTATCTTCTGTATACTACCCAATAATTAATTTCTTCAGTGAGTAACCTTGTACACATTGTAGATTTATGCCTTGAGTTTTTAAAATGTACTTTTTTGATACTCATCATGATAAGCAACTTTTGGCTCTGCTAAAAAACAAAAATGGAAAATATTCATAACACTATATTTTGACCTATCAACAATATGAGGATTTTTACAATATTTTAATTTTAAAATTATGCATAATGATGATATGGCTGTGTGCATATCTGTGCACTACATACATGCCTAGTGCCTGCATAGTCCATAGCATTGTCTCTAATTCTCCCTAGAACTTGAGTTACTGATAGTTGTGAGATGTCATGTGAGTTGCTGGGAAACAAACCCAAGTCCTCTGGAAACTTAACCACTGAGCCATCTCTCCATGCCCAATATCATCAATTGCAAAAATAGAAATAAATGGAAGTGAAGGAATACAAATATGTATTAATAGATGTTGCTGCTACAGCACAAGAATGTCTTATACATCAGGTCATTTCAATGGTTCCACAAAATCAGATCTCAAAGTGCCTTACAAGCTGACAGAGATATTATTGCTTATATTATTGCTTATGTAAAGATGTCCTGGCATGAAAAACAGTAGGCAACTAATGTTATGAGAGAGAAAGAAAGAGATAGATAGATAGATAGATAGATAGATAGATAGATAGATAGATAGATAGATAGAATATAACTTTCAAATATATTCTATTTTTACAGAACCATTTAGTTTCCTAGCTTTGCCAAGTGCAAAACCAAAGTAGTAATAGCAGAGATTCATTGTTTTGGAATCTCTATTACAAAATTACTGTTTTCACCTAAGGAGAATACCTGCTTTGCTTAATATGGAAACCTAGCTCAGCAAATCTGCATAAGAAAATGCCTAAGTGCTTGCACACAATATTGAAATTTCCTTTCAATATCTTTCAAAGGTCAACGCCAATACTGAAAGCCTTTTTCATATTTACCATGAGATCTTTGAGCATAATGATATTAAATTATAAACCTCAGGAGAAAAAAGGTTGAGTGTATCATGTTTACGACTGTTTCCAACTACCTGGCTTGCTGCCTAGCATAGAAATATTCAATAAATATTTGCTGAGTGGGTAAAGGAATACATGAATGAGTGAATGAATAAAGACAGTAAAATATTTGACTTAAACCTTAGATTATTAAATATGATATTTCTTTCAATTATATGCCATAACTTGGAGAAAATGTATCTCTTTAAAGTAGTGAAAAGTTTATTACAGTAATAAGAAGTAGTATAGATTTAAAATTGTTATAACTTGTCTTTTGATATTTTAGAGTCCATAAAGAAAAAAAACATTCTAGGTTAATACATGAAGAGGAAGGTATTCTCTGGGTTAGGAAAAAAAACAATCTTTCAATAGTCAAATAGGTACAGAGTGAATAGAGCTTATTTATTCATTTGTTTATTTCTCCAGGAAATAAAAATATCCCTGAGGAGACATTGTGTGTAAGTACGAGAGCAGGTCCCAAGGGAAACATGTGGAATAAACATGTGAATTATGTGAAGCCCAAAAAATAATAGGATGGCACAAATTTTTAAACCTGCTAGCAGCCAATCTCTTTGGAGAGCAATTTCTGCTATGTATTCTCATTCATTAAGCTCTAAATAATCACCACAAGGTTCCTGTTTTCTCCTGAGGCCCATGTGTTAATGTGAAGAGGACACAATTTTTCAAAGGTCAAATTAATCTTCTCAACAAGAGACATTGTTTGAGAGTTGACATGTATATGATGTATATGCACACCTGTGAGCAATTACCAACCCATAAATAACAAAAATGATGTACTGGCATGTGTGCTTAACCTGTTCACAAGCTCTTTGAAGGAAGTCAAATACATATTTTTCAAAAACATCAAGTTTCTTCTCTAAAATCCAATTATATTTAACCTGGATTGTTGGTACTATAGTCATATATTTTCCTGGACTTTCACTTTTAGTGGATCTAAAAACCCACTTTTGTGTACATTTAATGCAGAAATTTGAACTCTTTTACTGTGAACTTCCATTGGGATAAGTCCACATAAAGCTTCTATACAGCCGACGTTAAACCTGTCAAGCTTAGGGGAGAAAAGGCAATGAAAGATGCATGATCTCACCAAGACAAGATGGTGGAATTTACGTTTGAGGCTTATATTATGAAGGGAGATTTGGAGCAGCATAGGTTTCTTGAGATTGAGTTCTCTTAGAAGTGAGGACATGGAGAACTTTGATATTTAAAATATTTGAGTCTGTGTTCAATAAAGAGTAGTCAAAACTCTGAACTCTGATAAGTCAGGATTCTCAGTGAAATGTAAGTTATGGGATGCATATATTTGGTCAAGTTAGTGTGAAAATTCTATTTGATTTCATCACAATATGGAAATGATTGCTTTGTGTTGCACTCATCTACCTCTTACTACATTATCATCAGAGAGAGACCTCATATCTGAAATTGATGTTGGGGAAAAGTATCATGTGAACAAAGAAGCTTCAAAGTGGTCTATAAAGTGGTCATTTAATCATATTTTTATCTACTATTGTTGTTGGTTAAAATCGGCTAGCAGATGTCAATGCTGCTTTGCAAATTTCCTTCTTGAGATCAATAAGAGTATATAAAGTAAATAAATTCTTCTTCCAGAGAGTTGACTCCAAGACAACATTTCATGACTTCTCTGTAAACAGTTCGAAATATCAACTAATCAATTCCAGTTATTGGTAATTATCTTAATAATAGATCCACACACTGACTCTTATTTGATTCTGCTGCCATAGTTGTCAGCAACTTTCATATGTTTTTCTGTCAGTCTCCCTCTGTCATAGAAACTTGTACATTTAGAGTGGGTAATGAGAAGGGTCATAGATAACAGATGTTGATGATGGAGATTTGGACACAAACTACTCCACAGTATGAGAACAATGAAAAGTTCTCACAAATACTACAGTTGTTTGACTGTTGATTACTTAGGGTAAATAGCAAAAGAATGTGCTTTGATAAGCAAAGTGATAGCAAATATAACTATAGTGATCCTGCATACACTTAGATGCTTTAATTGTTGTAAGCTTTGCAATAAGAACATGATTGTCTCAGGGAACAAGATTGTAAACTTACTGCAAGCTGTGAAAGCAGAAGGCCTCTCTGGCAACTCTTTTTTTCTTTACTTTACTTTTTTTAAAATTAATTTTTTATTGAGTATTTTATTTACATTTTAGGTGTTATCCCCCTTCCCCATTTCCCTCACGAATCAGACACCGACTATCTCACCCCTCGTCCTTCTATGAAGGTGGGCCCCCATTCACCCACCCATTCTCACCTCCTGCCCTGGAATTCCTCCACAGTGGGGCATCCAGTCTTCACTGGACCAAGGACCTCCTTTCCCACCTATGCCCAACAATGCCATCCTCCACTACATATACAGTGGAGCCATGGGTCCTTCCATGTGTTTTCCCAGACTAGCTGTTTAGAACCTGAGAGGTCTGGTTGGTTGGTAATGTTGCTCTTCCCATGGGGCTGCAAACCCTTAGTTCTTCAGTCTTCTCTCTAACTCCTCCATTGGGAACCCCTGATCAGTTCATGGTTACTGTGACCTCTAGAGACAGATATATCAGCTCCTTCACCGCATTTCCGACTCCCCAGAGATCTCTACTTTTGCCGTTCTGCTTCATGAGGATGTGCATACCCAGGTGAGCCCATCTCCACGCCCCACCTTGAGTTCTGTCCCACATTCACTCCACTTCATTTAGTCCAGAGATTCTTACTTATCTGATGTGGGAAAGGACAGTGAGAGCTAGCTTCCACTAGGTCCTCCTTTTCAGAGTTCATGATGGTCTGTGAGTTCAGTGACTTTGCGTACGCGAGCTATTGAGTATAATCAATTATCCAGTGACTCATAAACCTGTGTGTTCTTTTATGCAGTGGTTATATATCAGGATTATTTGAAACTAGTGTCCATACCATTTGCTCTAATGAATTTCTGGATAGGTCAATTGTCTGTCTCTCCTAATAGTATGAAAGTACTCTAGAGTTTGAATGCTAACTCACATTTTGTATCCATTGCATCTGTTGAGGACATGAGGCTTTACAGCTACGTTGGACTATATTAGGTCATGGAGAATATGAGCATATGCCTTGTTAGTTAAAGCATGTTCTTGGTATAGTGCCGGAGTCTGCTTACTCCTTGGAGTCTCAGGTTAATCTATGCCCAATTTTCCTGAGAACTACAGATTGCTTTACAAGTGTTATCAACCTTGCAAACCATCCCACCTACATAAAGTGGAGCATGTTCACTCCTTTCTCCCAGCTTGTGTTTATCCTTATCCACCTCGAGCCTTGGTTGGTATTGTGCTCTCCTCATGGGGCTGCAAACTCCTTTAAGATTCTTCAGTCTTTTCTCTAACTCCTCCATTGGGAACCCCATGATCGTTCAATGGTTAACTGTGACCTCTAAGGAGACAGATATATTCAGGTCTCTGTCACCATGCACTTCCTGACATCCCAATGAGAGTTACCTTTGGTGCTGCACATAGGATGGATTACCCAGGTGAGCCATCTCCAGACAGCCCTCCTTCAGTTTCTGTCCCACTTTGTCTCCTATTTGTTCCCATTCAGTATTGTTACTTTTTCTAGAAGGACTGAAGCACCCACACTTAGTCCTCCTTCTTCATGAGCTTCATGTGGTCTGTGGTTGTATTTGCGTACGCGAGCTTTTAGCTAATATCCACTTATCAGGACTACATTACTTGTGTGTTTTTTATGATTGGTTATATACACTCACTAGGATTTATTTTTGCTAGTTCCATCATTTCCCTAAGAATTTCATGTAGTCATTGTTTTTCAATAGTTGAGAAGTTACTCCATTGTGTAAATGTAACTACATTTTCTGTATCCATTCATCTGTTGAAGGACATGCAGTTCTCTTTCCAGTCTGGCTATTATAGGTCTGCTATGAAAATAGTGGAGCATATGTCCTTGTTATATGTTAAAGCATTTCTTGGTTATATGCCCAGAGTGGTATAGCTGGGTCCTCAGGTCTATACTATGCCCAATTTTCTGAGGAACTACCAGACTTGTTTCCAGAGTGGTTGTATCAACTTGCAATCCCACCAAAAATGGAGGAGTGTTCCTCTTTCTCCACATTCTTGCCAGCATCTGTTATCACCTGTGTTTTTGATGTTAGCCATTCTGATAGGTGTGAGGAATCTCAAGGTTGTTTTGATTTGCATTTCCCTGATGACTAAAGATGTTGAACATTTCTTTAGTTGCTTCTCAGCCATTTGAGTTTCCTCAGTTGAGAATTGTTTGTTTAGCTCTGTACCCCATTTTTAATAGGGTTGTTTGCTTGTATGGAGTTTAATTTCTTGAGTTATTTGTATATATTAGATATTGGCCCTCTATCAGATATAGGATTGGTAAAGATCTTTTCTCAATATTTTTGTTGCCGTTTTGTCCTATTGACAGTATCCTTTGCTTTACAGAAGTTTTGCAATTTTATGAGGTCTCATTTGTCAATTCTTGATCTTAGAGCATAAGACATTGGTGTTCTATTCAGGAACATCTCCCCTGTGCTCTTCCCCAACATCTCTTCTATTAGTTTCTGTGTATCTAGTTTTATATGAAAATCCTTTGTCCACTTGGACTTGAGCTTTGTACAAGAAGAAAAGAATGGATCAATTTGCATACTTCTACATGCTAACCTTCAGTTGAACAAGCACCATTTGTTGAAAATGCTGTCTGTTTCCCACTGGATGGTTTTAGCTCCTTTGTCAAAGATCAAGTGACAATTGTGTGGACTCATTTCTGGGTCTTCAATTCTGTTCCATTGATCTTCCTGACAGTCTCTGTACCAATACTATGCAGTTGTTTTTTTTTTTTTTTTGTTTTTTTTTTTTATCACTATTACTCTGTTGTATAGCTTTAAGTCAGGGATAGTGATTCACCCAGAAGTTCTTTTATTGTTGAGAATATTTTTCACTATCCTGAGTTTTTTCTTATTCCAAATGAATTTCCAAATTGTTCTTTCCATTTCTATAAAGAATTGAGTTGGAATATTGATGGACGTTGCATTAAATTTGTAGATCACTTTTGGCAAAATGGTCACTTTTACTATATTAAACCTGCCAATCCATGAGCATGGGAGATCCTTCCATCTTCTGAGATCTTCTTCAATTTCTTTCTTCAGAGACTTGAAGTTCTTGTCATACAGATCTTTCACTTGCTTGGTTAGTTTATCACCAAGGTAATTTATATTATTTGTGACTCTTGAGAAGAGTGTCATTTCCCTAATTTCTTTCTCAGCCTGTTTATACTTTGAGTAGAGGAAGGCTACTGATTAGTTTGAGTTAATTTTATATCCAGCCACTGCTGAAGTTGCTTATCAGGTTTAGGAGTTCTCTGGTGAAAGTTTTGGGGTCACTTAAGTATAGTATAATATCATCTGCAAATAGTGATATTTTGACTTCTTCCTTTCCAATTTGTATCCCTTTGATCTCCTTTTATTGGATTTCTAGTACTATATTGAATAGGTAGGGAGAGAAGGAGCAGCCTTATCTACTCCCTGATTTTACTGCGATTGCTTCAAGTTTCTCTCCATTTAGTTTGATGTTGGCTACTGTTTTGCTGTATATTGCTTTTACTATGTTTAGGTATAGGCCTTGAATTCCTGATCTTTCCAGGACTTTTACCATGAAGGGATGTCAAATTTTGTCAAATGCTTTCTCAGCATCTAGTGATATGATCATGTGGGTTTTTTTTTTCCTTTGAGTTTGTTTATATAGGGGATTACATTGATTAATTTCTTCTTATTGAACTATCCCTGCATTCCTGTGATAATGGCTACTTGATCATGGTGGATGATAGTTTTGATGTGTTCTTGGATTCAGTTTGTGAGAATTTTATTGAATATTTTAGCATTTATATTCATAAGGGAAATTGGTTTGAAGTTTTCTTTCTTTGTTATGTCTTTGTGTGGTTTGGATATGAGTGTAATTGTGGTTTTATAGAACGAATTTGGTAGTGTCCCTTCTGTTTCTATTTTGTGTAACAGTTTGATGTGAATTGGTATTAGGTCTTCCTTGAAGGTCTAATAAAATTATGTACTAAATCCATCTTTTCCTGGACTTTTTTGGGTGAGACTTTTAATGACTGCTGCTTTTTCTTTCAGGGTTATGGGACTATTTAGACGGTTTATCTGCTCCTGATATATCTTTAGTACCTGGTATCTGTCTAGAAAATTGTCCATTTCATCCAGATTTTCCAGTTTTGTTGAGTATAGGCTTTAATGAAGGCTTGTCATACAAAAACTTATAGGATACAATGAAAGCAGAGCTAAGAGGAAAACTCATAACTCTAAGTGCCTACAAAAAGCAACTTATGAGAGCATACACTTTCAACTTGACAGCACATCTGAAGTCTCTAGAACAAAAAAGATACAAACACACCAAAGAGGAGTTGATGGCAGAAAATAATCAAACTCAGGGCTGAAATCAACCAAGTAAAACCAAAAAGAACTATACAAAGTATCAACAAAACCAGGAGGCAGTTCTTTTTGAAAATCAACAAGATAGATAAATCCTTACCCAGACTAACCAAAGGGCAGAGAGACATTACCCAAATTAATAAAATCACAACTGAAAATGGTGACATAACAGCAGAAACTGAGGAAATCCAAAAAATCATCAGATCCTACTACAAAAGCCTATACTCAACAAAACTGGAAAATCTGGATGAAATGGACATTTTTCTCTGGCAAATCTTAAGGAGCGTCCTGTATCCTTTACATGCTGTCAATCAAGCTTAAGACAGAAACCAGTAATATCACTACTTCTAAGTAATCAGATACCTGCTCACTAAAAATTTCCTATGTCAAAGAGCAAGAAGGACTAGAGTTGTAAGACCTGGTATGTAGCATCTATACAGACACTAAGGACTTTGAATGTTTACATTCTTTGAATGAATGGCCTAGGGTGGGCAAACATTTATTTTTTTCTTTCTTCTTCCTTCCTTCCTTCCTTCCTTCCTTCCTTCCTTCCTTCCTCTCTCTCTCTCTCTCTCTCTCTCTCTCTCTCTCTTTCTTTGTTTCAGGAAAATATAAGTTCTTTTCTGGAGCCTATCAAGTAAGCTTTATATAAGATAATTCTTAAGGAAGTATCCTGCTGATTTCAAGATATTCATGTCTGTTGTTAATTTCCCTGTTTGAAAAATTCAGGCCGGATCTTAGTATCATCCAAAGGAGAAACCATGGCTTTTGCCATGGAAGAAAAATAGATAAATATTGAAATAATTGCATGTGATAACTAATATAGTAGGATTAACTATTAATGTAAGTTAATTGGAGAAGAACTTAAAATGCCTACTGGGTAGGAAAGAGCTGGTGTATTTGTTACTTTTATATTGATGTGACAAAACAACATGACAATGGGCAATTTAAAGAAGAGATAGTTTCATTTTACATGAATCCAGGGGAATGAGTCCTTGGTGGAGTGGAGGCACAGAAGCAAGAGTCAGACACTACTACGGCAGGATTATGAAGCTGAGAGATTGCATTCTTTAACAGCAATCAGGAAACTAAGAGAAGGCACTTGTAGTGAGGTAAGACTTTAAACTTGGCATCTACTTCCATTGATATCCTTTCTCCAGTTAAATAATACCTCGTAACCCTTCCCAAACAGTGCATCCCACTAGAAACCAAGTATTCAAACACTTGAGCCTATAGGAGATATTTTCCATTAATTTTGCCACAAATATGTAGAGATATTGTGAGATTTTTAAGAACAATAAAGATGGCTAATAATATACTTATTAGAATGGGATAATGGGTAAAAATTCTGTGAAAGCATGAGGACCTGATACTGAATTCTAAGTATGACCATAAAAAGTTAGGTAAGTCTACCTGGAACCCAGGTAGTGCAGGGGTGAGGAAGATATTATGACAGATACAATATAAGTTCTGGTCTTGCTGGCTCATGGCCTAGCACTAGGTACTCTGGATATCCTGTATTAAAGTATTAGGTGAGAAAATATTTAGCAAGACACATATAGTTCTAGTTTCTGTACATGCATGGAAAAATGCACCTTCATTCTCAGGTGTACATATACAATCCTTCCTGCAATTATGGAAAATTGCATATAATACTTTCCAAAATTAGTAATTTTCTAGGAAGATTTAAAATCTGAAATAAAAATTGATTATGGTAAGTCAAGGTAGAGATACTCAATTGTAATTACGTTCATATAAGATCTTTAAAGCTCCAGCAGGAAAAAATTACCAATGAAGTAATTTTGTATGTTTAAAAATATTCTGTATACATTTTTTTCCCTCTAAAATGATTATCACAGAGAAATCCAGGAGATACTAAAAACTGAATGTAACACACTCATCAGTATCTTTAACAAACTGTGAATTGCTGTTACACTTCTATGTTACAAATGGAAAGTTACCTGCTAACAATAATATTAAGTAAGTTGCTAATCACCACTGTGATATGCATATTTGAGGCTCTTAAAGAGATCATTGTAGTTCAATTTATTTGGGAGGTCAAAGCACTAACTCAACAAAACCTATGTCCTCATCAAAGAGAAGAAAAACAAGATCTCTGCCCTTCTACTTGTCTCTGTATCTCAATTCACTAAACATACATTGCTAAAGACAGTGTTCTACACATTTGGAAGAGAGACATCACTAGAAACATGTCATACCCAAGAACTTTCTGCTTTCAACTTTCAGAATTATAAGAAGATGCATGTCTGCTGTTTAAATAGCACATTAATATGGCACATTTATGGCATCTTTTGCATATTAAGGTGCCTATAGTCACAGAACTCTGTAGAGAAGGATGAAGGTACAAAGCAGAAAGTCATGTGATTTGTAGTAACAGATGTTATTCATGTAGATATGCATGAGTTAGATATACATTTGAACAAAAGTTGAAGTATCTTGGACCCCAGTTATACATAGTTTCAGGCAACATATTCAGTCTTCTTGTCGATAGATAAGTAGTCAAATATGGTGAAGGATAATTTAATAAATCCTCCAGGAAATTAATTTAATTCACTATATTTCATTTATAATTTGTGTTTGGCATGTAGAAAGTTAATTATTGGCATGTAGAAGTTAATTATTGGTGTAGAATGTGACATTTTTGAGTTGTTTGCCTTTCTTTTTGAAGAGCATCCCTGCAAAATGAAATATTTCCTTCTCAAAGGAAACTTACCTAACACTAATAACCAATAGCCTTTGGAATACTAACTATGGGTTGAGAGAGGTGATTAATAAACAAATTTGGAAGAAGAAGTAGAAAGATTTTATAAGCAAGATTGCTTTATTTATTCTATAAATAAGGAACCAAAACTGAAGAAGGTACCTAATATATATTAGCTATGATGGTCAAACTAGAAGTTTCTGTACCAACTCGGAGACTAGCCACTCTTTATTCCACTTTCAGTGGCCTCATTCAGGTTTCAACATCAAGTCAGACTCTTTGTACTGGTGATCTGAATCTAGTCAGGTTAAGATATAAACTACAGTGTATTAATAAAATAAAGTTTGATTAGAAGAAAGTAGGTAAACTTTGTCATAGAAATAAAAAATAGTCTGGTCTACAGAGTGAGTTTCAGGACAGCCAGGACTACACAAATAAACCCTGTTGAAAAACCAAAATAAATAAATAATAAATAAAATAAATAAATAAATAAATAAATAAATAAATAAAATATAGTTTATTTAGTTCTGTATGTTTTCTGATATAGTCTAAATGTTTACGTGGTGTCATGTATTGGACACATATGATAAGAATAATTTTGTACACTGTCAGTTCCTCAAATAAAGACAATTGGAAAATCATCAACTTAACTATGTCAAAGAAAAGCTTTAGCCAGTCCCTTCTCTGTCTGTTCTTCTAGACCTGTTGTTCTCAACCTTTCTAATACTGCAACACTTTAATTTAGTTCCTCTTGTTGTGCTCACCTCCATCCATAAAATTATTTTCATTTCTACTTTATATCTAAATTTGCTATGGTTATGCGTTAAAATGTAAATATTTGTGTTTCTAATGGTCTTAGGCAACCCCAGTGGGGTCCTTAGAATCCCCAATGGGGTCCCAACCAATAAGTTGCGAAACATTGTACAGCATCATATTTTAGTGCTACAACAGATCATCAGCTGCAACCTTCCTTCCCCGCCTGCCCTCGTATACTGTGGATAACGCAGGTGACACCATCTAGTCTCCCTCACCCAACTCGTCATTGTATCTCAGCCCCAACTCAAACAGCAGATGGCGACAGGTCCAGATACCCATAGCCAGACATTATGTGAAGAAAGCATGTAAATGGAAGGCCTCCATCAAATCTCCCCACTCAGAGCTAAGAGAACACCACCGAAGAAGAATCAGAAAAATTTAAGGGTCAGAGTGTATTGAAGATACCAGGAGAACAAGGCTTTTTGAATTAACTAAGTGGGGCTCACATGAGCTCACCGAAATTAAACAGCAAGCACAGGGCCCACGTGGATCTACACAAAGTCCTCACATATATACTATAGCTATTATTAGCTTAGTATTTTTATGAGACTCCTGATTGCAAGACCAAGTGTGTCTCTGAATCTATTACCTGCTGCAGTGACAATTTTCTTAGTCCCATGTAGTCTTGTGGGACCAAAAGCTTTTTAACTTGCCAAAAAGGAGGAAATGTAGTGGGTTTGCTCTAATGCTACTTGTATTATGTTAAATTGGGTCTCCAAAATTGCAAGAGAATCCTTACATGCACATGCAAAACACTAAGGGACCCTGCCTCCAGTTAGTTTTGATTGGTAAATAAACTTGTCAGCAGCCAATGGCTGGGCAAGGTAGACAAAAGCCGGACTTTTAGGATTTCTGGGCATGGGACTGAGGAAGTAGGAAAGGAGGAAGAAGATCCACCATGACAGAGAAAGTGACAGAGAGGACAGTCCATGCCTGAGAAGGTTCAGGTCAGAGAGCTTAGCCACCATGCAGGAGCCAGAGGTGCCACAGGGGGACTGCCTGACTGCGTCCGGAAAACAAAAATGGAATACAGATTTTAGTAAGTAATAACTTGGGAATATGGGAGGGAGGTGTATTAGCTACTTGGAGGTTAGGAAGTGGCCATCATTGAGCTGTTCAAGGCACATAAAAACATAAAGGCTGTGTGTATGTATTTTCATTTGGGAACCAAGAACATTGAAGCAGGTTCCTTGTCACCTGCTGCTGGGATCAATTTGAGTAGTTTGATTGCATACTTCTACATATTTGATTTTGTTTTGTCATGCTTACTTGTTATCTCTTTGAAGCCTGTTATTTTCTAGATGGAAACTGTGTTGATGGAGGGGAAATTATACTCAAGGTATATTGTATAAAAAATATTTTCAATTTAAAAAGGATGGAGGGATAAAAACTGTGTAACATTCAGAGTAGATATCATTACTAGATTTGGTTTTTATATCTGTGTTTAACTGAAGTCTCATATTTGTGAATTTTAGCTTTCACTGATATTTAAAGATTTAAAATATATTTGAACAAGAAGTGAAAAATTTTAAAACACTATAGTGTTGTGGATAGCCCCAGCCTTGTATTTTGATGCTAGTTCCACTTTCCTGGGAGGGGCTGCAGAGGAGGAATGAGTTTGTACATAGGTGACTTCTTGTGAACCTTCTGTCCAATTAAATTTGTAAAATAAAGGCTAGAGCCAGTGACTGGGCAGTAGAAGGGGAGGTGGAGAAAAAGGCTTAGGGGAGGAGAGAGTGACTCTACTAGCAGCTGACTGAGACAGACGCAGATACTCACAGACAACCATTGGACTAAGGTCAGTGACTCCTATAAAAGAGTTAGGGGTAGGACTGAAAGAACTAAAGGGGATGGCATCCCCACAGGAAGACCAACAGTGTCAAAAGACCTGGACTCCTGGGAGCTCCCAGTGACTAAGTCACCAGCCAAAGCCATGGTCTGATCTGTGGCCCCAGGCACCTTGTCTGCCCTCAGTGGGAAAGGATGGGTCTAATCCTATAAAGACTTGATGCTCTAGGGAAGGGGAATGGGAGGGGTGAACTCGGCTGGAAGAGAAGTGAGTAGAGTGGGCAGGGTGGGTAGATAAGCACACTGGCAAAGGGGTTGGGGTGAATAACTCTTGGAGTCTTGGAGTACCAGGAAGATGGGGACAACATTTGGAGTCTAAATAAATAAAACAATATAAAAGAAAACATATAGAGTTGTTTTATTAACCTTTTAAGTTTTCATTTTTTAACATACATATTTGTTACATTTTGTAAGCTACTTATTCTTTATTCCTATATACTAAGGAAGAATACTAGACCATATACATCTTTTATTCTTAAGGAAATATATGAAGTTGCCAATCAAAGACAGACATTGTAAATAAAATCATAGATACTGAGGAAAGAGATCAGAAAACAGGACAGATTGCTTCTGTAGAGCACAAAGAACATGCAAATAATTTAATTAGTTTATCTTGAGATATTTTATAAAATTATGGGATATAACATATACCTTCATTCAAATCATTTCGTGATGGTTTTTAAATCTAAGTTTCACATATTTCAAAACAATAGAGCTTCCGTAAATATTCCAGACATTAAATTTATTCGTGATTCCCTGTGTTTCAGTAAATGTTTTTGAAAACAGGAATGTATCTTTCAGTCATCAAGGAGATGTCACAAGTGTAGAAAGGCAGACAAATATGAACAATAAGCAAACATGACAGAGAATACTTTAACTATTTTTCTATGAAGACATTCGTAGTATTTGAATGCACATCGCATTTAAAAGTCGACATACACAAATGTGATCAAAGTCTCATAATTCATGTGACATTACTCTCTAATCTCATCTTCCTAGAATAGGTTTAAGGACTCCTATTGAATCAACAGTATCACACTTCACAGGCTCTGAAATTTTGGCCTCTAATCCTCAGCCATTGCGCCTGGTGCATTGTTTCTGTTTACGTAACCAATACCCACAAGCTGGAGTTATAGCCTTAACTGGCTTCAGCCAAAGAACAAACTGAGAACAAATACTGAGTGCACTCTCCTTCTACAACAACAGGCAGAAAGTACAATTTCTGTTACTGGAAATTTCCCCTTGTTAAAAACAGTTGTTTTGTTCTATTAAATGAATATTTTCAGTTTCTTTGACTTTTATTTCTACTGAATTTTTTTTTAATATATACGTTGTCTTTTTCCCCTTTTATAAAGTTAAAGCTGCAATAGACTTGAGAGATTTTATTATCGGTTTTGTGAATAGAAAAGCCTAGGTTAAGCTGAAGTAAGCATTTTCCCTGGAGTGTTTATGTATTTGCTAACGAGTTTTAGACATATTTTAGAAAGGATAGACTCATCTGTGGGAATTTATCTATAAAGTGTTTGTTATTATGGTGCCTATGCAAACTTATTTGTAAAATATGTAAATATCTTGTTATTATTAATGCAACACCTGTGTAAACCATGCTTTACTAAAAGAAAAAAGACTTAAATATTATTTTAATGTACAAACTTGCTTAGATCAATATTTCAACAATTCATTTTTTATCACTTTGTGCATGTTTTGATTGTGTTTTCCAGTTTGAGAATAAAAACAAAATATGTCATGTTTTTGGAAAAATGATCTCAAAGCAAATTTGCTTTAACAATCAGGAACAAAACATGCCTTAGTGTGAAGTTTTTTGGATTTCCATGTTTCTTATCCAGACCTTCTGAGTTGTTTGGACTCATTAAATCTTTATTAATGCCCTCTCCCAAAGAAAATCATATCCTTATCATTTTCATCATCAATGGCAACATGTATACAAGCCCCACTTAGATAATAGTGTGTCAAATTATAGATAAAAATGTTAAGCCAATTAAATGAAGTTTATCATCATTTAAAGTAAAGTTTAAGAGTATTTATGCAAGAGAAATCCAGATATTTTAGATTCTATGAAACAACTGAGGTAAGTGTAAAATTCACAATCAGATATTTACCTTTTATAAGAGTTGTCATGGTCTTATTGTCTTTTCACAACAGAACACCAACTAAGACAAGACACGAGAGTATAGCAAACACTTGCATTGTGGTTTTTTGATTTGCTATTAAATCTACCACTGAGCCAGCTCTTGAAATTTTCACTGTAATAACGTTTTGTGTGTGTATATGTGTGTGTGTATGTGAGTGTACGTGTGTGTGTGTGTTATGTTTAAAATATGAACACATTAAGAAGTTTTAAAGTTACATTGTGAAAATTCTATAAAGTTGTGTATATGGCACAGAGGTGTGTGTGGAAGATCCTCCAAATTAAGTCAAAAAATGCTATTATATATTTTGATAGTATTACATTGTCAACATTTTGGTGGGTGATGCAGGCTTGTCTGGGAGCCAGATTCCATTCTTTGGCTTTTCTTTGTATATCACTATATAAGGCACTATGAATTTGATATCCAAACATCCCTAAATGAATCACTGGCATCCAATAAGTTTCTAAAATATTAAATTAAAATATCATTCAAATAACGTAGGGAAGCCAAGGAAAATCTGACTAACTTATAAACCAGCAGCAATTCCTGAGACTGGTTAACGCCTCACCTCTGTGCTGTACATAATGAACTCTCTAAGGTTAGCTGCTGTAGATGCAGACACTCTTCATACCTCCTGACTCGGATATTTGTGTACTTGGCTGTTTGTCCTTGCTCTATTCTGACCAGGACCAACCTTGGCCTGGAGAGGGGTTCTGAGAGACGGGGTGTCTCTGAGTGGTGAAAGGAAAAACTTGAAGTAACTTGTGGATGCAAGCTGATAATCTGTGTTTTGCTTGATATAGCTTTTCTAGTCTGCTTCTCTTTAAGTTCTGTATTCTGCCTGGAAATTTCTGTGTCTATATTCTGCTTGCTTACTATTCTAAGAGATCTCTCTGTCTTGCTTGCTTGTGTGCCTCTGTCTCTACGTTTCTCTCTCTCTCTCTCTCTCTCTCTCTCTCTCTCTCTCTCTCTCTCTTCCTCTCTTGTGTGTGTGGTGTGTGTGTGTGTGTGTGTGTGTGTGTGTGTGTTGTGTCATGTTGTCAGTTTTCCAAGTGGTTCTCTTTTTATCCTAAAATTATTTCTGGATAGCTCATCTTATACAGAACACAGGTTCAGTCTTTTATTTTACATATCAATTCAGTCATTTACTCCAGGTTTCCTTTAGATTATCTTATGAATCAGCATCATATGATCCCAGTTCTTTGATTAAAAGAGAGCAAGCACACGATTTCTTTTAACATTGCAAAAGAATTCAGAGATCTGCTTGCCTCTCTTAATCACAGATGATAGCTGGGTAGGACCCTGTTCTGAAATTATCATTTCTCTATCCGTGGGATTAATCTGGCTATGTCCTAAATTGACCTTGAACTCAGGAATCTGTCTGCCTTTGTACCTTACAGAGAAGCTAGTCCATAGTGTAGAAACATTTGTTTTTTTAGATTCATGAAGTCCCTCATAATTCATATTGTATCCTTATATTTTGCATAGTTGAGAAATTATATATATATATATATATATTATGTCTTATGTATTTAGAGATCTTTTCCATAGCTTTAAGGTCTATACTGAAGGTACCAGTGTTTACCATTTCAATGAGACATCAGCCAAACCTTCGACTCCTGGACTTACACTGTTTCTAATTCTCATGGAGTCATTAATTATAACAGAGAGGACTTTCTTGGAGGAATGTGAAATATATATATATATATATATATATATATATATATATATATATATACTATTATGCAAACAAGTCTTATGCCCACAGCTGTCATTGACACTTGTGGAGGGTCACACAGGGTCCCTGTCTCTCTATCCCTACCAGGACTATACCAAGTTTAGTATCTCGTGGAGGTTCACACCTGGTACCTGTCCAATGGGCAGGAAGAATGTCACCATGCCACTCTGACCCTACCAGGGCCACTCCAGGCTTGGCACTACTCCTTGATTCACCAGTCATATTTCAAGGCTAAGCAATGCTGGATGTAACAAAATCTAGTCATAATAAATTAATGTCTATTGTCTTCCATATCTTCCTATCCTGAAAGGTCTACTAGAAAATGATTAAAAATCTAATAATCTGAACCATTCTTATTTCACATAGAGTTCTGAAAAGTGAAATTACTTGATCAAAGTGCATATTAAATAAAAGGCCAACAGGAATTAAATTCAAGGAGTTAGGCTGCCATGGCTAATACATTCCCAATTGACCTACCTGATGATGCATGACTGTAGCACAGTTCTCAGAAGACCAGGGAGCTGCTATAGATATTGTCATGGATACTGACATGGATGTTGCTGTCTGCAGACCTGTGGATACTTCCTATATGGTTTATTGGTCCACTCAGTTCTTTTATGGTTTAAATTTATAAACTTATAGTCACTTTGTTATTTTGGAGAAATTAAAATGAATCCCCATATTGACTCAAATCAAAAATACAATGAAAACTTAATTTAAAATTCAAAACTTTAGTTTTAAATCACCTAAATATTAATGAAGATCAAGTTTTAATATAATTTAAACTCTATTAGCAATATTAAATAGAAATTAAAACACAGTCATTTTTAGAATACAAAAATTATATTTTAGGTTCTCATTAGCTCAGTGTTGATTTAAAAATATCCCATGATCAACTAAGAAACCTATGTTTTTCTCTTTTTTAAAAAAGATTTATTTATTTATTTATTTATTTTATTTATTTATTTATTGTATGTTGGTATACTGTTGCTGTCTTCAGACACACCAAAAGACAGCATCAGCATCGGATGCCCATTACAAATGGTTGTGAGCCACCATGTGGTTGTTGGGAATTGAACTCAGAACCTCTGGAAGAGCAGTCAGTGTTCTTAACCACTGAGCCATTTCTCCAGCCCTACATTTATCTCTTTAAAGGAATTTACACTATGCATACACTTTGGTTAGCATGGTTTGATACTTGCCATATATATATATATATATATATATTATGGAAATCATTTATTAATGTCAAATCTTTGGAATAGTGAAAGTTTAAAGTAACCTTGAATATGTATGAATATTGTTATTTGGCCTAGACATATAATAATGATTTATTTTCAATTATTTTAGAAAATAATACAACTGAATCTGTTAATAAGTGGAAGCTATGGGCTTCCACATGAATAAAATGTGGAGAGAAGGCATTTGAGGCAAGAATATAGAGAATGGGGTAATATATTGTATTTTGATAGTCTTTATTTAAAGTTGAATAGTCTTTTATGAAGCTCTTAAAATAAATAGCAAACCTGTTTGTCCCTTTCACTTATCTAGAAAGAAATGCTTCTCCTAGGAAAGTCCAATGCAGAGAAGAGATGGGTAGAATCAACTTAAAGAAGCAGATGTCCCTGCAGTTTCAGACATCCTCATTCTCAGAAGATAAAGATGCATGAAAAGTAGAATGGGGTACTAATCTCAGCTATTTCAGACTCTTTACCATTAAAACAGTCAACACTGCTCATGTTCTGCTCAAATTTTATGTTCCACTCTGATTTTTTAAATATGTTCTCAGATATCTTCTGTTATTCTAATGTGTGATTTGATGATGTCTGCTCTGGAACCTCAAGAGTGTTATCTTTAAACGTATAAACACTTTTTAAAAGTATAAAACTCTTTATGAATAAAAGAGTTAATTACATTTCACAGAAAATTGAGACCATGTTTCTTGAAGTGTCGCAGAGTGTTTAGCCTGAAGCTGACTATACCAGACAGATAAAAAGTCCACTGAGACATGTTCTATTATATCAGTAGAGGCATTTGTCTCATAAATTCACTTTTTTTCACTCATGCAACTACTATTGAGATGTTTCCTAATCTGAACAAAATGGTCAATAGGGAAAAGGTACCAGGTTAAGAAAAAAAAAAAAAAAAGCGATCAATAGGCAAAAGGTACCAAGTTAGGAAAAAGGAAAAGATATAATTCACAGACCACATGAAGCTCAACAAGAAGGAAGACCAAAGTGTGGGTGTTTTAGTCCTTCTTAGAAGGAGGAACAAAATACTCACAGGATCAAATACAAAGTGTGGAGCAGAGACAGAAGAAAAGGACATACAGAGACTGCCCCACCTGGGGATCCATCCCATGTATAGTCACCAAATGCAGACACTATTGTGGATGCTAAGAAGTGCTTGCTGACAGGAGCCTGATATAGCTGTCTCCTTAGAGTCTTTGCCAGAGCCTGACAAATACAAAGGAGGATGCTCGCAGCCAACCATTGGACTGAGCACAGGGTTCCCAGTGGAGGAGTTAGAGAAAGGACTGAAGGAACTGAAGGTGTTTGCAACCCCATAGGAAGAACAGCAATATCAACCAACCAGACTTCCCAGAACTTTCAGAGACTAAACCACCAACCAAATTGTACACATGGAGAGACCCATGGCTCCAGCCACATATGTAACAAAGTATGACTTTGTCTGGAATAGTCAGGAAAACATTTTTTTTTCCTTTATTTTATTCTTACTTTTCTAATCATCATTTCTGTAATTTGTCTATCACTCTTTCTCTCAAGCTCCACTTTCCTACATATGGCTTCTTGTGTTCTGTGTGCCTGAACTCACATATACATCTAACTCAAAGAACATGGTTTCTATCTTTGTCTTCTCCATCTCCCTCTCCTGAGTTGCTTCTAGAATGTACTTCTTGTTTTCCCCGAAATTTTTCTTTTAAACTCTAGTTAACTTTTCAAGCTTCCCATTGAGCCTGTTTTTAAACTATTTTATTAATGAGTCAAAGAACTCACAAGAAGGCTCTGCTTTTCCCCAGCAAGTTGTGGCTTCTCTGCTAGGTCTACTGCCAGATTTTGGCAGTAGTTAGAATGTTATTAGTGAGCTCAGTAAGGAGCCCACTGGCTTGTATGCATAATTCTGAACTCATGGCCATACAGTTGATACTGCTTAACTCAATGTATCTCAGAAAAGAACAACAAAGGCCTTGTGAATGGGGAAATGATCTCGTGGGTGGTAGTGCATAATATGGCATAAAGAGATTAGAGAGGGGATTGTGGAAATCACAATGTACATTATACATGCATGATATTCTCAAAGACTCTATAAAACCCGAAATAATTCAGAAGTAACATAAAGATAATAAAAATCAAGAAAATAAAAAAATTTTAAGTCCACATTAAGCTATATCCTGGAACACTGTGATAATTCACATTTCCTCCAAAAGTAAGTATGATATTGAGATTGAGAATTATTTTTTTAATAAATCCACAAAAGTACAAAAGACCGCCTTAAGAACTAACAAACATAATTAAGCTAATTAAAGAGCCCTTACTTACAATCATGTGGGGTCAGGGGGAAATATTGAAGAAAACAATCCTACAAACGGAGAAAATGCATGCCTACTAAATGTAATATTATAAATGTAATATTATGATATTATAATTACACATATATCCAATATCAAAGAGGATATTATCCAATGACAAAACAAATTAAACATAGGCAAGGATGGGCAGGACAGGAATTTGTGCACATTGATGGAAGGAATGCAGCCTGAGAAAGTCACTACAGAAAACACTGTAAGAGATCATCAAGAGCATATGAGGCAGCAGCAGACGACATAGTATACATACAAAAGATTAGAAGCACACTGAGGAACTTTCTGTGCTTCCTTTTTCATGAAAGTATTTATGATCACCAAGGCAAGTAAAATGTTCCTTAATAACTAAAGGTATAAACGGAAATTGGGCATTCTAGTACACACGCTGACATCGTAACTTTCAGGATGTGTGTGGTTCTCCATCTCCTTCAAAAAGATGGAAAAGTTGAGTCCCAAATGCATGATACAAAATTATTCCTATGAAGATAAGAAGGAAAAGAAGAAAGAAGGAAAGTATATTTACATAGATAATGGAATAATATTCCATGTTTCAAAGGACATGTTCTTTGTAAAATATAATGTAATATAATATAAATATAATAAAATAAAATATAATGATAGCTTAATTTATACGTGCAATAAATGTGGTATAAAAAAAACCACAAATGCTTTCTAGTATCATGCTTAGAACCTAAAAGAGCTGAAATCATGAAATCATGAAGTAAAAATATTTCTCACCAGATAATATGAGTTTTCAGTGTCAGAAAATTTTGGCTAAAAGACAGCACTTCTGTGAAAGGAAGAGTAGTTTCAAAGTTTGTTTACATCGTAACTAAAAATATAATATTGTATTATGAGCATTGATTTCTTGGATGATATGAAAGAATAGAATTAATTCTTATGGATAAAAACAATATTTCAAAGTGGTTAAATACAAATTTCATATTACATAATTTAAGATAAAAATATTCAAAATAGGAATAGTTTAATAGACTAATAAGTCAGTGGTTAAGATTATTTATTGTTCTTATAGAGTTTCTGAGTTCAGTTCCCAGCACTCATACCTTTTGGCTCACAATTGTCCCTAACTCCCATCTAGGGGATCTGGTAACTCTAGCATTCACAAGCACCTGCAATCAAGAGCACATACCCATACACCCATACATAGATATACATTCATACTAATAATGTATAATGAAGAAAAAGAGTATTATATATAAGAATTATATATATTATATTATATTATTATTATATTATTAATTATATTATATTATATTATATTATAGATATAACAGATCCAGCAAACTAAAGTGTTCTCAATCTCCATATTTTGAAGAATTAAATTTAAAAATGAGATGAAAGTAATAATGATTATTACTAAACATAAAAGTATAATGTGGGACTGCGTAAGGGTGTCCTGGTTCTTGGCTGGGCATGGGCCTAGAACCCCGAGACTCCAAGGGAGAAACGGCAGGAGTTCTCTACATCCCCAGAACCCAGGGTCCTGAAAAGCAGTCTAATCTCCATGGACCTACTTTGCTTAGTCATATAAGCCATTACAGCCCCTCCCAAAGTGCACAGGTACAGGGTGTGACTACAGACCTCAGGTCCTAGAGATTTACATACTAATGAAGGCCAGAGGGCGGAGCCAATTAAACCACCCCTAGAACCTCCCCCTTTCTCCCTCCCTACTTAACTCAGGTCTGCCCTGAGTTTGGTGGGGGGGGTTTACATCCAGATCCATCCACCATCCGCCATGACAATAAACCCTTTTGGAACCAAAGACTTCCTCATGTCATTGGGGCCTGCCAGGCCTGCCGTTGCCAAAGGTTCCAGCCTCTGGAACCTTAGACTTTCTCCTGTATGTGGGACCCGCAGCGTGGAAGTCTCCAGGCCGCCTCCCCTGCTGCGGCCCCGTTTACCCACAGTATAATGTATATTTATACTGATATAAATACATTATTAATTAAAGAAATAAGTGGAGAACAAATCAATTTTCTTACAGAAGAATTATACATGGAGATGAGTTTTATCCTTCCATAGACTCTGCAGTCTTGCTGAGGATTTAGTAGAAGGAGTGTAGCATTGGAATGAGGAGTACTAACAAAAGCTGGAAAATGCTTCTCCATAAAATGATAAAGAGAAAAAACAGCAAAGCTATCAAACAAGCCTCATTAATACTCGGACATTAAGTCATAAAAGGGGATAATTGAACTTTCTATGTAAACAAAATTTAAGCAAATACTGTTCTTCTACAAAAAGCTATTATTTTCTTTAAGAAACCTCATCTATTACCCAAAGAATGAAAGTTTCTCTTTACTCTGGTGAATGTTAAACACTACACGGGACTTTGTTAAAATATAGAAGCATACATATATATATACATACAGATATACTTAAACATACATATGTAAGTATATATGATATAAAAGAATAAGACATAAACCTTAGCTTCATGTGGGTTGTAACCTAACTTCACTTTTGGTTGTTGGCAGTAGTAAATAGTGAGAAATTAAGTGAGGAAGGCTTCTTTCCAAGGAGGAAAGGGAAAGGGAAAAGGAGTCGAGTTTGATCAGACCAGTGTAGAGTGGGAACAAGCAGGTTATGGATACCCATACTTAGGGCTAATGAATTGAACTTACCAGAGCTGATTGCCCTTGGGACACGACTATGTAATTAGGCAGGATGATGGACGGATTACTTGTGAAGTGGTAACACCAAATCAGAGCCATTAAGACACTTCATAATAATGAGCATGAGGTAATGCAGAACTCAGACATAGCCGTGCAGATGTCCTGTGCTTAGGAAGTGTTTCATAAAAGAGTGCATAAGCCCCAAACGTGTATTGTCTTCCTCCTTCTGCTTTGGGCCAATTGGGAATGAATCCTGGAACTGACTATTCCGTGGACTAGAAGAACAAGTCCTTGGCTCATTACTGAGCCATAGCAGGCTTGTCAGGAAAGGCCTGTCTTATGAAAAAAAAAAAAAAAACTGTTAGAAGCAAGTGAGAAGATAACTGCTGCGAGCCATGCTGTGCAGTTATGGTCTTATTGTTAAAAACATTCCAGAAATAACTGCATCTTAAAACTCACCAAGGAGTAAGTAATTCTGAATGTTTTTCATGTTCACTCTTCAATAATGTTTATTGCTGACGTCTGTGGCAATTTTTTTTGTAACAAGATGTTTAATGTCTACTTTTTAAACATAATGTTTCCTCTGTCCTTTAATGGCTTCCTGAGAACATGCTAGCTTTCATTTATATTTTTGACATGATTATTTTTTGGTAGCAGTTATTCTAAATAAATAAAAAAAAATGTCTATACAAATTACAGAGTTTTTAGTGTTCTCTGGCCTGTTAAAGAAAAACAATACAACTGACATTTTCAGAACCAGTACTGTTAAAATATAATTACCTTGCAGTTTGAATATCTCTCCAAGAACATGAAGCAGCTAAGGAAAGATGTGACCTGGCTAACATGTAGTAACCAGCAGGCTTTGACAGGTGTGAGGTAGTATTGTATCTATTGTTGTTTCAACTTATTTTGAAATAACTTCAAATTTACAAGGAAGTTGTGTAGATTACACAGGACGTTTCTGTAAAACTCTTACAAAGTTTTGCATAATTGTTATATTACCTCTGTGCACTGGTCAAAACTGAGAGATTTAACATTGCTACCTTAAAATAAGCTAAACTCCAGACATGATAATTCAACAGTTTGCCTTAATACAGTACACAGTATGACATCTCCTTACTGATCCTTAATTATGATACCCTTTGGCTACGAAAGATTTTCAGTCTTTGATTGTTTTTGTTGTCTTGAGAGCCTTCCCTGTTTAGAAGTCTTTAATAATAGCTAGCTCTCACATGGGCTGTCTAACTCTATTTCCTTAAACTTTGTTTGAGTGCTAAATTTGATGGGCCTCTTCTTTGACATCGTATCGGGGGTACATGATAGCCATGTTAGATTTCTATAGATTTCCACTTTTATATCCAATATCCCCTTTTATTTTGGCTTTAGGTTTATTCTCAAATCAATATGAACCTTTACTTCATCATTTTATTCTTCAAAATTTGGATATAAAGAACATTTAATTTGTTTGATCTCTCTCTCTCTCTCTCTCTCTCTCTCTCTCTCCTCTGTGTGTGTGTGTGTGTGTGTGTGTGTTTGTATGTTTTAGAAACTATTCATTTTTAGGATTTGATGAACATGTGATTTTGAATGTAAGTTCTCTTTGGGTAATGTTAGACTTAGCATTTTAAAATCTGTCCATAACTCTATACCATAAAGTCTGCTTTATTTTCATACATTTAACATGATTTTTAAGGTGAATTGCAAGTCAGGAGTGAGAGGAGAAGGATGGCTCACGTGGGCCACGGTGCAAATAGATGTCAGAGTCATTTGTGAGTGTCAAATCTCCCATTTAACTGAATAGATTTAAGGAATAATATTCTCATCATGAGTCTTGGTTTGTTCACTGAATTTCAGTTGAGTTCTTATATCAAATGCTTATTTTATTTCTTTATTCTCTATGATTGAATAAGAGAATACAACACTACAATTTCTCACTTACTTCTGGTCTATTGTGCTTCGTGTATTCGTATATCCTTACCATTATCTAGACATCTTCCTGCAACTGGACATGTTATAAATGAACAAGTACTTATCACATCCTTGAATATATTTACATTTGCTTTATGGAATTATGGTTAACAAAGCCTTTGTTTTGAGGAACAACAATTGCAGTCTTTTCATTTGTGCAGAGCCATGTTGTTCATATACCAGATTGAATCTATCATAATTATTCCTCATCTGAGAGAGCTTATATATATTGTAATATAACATGCACACCACCTTGGATTAAGTTGAAAGACAGTGTAAGATACAATGAACTTAATCACACCATAGATCTTGTTACTTAGGAAAGTAACTAATCGTGTAGCTATTTCATAATACTTGAGAGTTATGGGGAAGTCACATATCAATTTGAGTTTGTATCATTCTGTAAAAGCCTAAATAATTTATATTTCGTTAGCTTCACTAATAACTTCTTAATCTAACTAAAACATAGAACTATAAGTATAATCATTTATACTGTTGTTATTACTTGAGGAGCTTGGATAATATCTGCAACTGCAATAGAGATAGTAATTTAAAGATAATTGATACAGATTCCCAAGTTTATTTTTTTCTAAATGGCATATGACAATCTATTTCATTATTGATAGAAGCAAACAAGAACTATACAGTCTCATATAAATAAATAAAATTGGTAAAATGATGTATATAAAATGTAAAGTGCTATCTGGCCAATCAATAATAATTTTATATTGACAATTGCTCTTTTTCATGGATTTTATTTTATAGTGAGTGTGTATATGTGTTTGTGTGTTTGTGTGTGTGTTTGTGTGTACAGTGCTTCAACCATATCCTTAGAACGAATCCAACATCAAGCAGATCTTGCGTTTTGTAGCATATCTCCTCCTAAGCTGAAATGACAACCAGATATTTTGGTTTATGCTGTTCTTTAGAGCAGTAACATGGACAAGGCAGCATGTGTCTTTGGGTTTTCGGCCTCCACTTTCATTGTAAAATTTGTGGTTTGTGTCTCCTTTCTTTCACAATATACACTCCCAAAACAATGTATGACATTAATAATAAAAATGAAACATGGCCTGTGTAAACTTCTTTCCTCAGCTATTTCTTCTAGATAATATCATTGCTGTTTCAGATTGATATCAGGGGTTGATACCCTTATTCCACTGTGTATTGCCTGGAGAATAAATCTGTACAATATATTTCTTTTTCATGACTTTGTTGTGTCTTTATATTTTATATGAAATATTACTGTTATATTTTAAGTGCTCTTCTTCTTTCCCCTATACACAAACAAGTAGAAGGAGAAACACAAGAATGTGTGAATGTTACAGATATACTTCACTGCATCTCCCATACCCTTACATATTAGTCTACTTTTCCAATTATTGGCCATGTAAAAATTTAAACTAAAAACCCTTTTAACTTTATAAATTTTGCTGCCATGATTGAATTAGCAAAATTGAGAAAAAAATTGTATTAAGTTTTCAGTTGTTATTTTTAAAAAGATTGACTTAATACTATTATTCTATATTGTTTATCTACTGTGTGTCCTCAATTCTATTTCACTGAGGGTAATTATGGCTTTTTTTTTTTTTTACTGTCAAGATATCCATTACAAATATGTCATGGTTTATTACATGTGTTATAAAGATAAATGTATTTCAGCTTCTATGAGCTAGTTTTATGTAGCGTTGTGGTCATAACTGAAAGCAAGAAGCTTTAAAAACTAGGAAGTGGTTCAAAAACCATGAATTGTGGTCAAAATGAAAAGAAGAAAAACTCGCTTTTGTCGTCTTGGGAGAAAATGACATTTCAGTCAGGTTTTAAAGTAAGTAAAAGCGAGCACAATGCTCTGTGCTGAGGGATGGGATCCACACTGGGAGGAGGCAAACCACATGGTGCATTCGCGGAATGATGAGCAAGTCATATCGGCTGCATCATTTAACATATATTGAGAAACAGTGTGAGAAAGGCTGCAATATATAGCTCACAGAGGAATGTGAACAGTCAGATATAATTTTAAAACATTATTGGTCATAATGGGCAGTTGTCAAAAAATTTCTGAGTAAAGAAGTTTGATAACTACTCCTTATATTTAAGATTGATAACCAAGTTGCTGTGTGTTTTTAAAAGAAGCTACAGAACAAATTTGGAAGTTGAAATATAGCCAAAGTTCTGCAAGGTTCAGGGAAGAAATGTAGAGAGAGTCTGTAGTCATGGATTGGGGGGAAAAATTGGAGACTTGAACTGAAATGACACTCGGAAAAGAAGACTTGCTTTCAAAAATAACTTTTTGATTTCTCATAGCTTAAAGTTTTCACTAATCAGAAGCAGGCAGGCAGGGAGTGTATGTTTTAATCAGATCTGCTAGAAGACTGACGATAGCCAAAGGCATGTGAGCAGACAAGGCATTTGAACATATGAGGACAAGTGCATAAGAAGCAAAGTCTTGTTCAGCATTGCTTTTTTTTTTCTGTCTGATAATCGAACATGAAGTGACTTAAAAATCTAGCCAAAGTAGAAATTAAAAACTGAAAGAATTAAGCTTCCTATATTGACAAGTAAAAAGGTATTCCCTGAACTCTGCCCTTCCCCCCAAAAGAAGAAGCCTGATGTTATTGAACTGCTGAATTTCCAAAATTTTTGAGTGATGCTTGCCCGATCCAGATTTGAGCACTTACAGAATCCTAAATACACATTATAATTTTACATTTGATAAGAGACAGGACACATTTCTTTCTGTCATCTAATAAAAGAAAACAGAAGACCTAAGGGAAAACGCTGAATCTTATCAGGACAGAATATGTCAATGATGAGACTTAAACATTTTACATTTACCAACTGAAAGTAGGGAAATTCACAGCAGTCAATCTTCCACACAGAGAATGCTCAAACAAGCTATAGCAATTGGAGCAACAAAATAAAGATTATCTATTACCAATAAAAATTAATATAAGTGTCCATGTCCTACCTTAACAAGAAAAAGTCTCAATAAACAAATAAACATTTAAAGAGACACATATTTGTGGAGAAATATGCTGACACAGGCATACACTACCCCAAAAGATAAAGTATAATTGTCTACATATGTGTGCCCTGTGTTTAGCTACTTACTTATAAGAAGAGTTTAGTACTGAAAATCACACAGACTATCTACTGTAGAATAAAGTTCACACATTATTACAGAAGGAGGTAAAGCAAGGGAAAATATTTATATCAGTGAGATGAAGATCTTTGTCAACTTTACAGTTAATGTAGGCTAGCTAACATTTGTTTCAAATACCAATTACCAATTTTCTAGATCCTTGCATTGTTCTTCAATAAATTAGAAATTATTAAGACCAGAATAGCTTGATAAAACTCACAAATAAACATAAGAAGTTATAGTTACTGCACATGAATTAAATAAATATAGTTACAGAAATGTAATTATTTAAAAAGGAAAGAAAATAATGACTGATAGTTAAAATAAAGTAAAATATAGATTCAAACTTAATAATAATGATTAAATGAGATAAGGGAAAATTTCCATTCCTGTTACATAAAATATGCTCACATTATGTCTTATTTAAACTAAACCTAAATGTTTAATTGTATACATCATAACTTGAATTTACCAATCACATGAATTTGATGACCATGACTTACAAAGAATTTATCCAGCAGGAGACTAGATATTTTCAATATCTTTCATCGCCTCTTAGTTAATGTCATGCTGTCTGTATAAAGCAATGTGTTGAAAAGAAACTTGGAAAGGAAAGTGTTCATTTGAAGCTTACAACTCTCAATAACACTCATTAAGTGACCATATCCGGTGAAAGAGGAATTTAAATAGATATCTTAGTGGAAGCAGGAACTGATAAAAGGATTATGAAAGTGTGTTGCAATCAGTCTTGTTAGCCAATAATTGTTCTGTAAAAGCTCTATAACAAACTCAGTTTCTCAGACTAAACTTTAGTGAAATTTACTTCACTTTGCATTTGAAAAGCAAATTGAAGGATATAGTTTATTTTTTTTTTTTATTGTAACCTACATTAACCTTATTCTCCTTTCTTGCCTCTAATTTCTCAATTGTACTCTACTGTTTCAAATTCATGGTATCTTTACTAAACTAACATTAAATCACGTATATATGTAGTGCTTAATAATGGTGCTTAATAATAATAAACAATTTACCATTTTACAATAGAAATTATAGAAATATTTACCAGGAAGTTTTGAGTTATAAAGTTGTGAATGTTGTAATGTTTTGCTCTTAAATAATGTGTAGTACTTAAAAAAATCAATTAGTTTATTTAGACTGTCAATTATATTATATTCAACTACAAGTTACTTTTACTATTCATTTAGCTTTTTCTTCAATCAACATCCTAGAATTCAACAGACAACATAGATATGAAAATAAGGGTTTCTATATCTGAGTATAAATTCATTACATTCTGTGGCAAATCATTCTTAATGAATACTTTTTATAGAATTGTATTTAAAATTAATTCCAACAAACATTGTAAAATGTGTCCATAACACCCACAGATTATAATACACATACATGTGTCTTACAACTGGCAAAATTACCCTCAATTCAAACTACCTAAATCCAATTTTATGTACTGTGCCAAATTGTTTATATTTGATTTAACAAATCCTTTTATGGAAATAACAGTATTCTTTGAGTCTCACCTCAGTATTCTTCCTGAATTGGTTAGCAACATCAATTTTTATTGGTTTTCCAGTAGTTCTAGGAGTTATATGCTACAATAGTCCATATATAGTCCTCATAAGTATGGTTTCATTTACACTGTTCAGAAAAAATTCAGTAAGTCTGAAATTAACTCCACAAAAATTCATCATTTTGTAACATGTACCATTTAAGTTTCATGACTATATCTCTGGAGAGCCTTCTCCATATGGTATAAATTGAAGTATCCATTTTTAATGTGTATCCAACTTTATATTTTACCTGCCTATCACTATTTAAGTGATGGTCTTGGTTATCACATTGACTGATTTTGTTTCACAGTGTTTATGCTTTTTATAATATGCTTTTGAGTTATAATTTAGAACTCAAATTTTAACTGTTAGTAGCTTTCATGCTTTATAATAATATTTTAATATAATTTATATTTTAATAGTTATTAGTATACCCTTAATGTGCAAACTTTATGAAGTAATTATTGCCACTGGGGTATGTGTGTGTATGTGTGTATGAAAGAATGTACAAGACTTGACATTATCTAGGGTATCAGAAATTCATTAGAAATTATATCCCATGTCTATTTCATAAGGTAAAATTATGGTACAATTAAGTTATTTATAAAATTCAAGAGGTTATCATCTAAAATTTTTATACAATAGTGTCTTACATTTCAGACTATTATGTGTTTTTAAAATGAAAAATCTGATGAAGTAAATATTTTTATTATAAGAATTGCATGTTAGTCTCTTTGTGTTTCCCACAAGTGATTTTTTTTGTCTTTTACAAAAATGAGACTTTAAATGTATCCTATTAAAATATATTATTCACAGCCTTATATTAATCTACCTTACTAGAGTGAATCAACTTAAAGAAACTTATTCACCTGATTATTATTTTTCCACATTTTTACCAAACTTTTCTGCTGTCCATGAGTCATATCTTTATTCAGGAATTGGCATTTGATCTGTTATAGTGTTGAAGGGAGACGGACTCAAATAATGTGTAAAAGAAGGTAACAAGTAAGCTCTACATAATTCTTCTAAGTCCTCACAAATGAACATTCTTTGAAATCTAACTATGTTCAGTAGAAAGTACTGAGGAAGACAACATCAAATGAATTGTGGACTATCATGTTGACAGATCAATACTGAGGCAATCTTTTCTCTTAAAAAATGAAAGAAAAGAATCTTAAAAAGCAAAACATTAGAATATAGTTATACTTAATGTTCTTTAAAATTTCTACCTATGGGAATATAGGACTCTTCAGAGAGACTTATTTATCATATATGTGTCCTTAAGACATAGGTGATTCTATGTAAGATGTCTGCTAGAAATTAAAAACTGCTAATCCTGACACTTACAGCACATGAAATCACATATTAGTTTTGAGAAAAACAGAACACAAGCCACACTCCAAAAGTCTCTATAACATTATTCACATTTGTTCTTTAGTAACTAAAAGAACACATTTATTGGGATTTCAAAGAAATGCTAATTAAGCTTTTTGTTTTCCTAAATTCTCACTTAAGTTGAAAATAAACCTTATTATGTTCATTATAAATGACCTCTACATATATTTACCTAATAACTAAACAGGAGCAAATGCATGTTAGGAGGTTATAATTATTGGCATTTTTAATATAACATCAAATACTCACCAAAACAAAATTTTCTATACAAAGAACATTAAAAAAATCACTGAAAGTTTTTATTCTTTATGTTTATATTACAAAAAGAACTGTTTATCCAGATAAAACATCAATAGACTAAACTATTTGGAACTCAGTAACTGAAATTTGACATTTTCATTTCTCAGATCAAAACAGGCCATCAAATCACTGTAGCACATATACAAAACATGAAAAAAAAACCTATGAACTTGACAGGTACAAATAGCACTATTGAAATCTAAGTGTTCTTAATCACAGGCCCTTTCCAGAGTTATGAATTATTGAATCTTATTCTGATAGGTTTAGATCTAGGTAGAAGCCATAATCACACCTTTAATTGCTATATGAATATTCCCTGTAAAGTGGGTTGCATGATATTTACTTTACTGGATATAAATATGACACAATTTACATTAATCTTTTTTTATTAATACTTTCTCTATTAAGTCTAAAAAATTAAAAGTAGCAATGCACAACAGTGTTTTAATGTTTGGTGATTTGTGTGGTATAATTTTGTCTTCCCAGTAGAGTTTTACACTGCCATAATTCCACTGAACAGGATGGGAGAGGATCCCTTGTAGCAAGTGAAATCACCTGCATCACATAAATGAAGCATTACTTACCTCAGGTCATTAGGTCCTGGGGACTATGCACTGCACTGGTTTATAGTTAAGGTTTTCTTTTTTCTTTTTTTTTTCTATTGGAAATTTTTTATTGGAAATTTTTTTTACATTTCAGATGTTCTCTCCTTACCCATTTCCGCCCCTCCCTCCCAGGAACTCACTGTCCCTTCCCCCCTCCTCCTGCCTCCACGTTGGTGTACCCCCACCCTCCCTCCCCTGTACCTCACCTTCCCACCCTCGAGTATCCCCCCCCACGACGTCCAGCCTTCATGGGATCTCTTCTCCCACTTATATATAGCTCCCTTGCATATATAGCTGGAGCCATGGATCCCTCTGTAAGCGCTCCCAGGCTGGTGGTTTAGACCCTGGGGGCTCTGGTTGGTTGGGATTGTTGCTTTCCTCATGGTGTCGCGAATCCTCTCGACTCCTTCAGCCTTCACTCTATCTTCTCCATTGGGAACCCCATGCTCAGTTTAATGGTTAGCTGTGAGCATCTGCCTCTGAGTATGTCAGACTCTTGCAGACTTCTAAGGAGACAGCTATATCAGGCTCCTGTCAGCATGTACATCCTGACATCCACATCAACCTCTACCTTTGGTGACTGCACATACGATGGATATCCAGGTGGAATGGTCTGTAGACGGTCCCTCCTTCAGTTTCTGTCCTGCACTGTGTCTCCATATTTGCTGCCTTGAGTATTTTGTTACTCCTTCTAAGAAGGACTGAAGGTTCCCCTATTTGGTCATCATTCTTCATGAGCTTTATGTGGTCTGTGAGTTGAATCTTGGATATTTCAGGCTTCTGGGCTAAAATCCAGTAATCAGTGAGTGAATATCATGTATGTTCTTTTGTGATTGGGTTACTTCACTCAGGATGATATTTCCTAGTTCCATCCATTTATATAAGAATTTATCAAATTCATTGTTTTTAATAGCTGAGTAATATTCCATTGTATAGATGTACCACATTTTTTGTATCCATTCCTCTGTTGAAGGGCATCTGGGTTCTTTCCAGCTTCTGGCTATTATAAATAAAGCTGCTATGAACATAGTGGAGCATATGTCCTTGTTATGTGTTAGAGCATCTTCTGGATATATACCCAGGAGTGGTATAGCTGGGTCCTCAGGTAGTGATATGTCCAATTTTCTGAGGAACCGCCAGACTGATTTTCATAGTGGTTGCACCATCTTGCAATCCCACCAACAATGGAGGAGTGTTCCTCTTTCTCCACATCCTCGCCAGCATCTGCTATCACCTGAGTTTTTTATTTTAGCCATTCTGACTGGTGTGAAGTGGAATCTCAGGGTTGTTTTGATTTGCATTTCCCTGATGACCAAGGATGCTGAACATTTCTTTAGGTGCTTCTCGGCCATTCGCATTTCCTCAGTTGAGAATTCTTTGTTTAGCTCCTTACTCCATTTTTTAATAGGGTTATTTGGTTGCCTAGAGGTTTTCTATTAAGGTCTTTACAATTACCTTAGCTACATTTCTTGTGTTTGTAATAAATTGCTGTGGTAAATTATTCTGATGAAAGAAACTTCAAGGTACATGACATGTTGGGAAATTTGTGACATGGGATTGTGAGAGAGCTGGTCCTGTTTTGTCTACAGTCAGGAAGCAGAGAAGAATAAACAAAAACTGAATAGTTGTGCTTAGCTCATTTTTCCCTTTTGTAAAAGTCCAGGTCTGGAGCATGGTGAGTAATGCCATCTGTGTTCTGTGTGGTTCTTCCCATTTCAATTAACCTAACCAACATAACCCCTGATAGTCATTAGCCAAAGCTGCATAATCCTACATAGGTGTGCCTGGAATCTTGTCTCCCAGTAATTAATTGCTAAATTGACATTAACACTAACCCTCAAATGTTCCTGTATTTACTTTTACTAACTGTTGTGTTTTACAAGTGACTTACATTTGTAGTTGCAAACACAAAACTTGTAAGATTCTTGAGATGAAAAGAGAGCACTGTACAAGCTAGATCTAATACTAAGATACATATTTTGTAAAGCAAAAGTTTAATATGTCCTGTGTTACTGAAAAGACATTGGTGTTATACAAGGGTCCTCTGGGCATATTTTAAGGATCATCCATAGATTAGTTTAGAACATCAGCAGTGTAGAGAAATATTGGTGTAAAAATCCCTTATTCTTACTACTTCCATTGACAGGGTCCCAGATAATATGATAATAAAATTATTTATAACTGTATCAAGATTCAAATATTCTATGCCATTTTACATTAGTCAATGAGAGATATGCTATACAAGTTTAAAAAAAAATCTATTAGACCACTACTTCCAATGAGCGAACCAAAGATTTTATTTCAAGGTAAACTTAGACAAGCTTGTTTTAAGTCTTGTGTAGCACAAGAAATTTTCCCAGAATTGGTAATGTATTTGAAAAAAATATATAGATAAACATGAGATTTAAGAAAAAAATAAGAGTCCAAGTTAAAATAACAACAATTAGAACTACAGAAGATAGTACTTTGGAGATCTGCACAGCACCCTCCGTAGTAGAATTCTGCTGAGTAATCAACAGTACACACCAGTGATGTCCTCATCCACGGGCAGAGACAGGAGCAGGTGCGAATATGAGAACCATCACTCGCTGCTCTCACAGGATTCAGAAATAGTCCTTTCACTCTGAACTGAAAGGAAACTCTCATAATTCATGGAGAAGCCATTGCTCTAAGAGCAACTTGCCTCTGCAGTGAGAAGCAATTAGCATTAGAGCAAATATTAATGTGTACTCACCCAAACGTGTAAAATGAATAATTCACAGGTATTGGCATGCTTCTGCGAAACTTAGTGTATTTTATAACAAAGCTTAAGAATATTAAATTTGTATAAAATGCTTAGCATCTACCAAGATAAAATTTGATTCAAAAATCATAGCAAAGGGGAAGCACGGAGTTTCAACCTTCAGAGAACTACTGTAGATTTATTTAAACAACCCACAGATTAATGTGACATGTTTGAAAAACAGATAATTATGTTTGTATTTTTTATGGAGTAACATGCTATAACAAATATGTAATATGTTAAGTAGAAACTAATATATATTATAGTATATATGTGTTAAATATATGTAAATATACATATATATGTATACTTCTAAAAAACAATGACAATTTTATTATTATTAATAATTTTAATCTTTTTTAAAATAGTAAATTCATTATCCCGCTTCTGGTCTGCCCTCCAACAGTTCCTCATACCATTCCTCTACCTTCGTGTCTCCAAGAGGATGTTCCAACTCTCCCACCCCACCACACCCCACCCTGCCAGACCTTCCAATTCCCTGGGGTCTCAAGTCTCTCAAGGGTTAGGTATGCCTTCTCTCACTGAGGTCAGACCAGGCAGTCCTCTGCTGTATATGTGTTGGGGGCCTCATATGCTGCCTAGTTGGTGGCTCAATGTCTGAGAGATCTTGGGTGTTCAGGTTAGTTGAGATTTCTGGTCTTCCTATGAGGTCATCCTCCTCCTCCTAAACTTTTTCCAGCATTTCCCTAATTCAACCACAGGGCTGCCTGACTTCAGTCCATTGGTTGAGTGTAAGTATCTGTGTCTGTCTCAGTCAACTGACAAGCCAAATTAAAAAAACAAACAAAAACAAACAAACAAACAAACAAAAAACAATCAAAATGTCAGTGATCAAAAAATATACTATGTGAAATTAAAAGCATATTTAAGTATCTGAAGCTAAAGCATCTGAAGTATGACTGGTAAATGTTTTCTCTCTTATTCTGGGTTGTCCATTTGCTGCAGTGACAACTTTCTATTACATGGAGAAATCTTTATACTTTCACATCCTCCTATTTGTTGACATTCTAGGCTGTTTCTTGTACCTCTGAAGCACTTTTCAGAAAGCCCTTGCCTACCTCATATTTTGAAGAGTATTCTTTAAACTTTTATCCAGAAGTTTCAGTATGCAGATTATTCTTGTATTCTTTTTGAATTGGATATTGTGAAAACTGAAAGAAATAAATATAATTCTATTTCTCTGTAAATACATAATCAGATTTTCCAGTACTATTTGATAAATAGGTTTCCTATATTAAAAATAATCCTATGTAAGAGGATAGGTATCCATTCCATATGTGGGCCCCAAATCTCGACACTATTACAGATGCCATGTTGTGGTTACAGACAGGAGCTCAGCATATCTGTCCTCTGAGAGGTTCTACCTGCAGTTGACTGAGAGAGATACTTACAGCCAACCACTCGATGGAAGAGTCAGAGGAATGATTGAAGGAGCTGAATGATATGGCAACCAAACATAAGGACCAACACTCTCAACTAACTCAGACCCCTGGAACCTTCCAGAGACTGAGCCTCCAACCAAAGACCATATGTGAGCAGGTACATAAGCCCCAGACCATATGTACTAGAGAACTGCTTTGTCTGGCCTCATTGGAAGAGATGCACTTAATTCTTTAAAGACTTGATGTCCTAGAGAAGGGGGATGCTAAGATGAGGGAAGGTGAGTGTTTGGATGGGCAAGTACCCTCTCGGAGGCAAAGGGGAGAGGGTGTGGGGTAAATAACTCTGGGAGTGGAGACCAGGAAGGGAGGCAACATTGGACTGTAAATAAATAAAATGATTCCTAAAAGTAAAGAAAGTATAAGCAAGTTAGACGAAATTAAAGTAGTCTATAAAAGGGGAAAATTCAATGGATAAAGATTTTGGTTCATTTTCGGGTCCTCTGTTCTGTTTTCGTTTGCCTGTCTCTTTTTATGCCAGACATGGCTATCTTTCAACTATGTCTATTTTGCAGTTTAAGACAAAATATTTTAGCCTCATGTGCCTTCATAATAATATACAAATTGTTTTGGCTATTCATGGCCTTTTTGAGTTATATAAAGTCTTGTTGTCTCAAGACCTATGAAATATGACACCAGAAATTTATTATGGCTACCTATGGCCTTTTGTAGTTATATAAAGATTTTTTTGTATCAAAAATCTATAAAACATGATATTAGAAATTTATTCTTATTTTATTAAATATATAGATTAATTTTTATAGTATAGACACAATTTCAATATTAATGCTGACACTACAGGACATTTAACGTATTGCAACACTTACTGTTTTTATTTGATTTTCTTACATGAAATAGCAAGTCATCTAAAATGATAGGGTTCTGATAGAGAGGAATATTTTAAATATGAAATATTTTTCTTGTAGAAAAAAAATGTAAAATCTTAAGCAATGTCACAAGATTTCAGACTGGCTATTCAAGTAGTATAGAAGTTATTAAATGTATACAGTGTTTTGGACTATTCATTCCAGTAAAGTGATTTTTTTGTATTTAAAAATTGTGGCCATATAACTTAGAAATAATCATAAGAGCCATGTATGGATTCAGAAATAATAATTACGTAACAAGAACATGGACAGATCTCTTTTTATCCTTTTGGGTTACTGTAACCAAATACTTGACACAACAGCTTTGTAGAGAAAATGTTATTCAGTCCATTGATTTGGGCACCCTGTGGTAATGTGTATGGATACAGTAGAAGGTGTCCAATATTCTCATTGTGTAGCTGATGCAGAGAAAAATAGGAACCTGAGGCCATCTGTAGCTTAGGAAGCAACACCTATGGTAGTTCCTTCAGCCAGCATGGCTGCACAGCCCAAAGGCTTTAAAGGATTCCAAATAAGCATAACCAATCTGAGAAAAAGTCCCAAGATTACATGTTTTTTGGACTTTTCTCCATTGAAAGCATCACAACATCATTTATGGTGAAGATTCCGTAAGACGCCTCAATCCCACATGGAAGGGAGAAGAAAGAAATCAAAAGGGGAGATGCGGGAACAGTGTGAGAAAGAGGACAGGGCGGGGAAGAATGAAATATGATCAGGTATTGAGGGGAGAAAATGGACTGAAGCCCTGAGGGCCAGCAGAAAAGAATGGAAACAGGCAACTCTAGAGGCTGGAGGTGAGGGGACCCTCTAGAAAGTACCAGAAACCTGGGAGGTGAGAGACTCTCCAAACTCAAAGGGAGGGACATTAGATGAAATGCCCTAGTTCCATCCATTTACCTAAGAATTTCTCAAATTCATTGTTTTTAATAGCTGAGTAATACTCCACTGTGTAAATGTACCACATTTTTGTATCCATTCCTCTGTTGAAGAACATCTGGGTTCTAGAAAATATCATCCTAAGTGAGGCAACCCAATTACAAAAGAACACAAATGGTATTCACTCACTGATAACTGGATATTAGCCCAAAAGCTCACGGTACCCAAGATGCATCTTACAGACCACATGAAGCTCATGAAAAAGGAAGACTAAGTGTGGGTGCTTAGGTCCTTCTTAGAAGGAGTAACAAAATACTCATGGGAGCAAATATGGAGACGAAGTGTAGGACAGAAACTGAAGAAGGGGCTGTCTGGAGATGGCTCCAAACTGGGTATCCATCCCATGTACAGTCACCAAAAGTAGATTCTGATGTGGATGTCAGGAAGTGCATGCTGACAGGAGCCTGATATAGCTGTCTCCTTAGAGGTCTGGCAGAATCTGACATATTCAGAGGCGGATGCTCACAGCTAACCATTGAACTGACCATGGGGTTCCCAATGGAGGAGTTAGAGAAAAGACTGAAGGATCTGAAAGAGTTTGCAGTCCCATGAGGAGAGTTAACAATACCAACCAACCAGAGCTCCCAGGATATAAACTATCAGCCTGAAAGCACATAGGGAGGGACCCACAGTTCCAGCTGTATATGTAGGGGAGGATGGCCCTGTCAGTCATAGGTGAGAGAGGAAATCCTTGGTCCCATGAAGGCTGGACACTGAGTGTGGGAGAATTAATGGGTGGGGTGGTGGGAGTGGGGATGGGTGGGGATACATCCTCATAGAAGCAGGAGGAGGGGGATAGAATAGGGGGTTCCTGGGTGGAGGGGAAATGGGGTAAGGGGATAACATCTGAAATGTAAATAAGATATCCAATAAAAAACTCCTGAAAAAAAGAAAGAAAGAAATGCCCTACAGTAGGGAGAGGACATTCATAGAACCCACATCTAGCAGAAAGACAGGGCATCAAGTGAGGGATGGGGTTGCCATCCAACAGTCAAAACTCTGATCCATAATTGTTCCTGTCTGAAAGAACTGCAGGGACAAAAATGGAGATGGATCTGAGAAAAAGAAGGTCCAGTGACAGGTCTAAAGTGGGATCCAGCTGAGGGGGAGGACCCAAGGCCTGACATTCTTACTGAGGTTATGGACTTTTCATAAAAATATGGACTCAGAAGTGCAGATTTACTAGATTTAAGCTACTATGAACAACCACAAGGCAAAACCTTCAGCAAAAGTGTATGCTGAATGCTTGGGAGATAGTTCAGAGATGCTGTTATTGCTAAGACTCACCACCTGAGTGTGATTCCAAGGACCTAAAAGAAAGAGGGAAGAAACAACTCCCAACATTTCCCTTTGACTTCCAGACATTGGTTGTAAACTAATAATTAGAAAAATTAAAAAAAAAATGAGCTTAAGTATTTTAACATGAGAACACAATTTCACAGTGAAGGAAATAGCTCAGATGCCCATTGGTACTTAGATAAACACTACTAAAAATTTAAGAATGATTCTAAGACACCAAATAACATACAGAGACTCATGTAGAACCCATTGGTAAAGACAGTCCTCCCAGAATTGTTAGTTCTGAGAAATTTTGAACCAGGAGGCAGATTTAAAGTCAAAACTTCCAAACCAATGTGACCATTGAATTAAATTCATTATTTCATTTAAATGGAAAAATAATCCATGAACACAGTTGGGTGTATTTCCAAAGTACAAGTATCAAACAATATATTTTCACACTAAGATTACAAAGCACAAGGCATTTTGCAGAAAATTTTTAATAGGTTTTATAATTGTACTGATTGACTGTAATTAATGGTGAACCTCTGGAATATTGCTAGAAATATGTATTATTAAAAAATAAAATACTTTAAACAATGAAAAGAAAAAGATATGGTTATCTTTTCTTATTTTTTCCAATAAAAGGTTGAAAGAAAAAAAACTCATGAGAGGAGTCTTAAGAAAAGACTAATTTAAATCTTTTCTTTGCTTCCCTACGTTAAGCTTTATTTTTTCATAATTATATCATCCTAGACATGAAATGCAGTGACAGTAGATACTACATCAAAACATTTTACTCTTAATCCAGAACACCACAAAAAGAAATGTAGGGAAGGAAATAAGCTTTGACATCTCTGTCAAGTCAAAATTGCAGGTAATTATTTTAAAGTAGGTCTTCTTTTTCATGTTAAAATTGAAGATAGAAAAGTGGTCATAATTATTCTGTAATGTAAATGTAAAAGTAGTTCAGTCCATAGTTTCTGGCATAATAATTTCTTTTCTATGTTTGATGCAACAGTCTCCTAACAAATAAAAGGTGAAAACATGTAACCAAGCACAATGAACTAAGTGCAATTCAAATTGCAGAAGACACTGAATAAGGAACATTATTTGTGTTAGTGGATATTAATAATCATCTCATAAATATTAAAAATGCATGAAAAGCATTCATGAAAGTGGCAACCCAAAGATATGTAAAAATGTCTATTGTTCTCAGCTTAAGAAAAACTACAGTGTTTAGTGAAATAAAATAGGCACCATCAATGTGATTATACCACAGAAAGCACCAGTATCCCTTCATCATCTAGATACCTCCTGATTATTCCACATTGTAACATTTTTCTTTAAAAAGTAGATCCCATCTTCCATATATTGGTAAGAAAATCTGTTATACTCAAATCCAAATAAAGTTTTGGTTCAACATTTAAGAAAATCATGCCATTTAAAATAATTTCAGCAAAAACAAAGTCAAAACGAGTTGCTAACAATCCCTAAGAGAAAATATGTCTGGAATAAATGATAGGGCAGAAATAATAATATATATCCTATTGTTATTTTTAAAAGAACAACAGAACAAATCAGGAATACATTGACTAAAACTCAGCATTTGACTTTTCCATTTTGAGGTGGTCATAAAAAATTTCAGTTGCTTTGTTTTCAAAAAACATGAATAATGGCCACATTTTCCTGGTAAAGTCAAAAGACCTAGTGATTATTTGATATTTTTGGTAGTTTAACAGGGTCATTGAATGGTCAGATTTATTGCTAAATATTATCCCTGAGTGTTTTTTAAATAGATTGTCATTTACAGAAGTGTTTTGAGGGGGCAAAAAATAAATCTTCAGTGTCACTAAGCATTATTTCATAGACCAAGAATATAAATGGGTGCCTTCCTTTTGTCTGACTTCTTAAACTAGTGAAATCAGTACTTCTTGGCCCTTTGTGCTCCACTCCCAAAACTCTCACAATCCATCTGTAATTTATACTTCAAAAATCTACACTCTGTAAACTCTCCTACCACTCTTGACTTTCCAACTTAAAAAGAAAACTGTAGGGAATTACAATATTTATATCTCCATGAGTCCATATTTATAATAAATATCTTCATATATATATGTTAAAATGATAACATTTCAATTATTTGAAAAATGCAATTTGTTATACTTTAGTTTGTGGTAGTTCAAATGATAATAGTCCCTATAGTTGATATGTTTTATTAGTGATCAGTATTAGTATTGGGGAGTTTAACAAGCATGGCCTTATGAAAAAATGTTCATCACTGGGTACATGTGCTGAGGTTACCAAGAATCACACCAGCCCTGTGTATCCCTTTCTGCCTTCAAGATATACACTCTCAACATTAGCTGTTGCTGTGTCTTTGCTCTCCAGTCATGAACCTGCAGACATTATAAGCTTCCAGTTAAATGTTATAATTTCCAAATTGCCTTTGGTCATAATTTTTGTCATATGCATAGAAAACTAAGATAGATGTTGCTATTGGGGAGTGGGCTTTTTTGTGACAGTCCTGACTCTGCTGTATTTTGAAGAAATGTGGAAGATAATTGTACTTTGGATGAGGAAAGCCATTGAATGCTATAATCAAGTTCCAATGGATCATGCTAATAGGGGTTTGTGCTAAGATATATGAAGGCACATGTTAAGAGGTTTCAAAGAGAAAAGAAAAATTAGCCACTGGACTAAAGGCATTTTGGGGAAAATAGACTGTTTTGTCTTATTTTCCCTCAAAGAATATCATATAATTTGCTTGAGACTAAATTGGTAGAGATTTCATGACAGCCCAATAATGATTCTGTCACATGATTATTAGTAATCACTCTTATGCAGGTCTACAATAAAAAAGGAACAGCATGACAAAAAAGCAACACAACAAGTATAGTTTGAATTTTATAAATATATATATATATATATATATATTTATATATAATATATATATATATATATATATTTGTGTGTGTGTGTGTGTATGTTGGACCCAAGGTTTGTGCTGAAAAAATAAGATTAAAGAAAGGCTTGTTCCAAAATGTAATAAAGGGAGGGGCTCCCTCATGGCAAGACCTGACTAGCTAAGCTTCCAACATATGAAAGTTAAAGTCCTGAGGATTTTTTTGTTCCTGAAGGCAACTGTAAAGAAAGTTTCTGCAACTATGATTTAAGAGTAAATGTTGATTCCATCTCAAACAAGTAATCAGACGTGCTAGGGTTGTTTCCATGTTTCTGACTTTAGAGTCAGAAAGGATACAAAAGTAAAATGGTTGTAGAATATGCCTCTGTGTCTTAGAGGAGCTGCTGTGGGCAGATGCATGGTAGGGCATTCTCTATGGATGGGTTCTGATATACAGTTATATGAAAGTGTGAAAGTATCTTCAAAATACTATAGAACCGATGCACATATCAACTCTCAGGGACTGTGTAAGATGTACAGAGCATGGACATATTCATGCCAAGAAGTGGTTCCATTACTAAGAGAGTGAAGTAAAGCTCACCTTCCTTATCAATAAACTATCTACAATTTACAACTGCTTTCAAAGAAAAAAAAAAAACTAGTCATCTCTATTGTAGGCTCACTAAGTATACAAACCACACTTAACGGTAGTCCAAATGTACAATAGTAGATAGTTAATATAAAATGAACTAGATGGTATGTTTGGAGACTGTTTCCTATTCCTTTTTTTTTTTTTTTTTTTTTTTTTTTTATGTCTTAAAAGTGGTTTGCTTGCTTATAATGGTTTCCAGTTTTGTATTTTTATGGTGTGTGTGTTTTCTGTGCTTTTATATATTCTGATTTGTTTGTTTGTTTGTTTTTATTTACCTGTTAGCTTTTTAAAACAAAAGAAACGGTATGGAATTGGATGAGTGTGGAGGTGGGGAGTATCTAGGAGGAAATAAGGGATGAAAAATAATGGTCAAAATATATTTTGGTTTTAAAATTAAAAAAGAAAAGATGGGTCTACCTTGGAATTAAATCTACAATGGAGCTCCAGTAGGCAAAGCGCAGAAGGAAATCATTTTAAGGAAGATTCCTGCTATTTATGTTTTTACTGTTATTATGAAATATAATAGTTTCTAGGTATTAGCTCCCCCTTTTGAGAAGATCTCTAGAGAACAACAAAGATGTACTCTCTTGAGGTGATACCATATAGACAAATGTATGATTTCTTAATTATTTTTTATTAGATATTTTCTTTATTTACATTTCAAATATTATCCCCTCTCCCAGTTTTCCCTACAGAAAACCCCTATCCCAGTCCCCTTCCCTGCTTCTAAGAGGTATATTCCAACCTCCCCACCCACTCCCACCTCCCCAAACTCACATTTCTCTACACTGTGGCATCACGCTTTCACAGGACCAAGGGCCTCTTCTTCTACTGATGCCCAAAAAGGCCATCCTCTGTTACATATGGAGATGGAGCTATGGGTCTCACCATATGTACTTTTTGGTTGATGGTTTAGTTCCTGGAAACTCTGGGGAGTTCTGGTTTGTTAATATTGTTGTTTTTCCTATGGGGTTGAAAAACGCTTCAGCTCCTTCAGTCCTTTCCCCAACTCCTCCATTGAAGACTCCGTGCTCAATCCAATGGTTGGCTGTAAGCATCAGCCTCTGTGTTTGTTAGTCTCTGGAAGAGTATCTCAAGAGACAGCTATATCAGGCTCCTGTCAGCATGCACTTCTTGGCATCCACAATAGTGTCTGTGTTTGTTGACTGTATATGGGATGGATCCCCAAGTGGGCAGTTTCGGATGGATAAACTTTCCTTTAATCTCTGCTCCACACTTTGTGTTCATATTTGCTCCTGCGAGTATTTTGTTCCCTCTTCTACCAAGGACTGAAGCACCCACACATTGGTCTTTCTTTTTCTTGAGCTTCATGTGGTCTGTGAATTGTATCTTGGATATTCCAAGCTTTTGGGCTAAAATCCACTGATCAATGAGCTCATACCATGTGTGTTCTTTTGTGATTGGATTACCTCGCTCAGGATGATGTTTTCTAATTCTGTCCATTTGCCAAAGAATTTCATGAATTTTTTTTTTTTTAATAGCTGTGTAGTACTCTATTTTGTAAATGTACCACATTTCCATTCCTCTGCTGAGGGATATCTGGGTTCTTTCCAGCTTCTGGGTATTATAAATAAGGCTGTTAGGAACATGGTAGCACATGTGTCCTGTTATATACTGGAGCATATTTGGGTATATGCCCAGGAGTGGTATAGCTGGGTCCTCAGGTAGTACTATGTATAATTTTCTGAGGAACAGACAAACTGATTTCATCATGATTGTCTTTCAGTTTGCAATCCCACCAACAATGGAGGAGTGTTCCTCTTTTTCCACATCCTCGCAGCATCTGCTGTACCTAGGTTTTGATCTTAGCCTTTCTGACTGGTGTGAGTTGGAATCTAAGGATTGTTTTGATTTATATTTCCCTAATGAATAAAGATGTTGAAAATATTTTCAGGTGCTTCTTGGCCATTCGATATTCCTCAGATAGAATTCTTTGTTTAGCTCTGTACCACAATTTTTAATAGGGATATTTGATTTTCTGGAGTCTAATTTCTTACGTTCTTTGTATATATTGGATATTAGCTCTCTATTGGATGTAGGATTGGTAAAGATCTTTTCCCAATCTGTTAACTGCAGTTTTTTCCTATTGACAGTGTCCTTTTCCTTTGTTGATTCTTTTTTTTAATTTATTTTATTAGATATTTTATTTATTTACATTTCAGATGTCATCTCCTTCCCCATTTCCCCTCCCTAGAGCCATCTATCCCATTCCCCTTCCTACTTTTTGCTTTTATACCAATTTAATTACATGCATGTATTAAGGTCAGTTCTAGGTTGAGGGACTAGCAATACAATAAATGGAACAAGCAAGTCAAGGAATAAGCAAGACAATAAACACAAATAGTCAAAGAACAAGTGAGACATTAAACACAATTATCTGAACATTCCTGTGATCACTGTTTCTAAGGGCTTATCAGGATGATCAAAATATCTGAGCTGACTTCCCTGTCCTAGCCCAAAGTCATTTTCATGTCTGAAGCCTACTTCCTTTTTGTAGCCTAAATTTAGATTCCTGTCTGAAATTACTTCTTTGTTCTAGTCTAATGTCAGATTCCTGCCTGAAGCCCACTTCCTTGTTGTTGGCCAATGCCATATTCGTGCCAAGCAGCCCACGTTTCAAGAATGGCAGCTAAGTTAAACAATCCTATAAATTTCTCTCTCTCTCTCTCTCTCTCTCTCTCTCTCTCTCTCTCTCTCTCTCTCACACACTTTCTCTTTGTGTGTGTGTGTGTGTGTATGTGTGTGTCTAATAACAACTCACTTGTTCTTACTGTCATGCCTCTGCTCAGTCATCATTGGCTTTAAACTTTTAACGAATATAAAATTATTTTTATACATTTCCTTTGTAATACATTCGTAAAAACCATAGAAATTTTAATAATAAATTTTTGAAGCATATACAACTGATCATTCTATATCTAAATGGCTCTATTTTGTGTACATTGGAAAATGCACAGTGTAAAAAAACATTTTTTTCCTGAAAGCAATGTACTAATTAGTTTACTTCGAAAATAAGGAGCTGTGATCATTTGTTGAAATATCCTGATAGAAAATTTAGCAATGAACAAACCATATGATTTGTTATTTTTCAATTGGTAAGTACAATTGGCAATTCCAGCCGATTTCTTTCAAAGTGTCTTGTGTATATAGCATTTTGTCTGTGTATTTTAATTCTAAGTATATTTTAAGATATAAGTACAGGCTTCTGAATATGGTCTCATAACCTCAGCTTCATCCAGAGCATTATTTTAGCTCATTATTATGAGTAATTTTACAATCACTAAGTATTGTTATGTAAACTAGTGAAAATATTTGGCTTATTATGTGTGAATGTTAAACTATTTAGCCATTATTAACAATAGGTGCATATAAATTACATTTAAGTTTTTGAAATCTGGATTCAGCACTGAATGCAGATATCACACAAATGAGATAGTATACTAGTATCTTTTCTATTTTTTGCTTACTTATGTTCTTTCCTAAAAAAATCACTTCAGATAGTTTTGTGAAGTATCATTATTATTCAAAATCCAACCTAATTGGCATATCAAGCTTTTTGTTTCAATTTTTTTACTCTTTAGTTAATGAATATTCACAAAGTTAATCAAGAATTGATAAAATCATTCAGGAAAAATCTGCCATACACTTCTTTTTTGCTTTGAATAATCAAGATTTTTGCTAACATTCTCCAACTTTAAAAAGTAATCAGTGAACTATTTATTTCTCATAGTGGAACCTGATAGATTTGAAAACTAGGTAGAAATTTGTGAAAATTCAGGGACAACCTGACCAGCTTTTCAATCAATGTTAAGGGAAAGAGAAAAGTTTTCAGACTAGAGAACATCGTGGCCTCTTTCAATTAGATATATAATTTAACAATCCTAGGTAGCCTTTGTCCTAACTTAGCAAAGTGATAACCAAATATAAGTAAGTTTTACTTTTACCCAACCTCAAAGAACAACCTGATGGCTAGACAGAGAGGGTAAGATAGCTATTGATTCTACAAAAGACAGCTTAATGTTTCTAAGAGAAAAAGAAGTAACAAAAAAGCATGATGTCTCCAGAGACCTTGAATTTATTTTAATGTAATAAATACCCAGGATTTGTTTTCCTGAATTATTTTATAATTTAAAAGATTTGTAAATTCTATCTAAGTTAAAACTTCCAAGTATACTGTATTTGTGATATATTTTTTTAAAGCCTGTGTTTTTAGTAGAACCTCATCAATGATACCAGTGAGTCAGAGACATGCTCTGAGTATTTCTTGGCAGTTCTGCATCATAAATAAATGATATTGGTTATTTATTTTGTATTTCACACTGTTCTGTGTTCTTCAGAGCATATATTGCTGTGCTTGCATAATTGGACCAGAAGTTAGCTAGAAAGTGGAGAAGAGCTTGAGCTTCCCAAACATGAAAACCAGACTCCCTGAGGAATATGAAAAATATAAACTCATTCTATTGAAAGAAAGGCAATGAAAACTTGTTGTTGAAATATATAAAAAGAATTATTACAGGCCTCACTTTTTATATCATTTCTCATGTGATTTTATTGCTTTTCTAATATTTTATTATCAACTTAGCATACTGACTTTGTTAAAATTTATCTTGCTATGGTAAAAGCCATGACTAAAAGCAGCTTGAAGAGGAAAGGGTTTATTTCATCTTACTACTTTTAATTCACAGTCCAACACTGAGAGAAGTATGGGAAGAACTCAAGGCAGGAACTTAGTGGCTGGAATGATGTACAAACCATACAGGAGTGCTGATTACTTGACTTGTCCTCTAGAGTTGATCATCTCATTTTTTTATACAATTCTGAGTCACTGGCTCAGGTATGGCACAAGCCAAAATAGGAGGGGCCCTTCCACAGCAATTGCTAAATAAGAAAATATTCCAGAGGCTTTCCCACAAGCCAATCTGGTACAGACATATTAGCTATTGAGGTCTTTTTTTTTTTCCCCCCAAATAATCCTAACTTGAGTCATGGTGAAATAAAACTAGCAACTACATATGTATGTGTATATTATGAAGGTTAAAGACTTGTTAATAAAGACTATTCCTTCCTTTCTTCCCTCCTTCCCCTCTAGTCCTCTCTTCCTGCATATCTTCCTTCTTCCCTCTCATCCTCATATTCTATTCAATTACATTCATCCAGAAATATTATAGAGAATATAGAGGTATTTATTCCCTTTAGAATGATAAGTAGACTCAAGATATGATACCTGGACACAGGGTCTCACTGTTGAATCATAGGAGATGTTCTTCCTAGCTAAAGGTCTAAACAGCTGAGGTATCAGCGAAAATCTTATTTACTATTAAAGTGAATGCTAAATTCTTATTGTGTCTGGTTTTTCATATTATTTTGCTCATAAAATATTTATCTGAATATCCCCATGGCATAGATTCAAAGGAAACATCTCTTTGTGTTTCTAAATTTAAGAGAATATGGAGCACTTCTGATGTTTCTGAAATTCATCATGATAACCATTGCAGTTTGCACAGGAGGACTTAAAGATGCTGCTTTTTCTATATAAAAGATGGTAAGTTATATTTCTTTGTATTGATATCTATATATCTATATATTTATATCTATATAAATGTTTCCACATATCTATATGAAGATATATTTAGCCAATATTTATGGTATTATAATATTTTCTATAATCTTGTATACACATCACATATAATTTGTTAACCATTATAAACTTTATTGCTTAAAATATTCATGAGACTTTCATTATAGTATGAGTATGTTTTCTGTAAATGACTTACTCATTCTAGTAGTGAGACAAAAGCAATTCCTTGTATTACTCTCTTCCTGGTGGTAATTTCCAGAGCACAATGACTGCAGAATGTAAATATTCTCTAAAAGTTTCTTATATGTGAAAGGAATTTCAAACAACATCTTATATGCCTACCAGACTTTGGTGTATGGTGACATATGTATCCAATCTTAGTATTTGCTAGGCATAAGTAGGAAAAACTAGAGAATCAAGACCACCATGGTATCCCAAGCTTTTGCGGGACCAATAATGAGACCTTCCATCAAACAACATAAACAAGCAATCAACTCAAACAACTGATATTTTTTAAGAGGAGTAATGTTTTGAACATGTTATAATTATTTGGTTATTATAGTAATATAGTATTTGGGTGTTTTAGGGAACTAGGTAGCCTAAAGCAAATGACACTATAATTAACAATCAACACCAGGTGAGCAATAAATACAGTACGCTCTTTATGCTTCATAAATCTAAGGTGGAGGAGTGCACGTGAAGTTTTGGTATTCAAAAAACAAACAAACAACAAAAACAAAAAATAAAAACAGTATAATATATTGCAAAGACTAGGAATCAATCATAAATAAAACAAGACAGCAGAGAAAACTGATTTAACCTGATCAATTTTACTCAGATATAATGTATCTTGCTGTATTTCAATTAGATTCAGAGTGCTAACTTGCTCTAGAAGTATTAGGGATATGCTAAAATTATGACTTTAATTTTTGTGATGTGCATTCAATATAGAATATGTCCTTTTGTTTAAAGTAAACTTTACTTTATAGAAGCAAAGGGAAGGAAGAAAGGAAATGTTCAAACAGAACAAACTCTTATCAACACAGACAATGTTCCATGTGTGGATTTCATTCATGCTGTACCAAGACTATCTCAGTTTCATCTTTGGTTTAAGCCAGGATGTCATGACTCAGCTGCTTGTTGGGATTTTGGAGGGCGATCATGATGGGCCCCTTTTTGTGAGCACTCTATAACCTCAGTTCATGTCCTGACAGCAATGAATAATCATGGTCAGTTTTTTTCATTTCACTAATCTTTTGCTCACAAAATATGCTTTTCAATTTTGTGTTTAGATGTTTTTGGCTTTGTATGTGTGCTTCGTGTGTTTTTTTTTTTTTTTTTTTTTTCATTCTAGATTTTGTTTGTTTGTTTGCATTGCTCCCTGTTTGGTTTCTAAGGACATAATGAGAAAGAAGGCATGGGGTTGTGTAGGGAGGACCTGAGAGCATCTGGGAGAGGGGAATCAATGATAAGAATATTGTAGGTAAAATATATATTTAAAAAGAAAGGAATAGTTTTAAATTTTCAATAAAGTTAATCCTACTTTTTATTTAATTTGAACATTTCAATTACAAACATTATGTTTCTAAAACTATTTATTTTTCCCTATGTGTGATAAAACAGAAAGAGTATATCCTAATCATATTTTTCATACAAATACTCCTAGTACTTTCAGTCAATTAAAAGTTGTTTTACAAATTGTCTATTAAATAAATTTTGAGTCTATAATTGCAAATTGTATATACATTTATAATATATTATTATATTTGTGGATATTAGCCTACATGCTCAGTAATCTTATGAGAAATTTAGGAGAAAATATAATAACCAGATGGCCCAGAAAAAAATGATTTATAATTGCTAGTACTGAGAAAACAATTCTAATTATCTTAAAATAAACTAGTATTTTAACCCTCAATAATGTACATTAAAATACTGAATATGAGTTGTCTTGTCTTATAACATTGCAATATAAAATAGATTGAACAATAATTATAACACTGTTCTCACATCTTAAAAACATAAATATTTTAAAGTATTTCCAATGTCTACTCCAGGTTTGGTTCAATCCTAAAGGAATCTAAAATGTATACTTTGATAAATAAAATTTAGATATAGTATACAGCTTCATGTAAACTCCTAAATATTATTGTGTTCACTGTATAAAACTCTTAGGCTCAGAAATCTCATTTCTATATTGTCCAAGCAGTATGTCATGATATCATGATCAGGTGTGCTTTTGTGTGGTTTGTATCTGAATCTGGTCAGTAGGAAAATATTGTTTAGCCTATAATTTTTAATACAGGTACAAAGATTTAGGTGGTAGACTTGTGTATCACCTTGTAACACATAAAAACAGGGTATTGTCTGAGGGATTGAAAAATTATGTGAAGGAAAAACAACTTTGCAATAAGTGGTTTCCTGGACACAGATGGAATTGAGAATTCTGAACTTCACTGTTTTGAGGAGCACATAACTCAGGTAAAGGTCAATATTGTCAGCTCTCATTGCTTTTATTTTAGTCTGTGAAATGTCACTGAATTTCTCAAAAGGAATGGAGAAAATATGAATTCTTGTTCTGTTGAAGAGTGGAAAGATGAAAGTAAGGTATGTTCTGATGGAGGCACAGTGCTTTCAGGGTTGCAGTGACCATAATAATTGAATGACTCCTCTACAGACTTAGGAATGAAACCATCAGAATGGGCTTCTTTCGAAGCAAACTGAAAGTCAACAGTACTATGTTTGCATATTAATTATTAAAAATAAAATGTGTGTGTGTCCATGTGTGTTTCCGCATCACAACTAATATTTGGTATGTTCTCCTATTTCCTACTCTTGGATGGTAAAAAAGTTGTCCTAAAGAGCACATATAATTATGATTTGTAGAGAAAACCAGTATGTTCTATAATGGCAACCATGCTAGTTATGATTCTTCCACAAAAGTTTTAGACTCAAGGAATATACAAAGATTAGGAGTTTTAATAGGCGAGAAGGGGCACATCTTGAATGTTGTAGACGGAATATGTATTTAAGCAGCCAAATTTGCTCGCTGTGAAGTTCCTGCCCGATGAGACCAGTCAAAGAAGACACAACTCAATAATTATGATATAAATTGCACCCTTGGATTGGGCAGATTTACCACTCTACTATTCTAATCCCCTGCTATGGTTGCCCTTATAACTTGCGGTTTTATCCAGGCTGCTCGTGGTTGTCCAGCTCCTTCATTGGCTTCCTTCTGCTTCAACACTTGCCTTCTGCCTCTACCCTTCTCTTCTGCCTCCTCTACCTTTTATATCGAATTCCTCTCACTCTCTCCTCCCCTAAGCCTTTTTATCTGCCTCCCTTCTACTGCCCAATCACTGGCTTTAGCCTTTATTTTACAGTTTTAATTGGACAGAAGGTTTACAAGATGTCATCTGTGTACAGATTCAATCATCCTCTGTAGCCCCTCTCAGGGGGGTGGAACTAGGATCAAAATACAAGGCTGGGGCTATCCACAACAATTGAAAGTATCAAAACCTGGAGGGTAATATAATTTAAGCAGTGATAGTGTTTCAAGAAGTGTTCAGTAGAAAACTGATGGAATACTGTTGGGCAATATTAATTTATTATAACAATGGACTAATTAATGCCCCTGGCATGGTAGTGAAGGAAACTCATAAGCATGAAAGAGTTAGGTAAATGTCTATTACTAAACTTGAAGATAGAGCTCCTGATATTGAAAGTCTGTCTGCCACACCTACAACATATCCAGACAGTAGGGAATATTTCTGGAGTAGACAAGAGTATAATAACATTATAACACTTCTTCTGCCCTGTTTTTGTCACCTGTCACTCTTTTCATCATATAATCATCAGACAAGTATCTCTGCTGATGAATGTCAGATCTAGCTTTTATTTCCATTTCAAAAATGAAAGTCATGTGGATGTTGCTGCAAAAATATCCTCGATGCATCATCATTCCAAAAGGATATGTTTACTTACATCTAAAATGAATGAAAGATGAATTATTTTCCTATTTCTTATCAAGAAAAATATAACCCTAAACTCAAAGAGAATAAGAGACAGTATACTGTGAGCCAAATGAAAGACCACTGTTTAGAATATAGAATTAGGTTATTAGGTTGTACTAAGCACAATGATACCATAATGAAACTGTTTTATAAATGTTTTAATTACTGGTCAAGATGTCACAAGTCAAGAAAATAACAAATATGTTAGTGTAAACATCAATTAGATGGTTACATGTGTGTGATGAAAAATTCTGTGGTTACAGATGCTTTCTGATGACACTTGTAATGAATTGGTTGCTAAGTTAATGCAGTCCTAAAAGTTTTACCCGAAGTTCAAAGTAAGAGGCATATAGATAATGAGTGTTAAATAAGTATTTTAAAATGTCTAAAATAGCTCAAGATGAGGTTGGTTTGAAAGTTGTAGAATTCCAACTCTCACAAATCATAAAGATTTTTATCAATTGACTATCCCAGTAGAAACTTCTCAAAATTTCTCAAAATTCATTTTTTTTAATTGACATTCCATGCCAATCACAGCCTGCATGACTCCTCTCCTTCCACTCCTGCCCTTGTAACATCCCCTATTATTCCCTCCCCTTTGCTTCAGAGATGGAGAAATCCTCCTTAGGTACCAGTTCACCATGGGACATCTTATCCCAAGGAGAACTAAGTACCTCCTCTCCATGAGGCTCAAACAGACAGCCCAGCTCTAGGTAGGCGATCCAATGGCAGGCACAGAGTCAGAGATAACCTCTACTCCATTTGTTAGAAGATCCATATGAATACCAAGCTATATATCTGCTATAAATAATTGAGGGTTTTAGGTCCAGTCTCTGCATGGTCTTTTGATGGTGATCCATTCTCTTTGAGGACAAATGGCCCAGGTTAGCTGATTCTATAGATTGTGTTTTGTACTTGACCCTTTCAGTTTGCTCAATTCTAACTTGTACTCTTCAACAAGATGCTGGAATTCTGCCTGATGTTTAGCTGTGGATCTCTGCTTCTCTTTTCATCAGCTGCTGGATGATGCCTCTTAGGAGACAGTTGTGCTAGCTTCCTGGTTGCAAGCATGCAGAATACCATTACTGGTGGCTGGTGTTGGCTCTCTCATATGGGATGCCAATCATTGGTTGGCAGTTCCCTCAGTCTAGGCTCTATCTTTGCCTTTGTGCATCTTATAGGAAGGGTAAATTTTGTGTTGAAGATTTTATGTGTGGATTGATGGTCTCCTTATTCTACTGAATGTCCTCATGTCCACAGATGATGGCCACTTCATCCTGTAAAGAAACTGGTTAATAGGAATAGCCCAAGGGAGAATATGTGAATCTCACTCAAAAGGAAAAACAAAATAGTCATCAGATGTGGACAAAAAGAATAAAAAAACAAAATAGTCATCAGAGCTGGTGAAGAAATGGAACTGACTGGAATTATAGTGAGTATGGGTATGGGGTGGTCATAAGGTATGGGGAGAACAAGAGAGGTCTGGTAGTAAGAGTGGGGAGTGAGTGGGTGAGCATTTCTGGGAGCAGTGGGAGATTTGGGATAGGAAGGCTATGGACAGTCTATTGGGGTGACCATAGCTGAGATTCCTCACAGAATCTTCAATAGGGATATGGCTCCTTTATTTAGGAAAGGACTTCAGTTTATATGAGGAACTAAAGATTCCATTTTAATACTTTAAAACTCAATTTTTCATGAAACATGTTATCATAGTAATTCTTATTCCATAGAAAACTTTATTTGATAGCAAGGATGATAACCAAATCCAGGTTTTCATTTTGTTGTGTTGAGAAGTACACCCTCTTCCTAGTAAAATTTTGCCTGCTACCCATCTGTCATAAACTTGTTTTTGTTTCTATAAGATTTTCTTTATATTATTATTAAACTTGTTCTTTGACAATTTCATACATGTATGCAATATGCTCTGATTACTCTCACAACATGGTCTTCCTTATCTTCTTTCATCCCTATCAGACTCCCCAATTCCCTGCAAATCCTTTTCGATATTCATGCTGAGTTTATCATAGGCCATCTGTGTGACCATGGCTTTGGAACTCTGCATTCGAAACTGATAGGGTCAACAGTATGTATACAAATAAAGAAAATGAAAATCCACAACACTTTCTCCTATCTGAACATATTTTGAGAGGATTGTCTTGTAAAGGTCCTGTGGATGTAACTGCAGTTATTGGGAAATCATGGTTACAAGGATGGTGTCATGCCCAGAGGATAGCAAGTTTTCTGTTTATCTAGTGGCTTCTACATTATTCACTTCTCCTTTCTTGATTTTTTTATGAATGTTAGAAGGAGAAATATAATTGTCTTATTTTGGGCTAAGCATTCAACTGCCACTGTTACCAGAATTCTGGGAAGTCATAGATTTGTGCATTTACTACACTCACTGCAAGAAAAAGTGCTGATTAATACTAAAAATAGCATTTATCTTCAGATAAAAACATAGATTGAAAGGAGATTGAAATCCATACCTGCTACCAATATTTAGTCATATGCATGTGATTAGAGAAGTCTTAGTCTGTAGGAAAGAGGTTATTAATAGTATCCTGATATTGGTACATGATAATAAGCCAACTCTTAATGATATTGTCTGAGGCCAATAGATTCTAGTACATTTCTCAAACCTCATTACAGATGTTTCTCTTTGCAGTACACTTCAATTAACTTAGAGACTGACAAATGGTCAAGATACAGAGAATAAGACACTGAGGACTTCTCAGCTACAAATAGGATATGTATATCTTATCCCATTTTCCCCTGGCTCACAAATCATAGTCAAAGAGGAGACTGAGAGACTGTAAGAACTAGATTCCTTGGGTAAATATAAGAAAACAATGTTATCATAGCATTAAATATGCTCACATGAATATCAAGCATTTAAGACATCATGCATAAGACTTGTAGTCTCCTGCTCAGCTCAAGTCAGACAAAACCCCAGAGATGGTCATGAAGTCCTATCTCTAAATAAAAAGTTACTAGCAACAGTTGACTTCTGAGAGAGAGAGAGAGAGAGAGAGAGAGAGAGCTTTTCTTAGAATTTATCACTTGGATAGTTGTTCCTGCTCCACATGAAGGGTACATGTCTAAGAGTATGATGGAAGCACCAACTGTAGTTGATGGATAGGAATGGGATATTGGTGGAACTGGGAGAAGTGGAGAGGCTAAAAATAATCAAAATTCATCATATGAATATTTTCCAACTACTCCAAATCAGCTGCAACCAACACAATCTACCAAGATTGTTATCACTCCTGTTTTTTTCATTTTCATAGCATTTTCACATTCTAGGCTTCATAAATTGTCTACTGTCCTTGTGTGTTATAACATGTCTGACAATCCAGTCTAAAGACAGAAACAAGAATGAAGTATTCCAGAAAATTGGTGAAATCTTCCTAGAAGACTTCCTACCTTTATTCATGGTACTCTACATTAGAGATTGGACATGCTTTGGGAACTCCCTACTCACAGATTGTCAAATTTCAACAATCTTCCTGTGACATACTTCCTCATTTTTTCATATAGTTCTTACATTTCTTACTTTTCCATTTTTAATACTTTGATAGAAACAAGAACTTAGAAACATATGGTAGGTTCCCCTAAGTAGATTCTCTCTCTGGAATCATGCCAGACAAACCAACTATTAACCTTGCTCTTAAAAAGGTAGGAGACCCAGAGTGACTTAGAAGTAGAAATAGAAGAATGTGATGGTTTGTCTGAAATATGCCTCCATATTTGCTTGAAAAATTAGTTCCAGTTGGTGGAAATGTTTGAAAAGGATTACCATGTATGGCATTGTATCATTGGGAATAGGCTTTGAGTTTCCCCTAAAATTGTAGCATTCCTAGCCCCAACACCCTGCCTTACATTGGCAGATCAAGATGTATTTGATATTTAAATATGTAAGTTCTCATTTGTTCTTGATACGATGTATTTGCTCTGCTGTCATAGTTACTAACCTTGTGAAACTGTAAACCCCAAATGAAATGATTTTCTTATACATGTTGTTTAATCAGTGTTAGTTTCACAATAATAGAAGACCACAGATATTGTAAAATATAGTATACATTCACAATTCTTAAAGAATAAATAAAATATTAAAATAGAATAATTTTACCTCTAAGGCTTTTTAAATTAGGTCTTCCATTGAAGAATGTAAACATATCAACAACAGCAAAAATAACTCTTAAGTATTTTCCATTCATAGAAGTTTGGTATCCAATCTTAATCACCATCTATGCTTTTGTTGTTTAATTTATTACATGTCTTCCTCTGAAGGGCAAAAGAAAAAGAACTGCTTCACTTTTATTACTATTTTCCATTACTACAAACACAATATTGTCCTTCAAAATTATGCTAGAAGAAATGGCAAATATTTGTTAAATAGATGTATGAAATAATTAATTGCATGCTGGGTTCTCAAAGAACTCTAGGCTCTTCCATAAGTGCCATGTCAAAGCACTGGGGACAAACTACGTTTTAATGCTGCCAACATTTTCTTTCTGTGCCTCAAACAGATTGAGTTTGGCTCTGCTTCAGTAGACTACTTGCTTATGCAAATGTATAGCTTAAATATCATTGTGAGGTAAACAGTTCCATTAGTCTGGATGATAATAAAAAATTTTGTCTTTGTGGGGACTAAGTGTCAAGCAGGAAATCTGGTGGCTTACAGAGTGGACTAGCAGTGCTAGAGGTCCATCTTTCATCTTACGCTACTAGGTGATGCAGAACCCATAAAGCTGTAATCTGGATTCTAAAACTATTCATGTAAAACAAATTACCTCCTGAAATACAGTTTAAACACAGAGAAATGATTTAATAGCTTGAAATATTCAGTATGTATTGTAAGTGGAAACAGAGGTAGAGGCAGCTACTTTTTGAATGATTTCAAGCAAAAAAATAAGTCCTTTTTGTTTCATTAGATGTAAATTGAATTATCACAAGCATTCTCAACTCAGGTATAGATAAGTGTTGTGGATAGCCTCAGCCATGTATTTTGATCCTAGTTCCACCCTTCTGGGAGGGGCTTCAGAGGATGATTGAATCTATACACAGGTGACGTCTTGTAAACCTTCTGTCCAATCCAATTAAAACCTGTAAAATAAAGGCTAGAGCCAGAGATTGGTCAGTAGAAGGGGAGGCAGAGAAAAAGGCTTAGGGGAGGAGAGAGTGAGTGGAATTCGATATAAGAGGAGACGACAGAGAGGCAGAAACAGAAGCAGAGGGAGCAGAAGGAGGAAGAAGCAGAAGAGAAGAGGTAGAAGCATGAGGAAGTCGAAGCAGAAGGAAGCCGGTGGTAGAGGTGGTAGAAGGAAGCTGATGATGGAATAGCCAGAGCTGGAAGGACACAAGCACGCAGCCTGGATAAACCGCAAGTTATAAGGGATCTCATAGCCGGGGATTAGAGTAGTGTAGTGGTAAATCTGTCCAATCCAGGTGTGCAATTTATATCATAATTATTGAGTTGTGTTTTCCTTTACTGGTCTCCTTCGGGTAGGAGATCTTACAGCCACATATTTGGCAGATTAAATAATACACTCTACTACAGATAAGCTCAAGGATCTTTACTGATACGTTCCTGTGTCCTTCTAGACTGCTAATATTAGTTAGTTCATTAGATTCTTCTCTGGGTTTTGTAGTAGATTTCAGATATCAACTTGAGCTGCAAAATCTGCCACTTCCAAAAGTAGTTTTATTTTTTATTTATTTATTTATTTATTTATTTATTTAGTTTCTTAAGAACATGATTACTATAATTTGTTTATTCAGTAACATTTCCATTATAGGGTAGAGAATTATTTCAAGTATTAAAAAGCCCAAGATAAGACTGCATAGATGGTTCAGTGTTTAAGTATACTATCTATTTCGTGCAGTATGTGAGTCATGTTCCTAAGCTCACATGGTGGCTTACAACTGTCCCTAATTACAATTCTAGAGTGTTTGATACACTTTTATGGCTTCTTCAGGGACTATACATGCATATGAAATACATACATATAGGCAGTCAAACACTTAAACACATAAAATAAATTTAACCTACCAAATATAATGCTAAGAATTTATTTAGTGAGTAGAAGGCTACTCTTGCATATCAGAGATGCTGTACCCTCTTTCTAACAACCCTAAACCAACAATACAGGCACACAGGATTGTATCCCAAATACTCCAGAGGAGGAAGTGGAAGAATCAGTTCAAGACCAGCACCAGGCACACGCGGGGCACATTAAATCCTATCTAAAAAGCACTATGATGTATTTTCTTGATAAGTGATCATTAATTTTAGGAAGGCATATTGTTTGTTTGTAAGTTTATACATATATACATACAAAGTATAAATAATTTTAATCATTTTTTCAGAACTTAATATCATCAATTATGAAATAACTTTTTATTTAATTACTAAAAGTGTTGGTCATTACATATAATTCATTGAAGTAGAATGTCTGCAAAAACTTACAGTGTTTTTATTTATTTTTCCTTTTTTCATTATTTCAGTCCTTGTTTGAGACACTGTCAGTTCAAACATGGATGATTTCAAGAAGTTTCTAAATCTCTTTTCTTATATTTCCACCCAATAAATCTTTATCTTCCTTGTAACCAGAGCAATCCTTTTAGAAATAAAATCATGTCATAAGCAGACTTACTACAAAATGTGAATGTTCATATTCCATTTACACACAAATTATGATTTTTTATCTTAGTTCTTTATTCTTTTTAGATAAAACAATACCACAGATTGCACAGTTTTTGAAAAATAAATTCATATTTGCTGAAGATTGTGAATGGCAGAAATGTCAACGTGAAGAGACTTTATTTTGTGAAAGTTTTCTTGCTAGCAAAGAAAAATGTCTCATTCAAGCCTTGCTCATTATCATATAGGTAGAAGGACACTCATAAAAAGACATAGCCAAACTGCTGCTCTAAGAGACTGACTCTGAGAAAAGCGATTAACCCATGAATCCATTAATCTCTGAATGATTTAATCAATTTGTGAGGGCTAAGATATAGTGACCTATTTACCTCACGACTGTTCCATCTAGTCTCACATCTTAATATATCACAATGTGATTAAATGAGAAGGAAGATATTTAAATGAACCAATATTCATGTGTTCCAATCTGGACATATCAGGTCTTGGGATTTGCTATGGGTTTCAAAGCTCTCTGTCTTACATTTATTTTCTGCAATGTTTCTACCACACAGTTAACTATACATATTATTTTGCATAGAGTAACTTCTCTATTCCTGTATTTTCCTAATTTATACCAAGAATGCCATTTATATCTGTTTCTTGTTATTCATTTACTTTTTGTAAATTTTGCACTTTGTTAGCACAATCACATTTGGTCAGGTATTTAATATTTGTCCTTCATTTCAACTACATGAGTATGTGTAATAATAAAATGACATTTGGATTATTTCTTATTTGGCAAATTTTATGGCATTTAAGTTATAGATTTTTAAAATTTTACTATTTGATATTACAACATTGGTGCCCATATGTGCCCACATAAGTGGATGTAGCATACAGTTTGAATGAATTTTCTATGTCATTCCAAATGAATGCCATATTTGCACTCTTTAGATATTTTTCTTTTAACTTTAGAACCCAGTAATAATTTATTATTTTGATAATATAGAAATTATAGCACTAGACTTTTTCTTTAACTCTCATGAATAATGAGAGGTATTCTGTGTCTCTAGGAAATATTTGTATAGATTGAGGAAACAAATGAAATGAACAAATATGTAAACAGTATTAGGATATCCTTCATTTGAATATTTTGGAGAAATGGGGACATATCCTTTTCCAACTTCTAGAATCCATTTTGCAAATTATTTAAGAATTTAGAACTGAAGTTGTTCATTTAAAATTTCTCACTGTTTTAATTTTTAGTTAATATTGACTTTCACTTATTCAGTTGTGATATTCTATGATATGTAGCTTCTGAAATAGGATGCCCCTACAAAATTAATACATATTGTTTTGAAATGATAATTTGTGTTTTTATTTTAGTTTTGTCTTCTTTGTTTTTTGGGCACTTATGCTCCAGAACACAGGTAGCAGCATTAATTACTGAAAATGTATAATTTTCTGTTACTTTTTTAAAATTATTACTCTTTATCCAAATGATGTCCAATAAAATATCTTTTGAAGGTAATAATTATTGGACAGTAATATTTACCATTAATAGCACAGGTATGTAATGATATGTGGACTATATTGTGTGATGTTCAACAAAGATAACATACAGAAACCAGAATAAGCTCATGTGTGATTGGCAAGCCCATTGCCTTCAGAGTCATGAAATACTGTATTAAGTTATAGTTTTTTTAAGCCATTGAAATAGAGATGTGTTGTCAGTAGTATATGAAATCTTCATATCATATATCCTTAGAGGTTATTTGAAGTGAAAATAGTATGAAAATCTATTTTAACCATATAGTGAATTATTCATATAAATGAGAAAATTCTTAAACTGTTTCACTTTGTTCCTTTCGCTTTATAATAATTTTATAATATATATATTATATATAACATATATAAAATATATAATTTTATAATAATATTCCATTTCCTTATTGATTCATAATATTTTGACATTGTGATCTACATTCTATTTATTTTATAAGCATATACTTAAGTTGTCATATAAGAAATATAAATAGAAACATGATATAGATATACTTTGTTATTAAGAACAGATGTGATGCAAATATAGATATATATAATATACATATATATTGAATACTATTGTGAGATACAAAGAAAATCACAAAGACCTAATTTTGGATGTGTTCTTTTCATTTGGATGTGTGTCTTAATGTTAGTAAGCACAGAATTTAAAAATTAAAGGAACATCTTGATAAAACCTTATCATCGTATAAATTCCATGTTCATGTGCAATTGCTATTTTGTTTTCAGATTTTGATTCCATTATATTATATCCTACAAATTATTATCATTATTTTGACACAGTAATCATAAATGTTGATTGCATTTAACGTATAAAATTATTATTTGGGGGGGGGAGTTGAGACAGGGTTTCTCTGTATAGCCTTGGCTGTCCTGGAACTCACTCTGTACACCAAACTGGCCACAAACTCAGAAATCCACCTGCCTCTGCCTCCCAAGTGCTGGGATTAAAGGCATGCACCACCATGTGATCTATAAAAGTATTAATACACTCAATTTTATGCCACATATGAAACATGAGAATATAGATTGTGTTTGTGTTTCAACACATTAGACCTGAAAAATTTTAAAGACTCCAGCAAAACCTGTATTCTTTAAATAAATCTACACACTGTAATTTTAACATATTAACATTTAGAATTTAGAATTGTTAGTTAGATTCTAAGTAGACAAATAATTTGAGAAGATTCATATAACTTTTAATTTTTGCAAAAATATATGTTTAGTCATAAAAGAACACTATTAATGCTTGGAAATTAGTCCATATTTATTTTACTCCTTTTAAATTATTTTATTTATTTATATTGAAATTCAAATTTATCCCCTTTCCAAGTCCCCAATCCCAGAGTTCTTCATCTCCTCCCCTTTGCCTCTGAGAGGGTGCCCCACCACCTACCTACAAACCCCAACCTTACTCTCCAAGAATTCTTCTCTGGTGTGTCAAGTTTCTATAGAATTAAGTGATACTCTTCCACTTAGGTAAGACAAGGCAGCCCTCTGTTGTATATGTGCATTGGTCATGAATCAGCTCATGTATGGTCTCTGGTTGATGACTTAGTCTCTGGGACCTCCAGGAGTCCAGGTTATTATCACTATTGTTCTCTCTATGGGGTGGCTATCCCCTTCAGCTATTTCAATGCTTCCCCTAATTCTGCCATAGATGTCCCAGTCCTCAGTCCAGTGCTTAGCTCTTTGAATCTGCATCTGTCTCCGTCTGCAGCTGGTAGAGCCTCTCAGAGGACAGCCATCCTAGGCTCTTGTTGGAGTATAATGTGGAATCAATAATAGTGTCATGGTTTGGTGTCTACTCATGGCATGGATCCCAAGTTGGGCAAGTCATGGATGGCTTGACTTCATACTCTTACTGTGTTTTTATCACTGCATTTTTATAGGATATTTTATTTATTTACATATCAGATGTCATCCGCTTTCCCCATTTCCTCTCCCTAGAATCCCCTATCCCATCCCACTCCTCCTTTATCCTTTTATACCATTTTAATTACACCAAGTATTCAGGTCAGTTCTAGGTTGAGGGACTAGGAATACAATAGATGCAAATAGTCAAGGAACAGGCAAGACAATAAACACAAATAGTCAAAGAACAAGCAAGACAATAAACAAAATTCCGTGATGACATAATCACCCTTTTCAAGTGTTTACTCAGTGTTTCTGCATCTTAGGTCTTGACATTTCTAAAGCAGAATCATTCTCATTGCTCATATCATAACATAATAAAGCAAATAAACCTGTCAAATAATATGCAAGAGACTAACAGAATTTTTTTCTTCAGTGAATATATTTTTCAACCCTATGGAAGGTGTTAATTGAACATTGCCATTGTATCATTTATTAAAATACTTTAGCTTTTTGTGTTTAGTGAGTAGCTTTGAACTGGGTATGAATGATTTACTCAGATGAAAGTTTGTGGTTTGCATAAATAATTTTGAAAATTTGACCACAGTATTAATATATAAACATTCAAATCCCAAAAAGTAAGTAGTTCAGTCCATGTGCCAAGTGTATCTTCCTTATTAATTTTCCAGGATTAAAATTTGTTGTTCAGAAATTGTGGATTAACCAAAATATCACCAAAAGTAGTAACTGACAAATGTAAAGAAAATGTGATGGCTCAAGTAATACACAAACATCTGAGCGTGTGTAGATGACAAAAGACCATCCACTGGGTAAATTTTCACAAGCATTCTCAACTAGATACCATAAGAAAACAATTTCTTGGAAATGTAGGGATTTCTGAGCCACTAAGATTTCTTCACCATTTCTCCTATAACTGAAATCTCCATTCTCAGACTTCACAGATCATATTTTTCACTTTGCAAACCTTTACATTAGGATGCCGCAACTTACTTAACACTTGAAATAAATAACCTCTTTTCTGCTAAGGTCAAATCATTTAAAAAATTTCAAAAGTATAAAAAGTTAGTGACAATTAACATACATGTTTCTTACTATCCACTAAAGCTCTGATGGGTAAAAAACACTATCAATAAAATCCTGCATAGCGTATAGAGAATCAGCAACCCCATTTTGAATGATAAATACTTAAAATGTATCAATCAGTATCATAAAGATATATACATAACTTAATTATATACTCTTTCAGCCAATACCTTATTTGATTTGTATGAAAAAATGGGGGAACATTAAATGTAGGGTGTTATGTGCAGAGAGTATTGAAAGAATAGGAAAAGAGATATGATTATACTTCAGAGTTTGCATACATAAAATTCTCAAAAAATAAATAAAAATAAAACAATAGATTAAATACCAAGTAAGTTTGAACAATAAAATAAGTAAAAAATATTATTAGCTAGGTAAGTAATTCTGTAAGTTTTTGGATGTATTTAGTGCCAATATATTATTAAAAATAGTATACTAAGTAAATAATATACTTTCAAGACCTTGTGGATTTAAATACTGTAATTATACAAAACTTTACTTATGATTCTTTATCTAAAAATGTTTGATAACTTTATATTCAGATAAATTGCTTATGTATGTATGGGTGTGGCACTCCTTTCTGGCAGTGTGAATAGTGTTTTTTTTTAAAAAAATTATTTAATTTACCAGCTTTCCTTGATTTTTATGTTACATGTTCAGAAAAAAAAACATTAATTAAAAAGGTCTATGTAAATGGTACTGCTTGATTTAAATGTTGATCCTGAGGATATTTAAAACAGAACTTAAAAAATGTGTTCAAGACAAGCCAGCCAAGTGAATGTTCCAAGTAAATGATGAAAATATTTCTTATATTTTACATTCATATTCCCATTAAAGTTATACTGAGAATTGATGAAATGTGTGAATGCATCTGTGTGTTTACATCCACGTGTGCACACACTCGCATGTGCTAGCATGCACTTCCATAGGTGAAGAATGGGGGGTTTGGGCAACGACAGATTTGTGTTTACACATCACATAATCACATTAGAAACAATAATATATTTCAGACAATAATGCATTGGCAAGAAAATGTGCATGGCTAATGTTTATCTAATTTGCACACAAATTACTAGAAATAAAAATTCTCAACCTTGTTATGCTATCCCTGAATCCTAGTGATAAAATGAAGATGAAGAAAGAAGGTAGAAAGATTCTGTCATTGATAAAATACTAGGAGCAATGAATTTGTTCTTTTCAGAACTATGGTAGAGCAAGTTATATTTCTCATCATACTTAGCGCATACCAGTGCAATCACAGTATTTTCAACTGTTCTCTAAAACATCATACATCAGCATGGGGTGAAAACATCAGCAACAGCAGACGCTTTTTTGAAACTATGTCTGGGAAGGTTCACGTATAAGACACAGTGACAGATCAGTGAAATCTTAGCTAACCTCCTAAAGAACACAGAAATATTAACACTGATAGGTGTGCTAAAGTCCAGAGACCTTGGAAAAAAGAGTACTAAAGGCTCACAATAAATCTACAAATTACTTTAAAATTCTATAGTTTTAAACAAGACAGAAGTGAAGATATTCATTATATACAGGTTTAATTATTTAATGATAATGAACTGGATATGAACATTTTTAGAATGATATTTCCCAATATGCGTATTCTATCTAGGTCATAATGTAACTGAAGTATCAGTTTTGTCTTTTTGTTGATTGGTTATTCTTTGCTTTCATTTACTATAAGCCACAAAATGAAGTTCTTATAAAATGTCACTTACAAAGCACACATTAATTTACTGTTGTAATTCGTGTTATTTTTCTACTTTTTTTTTTAATCAGATGTTATGTTTCATTACTCATTTGTCACCAATGAGAAACTAATTAGCTTTATAAAAACAACAAAATATTTGTTTGTGATATTTCTGAACTGTTGAATTAAATGGCTCAATGAAAAGACATGCATAATACCAATGAATGATTTGGGTAGTATCTTATAGAAAGTGTAGAGATCCCAAAGATTAATTTTTGCAGAAACAGCCAGCCCACACTGTCTCTGTACATGTACTGTATCCTCTATGTATGCATCCTTGTAGTCAAATTAAGATTTATCTCTTTCTCAAAGTTCTCAGGTGATCCCTGTAGCTTCGTCTTGGGGGATATAACATCCTTCTTAACATCATCAGAGATGGCAGACATATTTCAACTTAGAGATCACAATAAACAGAAAAGTGGTAATGAAAATCAAGCCAGATTTGCATAATGTTGGCCCAGAAATTGAACCAGGAAGTTTCCAGAGGAAATGGAATATTTAGTGATAGGTAAATACATTGGAAAGTTCAGATTCAGCAATATCATGGCGATTCTACCTCATCTTAACTAGTACTATCATAGAAGCCTTGTGTAGGTGTACTTTTGCAAAGGCTGGGTGTTCTATGTCACAGAGTTAACCTTACTAACAATATTAAGTTAGCAGCATCCTCAAGGTTTATTACAGCTGTTGAAAAACCACTGGAAATAACACAAGTGCTTCCCAATAAGGATCACCAAATGCAGTTGATCTATTACATAATGATCCATTACATAATTGTCTTTATGATATTAAAATCTAGATAGGAGTAACATCTAAATTAATATGCAATGTTTGATAAAACAGACTACAACCACAAAACTGAAGTCTCAGGACAATAGAGTCCCATCTCTATTGAATGTGAATGGTTAAATGGGAAGCATAATTTTTATTGGACTGTGTATCCTAGCAAACTTTTATCACAATAATTAAAATATAATAAATTTTTTAAAAGATCCTTTTTTTCTGCTATATGGATGGAAAATGCTCAAAAAGACAGATGATTTAACAAATATATTTAGCATATATCATGAAATGATTATGTTCTACTTTCATTATAGTTATCTATCTAAAAGTAAATATAATAACAGTAATTCCTTTTAAGCTTAGGAACAACTGTGTAAAAGGCCTGATTTAAAAAAAAAAAACAGAATTATACATCAGAAAAGAAAAATGTACTCTTTTGGAGTCTGGCTGGATAAACTAAGCTACAAATCATAGTATGATGAGAAAAAACAAAACAAGTAAGTATCTCTTAGCATCACAGTAGATATAGATTTCCTTTCTATCTACCAAGGAATCAAAATGGGTGGTGAAAGGGAGAAGGTTGTAAAATGCACACCAAAACCTCCAGTGTTTGGTTAATCAAATTAGTCACAGTGAAATCCAAGGATCTTCTATTTTCTGATATAGGAAAAATAATGAATAGTTAGATAAATACTAAGATTTGAAGGCTCTTCAAACATGTATTATGTTCTGGTTCCAGTGACAGTGCATGTCAAAATAAGAAGCATAGAAAAATAGGTATATATGGTTTTGAAAAAGAATTTGTTTATTCACAATGAGTATAAATTATGTTATATAGACTAAATAGGCAAATGCTTCCAAATGATTTATAGGGCCAATTTGCAATCTCTTCTCCCATTGGAATGTTGCTTGAAAATATTCTCTTTCAGTGTCTCCGTAAATCACCAAATGTTCCAGAAATAATTCTTTGTAAGAAATTTCTGTCATGAAATTTAATATCTCAAATATTACATAGTTTTAAAATTAATCTCATTATAACTGTGATCTTCCTCAAGTGAAGAATAAAATGGTTTCAGTTATTATCTTATATATATTGTATCATTTTGAATTAATTATCATTCAAAAATTTAAATATCCCTATGTAAAGAGCTATAATAGACTAAGCTGAGAGGAATGGGTGACAAGTGATTTTAACAGTGATTTAATTTCAAAACAGTAATGCAAGAGAGACTGTTTTCTTTAAAATGAATATTCAGTGAATATCCTCCTGCAAAAAGGGTAGATATGTGAAAGTCTCATTGATACAAAAATATGGAAAAAATATCTAAAATGTAGTGAATACAATTTTATAAGAATGCCCAGCTTTTGCAAAAGAACACGTATGCAAGGATGGGTTTCTAAATGTAATTTTATACCTAACTGATATCTGTGATGTTTTTAATAATACATAATCACATTACCAATGAACAGACCTGTTTATGTTACAATGATAGTTTATTTTCATAGCTTAGTTGCCTTGGTTTTTCTTTTTCTCATGTTTTTAGAGGTAGGAACAGCCTTGAGTAGTGTGGAATTTGGTATATAGAACAAGAACACTTGGCAGACTTCAAATACATGGCTGATCCTCTGCCTCCCTAAAACAGGAGTACAACTATTTATTGTTTCATTTGGCCTGTCAAGTTTAAAAGTATAAAGGGATTTTATTTTTTGAATCCCCCTTTTGATTTGAGTCTGGAAAACATACTCACATGTAACATTATACAAACTGAGGAGATTGTACTTAAGTATTTAGATATATGTGTGTAAATATTTTGGATATATATACAAAAAATAATAAAAAGAAAGTGATAGATTTATAGGAAAGCAAAAAAGGGTTCATGGGAGGGTTTGGAAGGAAGAAATGGATGGGAAATAATGAAATTATAATATAATGTAAGAAGAATGAAAAATGAAAAAATATATGCATACATAATGATATCCTTAACACATCCCTTGCTTTTCCTGTACCTCTATATCAGTACTAATCATCTCTCCTGAATTCATGGTCCTAGTTTTTTTCTCTACAAACCATGAGCTCACATTCTACATGGACTTGTCTATATATTTTTAGTACTGTACATGATTTCCTTCCTGTTAGTCAAACCTTAAAGTTCATAAAATAGAGTGAACACTTTTTATGCACTTGGGATTTTTGTAAGCTGCCTTTTCATATTTTTGACATTTTTCTGAGAGTTGTTTTTGCAGCATGTATCAAAAGGTGCTGACTCAGCCTCCACATTGCCTGATTTCAAAGACTACTCTTCTCACTGACATAACTGTGGCAGCTTCCTTAATCAGTTTCACGACTGCAAAACTTAAGAGCATTTGCTAACTGGAATGTTGTGTGCACATTGAGAAGATGTGAAAGTATATTTAAAAACTATACTTGTAGAAAAAAGCTGCAAATATGCAGCTGAACGATGTGTGTGTGTGTGTGTGTGTGTGTGTGTGTGTGTGTGTGTGTGGATGACCTTGAGTATGTTTGGTAAATATTTACTCTCGTCCTATTATCAATAAATCCATATTAACCATCCTTTTGATGTTTATTTACAAGTTTAAATTGGGCAGCAAATTTATACTGTCAAAATGTATGAAGAGAAATAGTAAAATTGTTGTGCTGAAATACAATTGTGTTGAAATAGTTTTAGTTACATCGGAGCCTGTGCCTCCTACAGACAGATCATACACATGTCTCTGTACTTTATTCTAGAAATCTTCATCTGTGTTGATGCTGTTTGAAATGTTTTACCTTGCATTTTCTCACTTTTTGTTTTGGGTTCATGGTGTTTAATATAAATTTGATATATACTATAAGTAAGTTTGAATTCTTACTGTATAGTATCAAATTATTTCTTTTCATCTGGCTAATTCAGGTATATAATGTTAGGACATCTGCAAAATAGAATATTTTATACTATTTCCTGTTTAACATTTTCCTTCTAATAGATTTTTCTCTTACCACACACACCACACACACACACATACACAAACACATATTTTTCTGCTTCTTAATATTTTGACTAATTGCAATGATATCAACATGTGGCATTTTTTAAAATATAGTTATAGTTCTTTTAATTTGGTAATATTGTTGTTTACTACACAATCTTTTATGTTTGACACTAGTTTGCCAGGAACTCACTAGGTAGGTAAGGTTGGACTTCAAGTCACTGAGACCCACCTGCCTTTACTGTTGATGTGCCAGTATTAAGGGCATGTGCCACTGCACCTGAAAATATATTATCTTTTCATAAGTTCAGTTAGGAGGTTTTCTTTAAGATTGTGGTTTCATGTTTTTGTAAAGCTAGTTGAATGTTTTTGTAAAGCTAGTTCACACATTATAAATAAATACATAAAATATTTAACTACAGAAATATTATTTACAAATAACATTAGTTTTAAAATGAAAGAATATATTACATACCCTTATTTAATTATTATTTGCAATAATGTAGGAAAAATGTGAAATACATCTTTCTAGTTTCATATGAATTCACTGCTTGGCTGTGGATCTGTGGTGGAAGGATTGGGCTCAATTTGACTCTGTTCACTGTGGTTCAGCTTTGCAGTTTTGCTAATTTAATTATGTTTTCTCCAGTATCTACTCTCTTTCTCCTGTTTTGAACAGCATGGCTTCTCAGTTCTTCTTTCCATGTTTTATTAACCTAATCCCTACTATACCAGGCTTTTTCTTATAGTTGAGAGATGATACCAAGGCAATAATGGGCAAAGTATGGTTCCTGGATGCCAAAGCTCAGAATAGTACAATTTTACTTCTGACATAATTTATTGCCAAAACCAGTCTACATATAGTGATAAGAGTAAAGCTAACACCTTCTTAACAATAGTTTAATGGCAAATACTTTCATTGTAAAGAGAACCCAGGATTCATTCTGCAAGCAATCCCTTTTCTACCTGAAGCATCAAGCTAACTCATTAAGAAAGACTGAAAATTAAAGAGGAAGGATTAATCTGGATAATAAAACAGCAAGCATTTAAACAAAACTCAATATCCCTATCAATTAAGTTGTTATTCAACAAAAAATACACACATATGGGAGCATTCTGGCTGTTCAAGTTATGAGTAATGAATATGTCTATGTCACACAGTGAGCAAAGTATTCATAAAAGAAAAAAAATAAGATACAAAGCTTGTTACATATGTATTGTACTTGGATAAAACTGTCAGTGAATTAGTTTGAAATTATTTTCTCTAATTCAAGTTTTTATTCATACAATCTCTATACTTGGAGATAAAGTATTTGTCACCATTAACTAGTCTAACTATTAACACAAAGATGATAGTTTCACATCAGCCATTGGACTCTAACACCTGTACTCATCTTCATTGTCTGCCCAGAACAGAGTGTATGTGGAATCTAAAAACTCAATGTCAAAGGAGACCAATTTGACATCAACAAGATTACAGATAGTATTGGGCCTATTTTTACACAATAAACTATTATTCAGCTGTTAAAAATGACATCATGAATGTGGCAGACTAATGAGTGGAACTACAAAAAAACTAAATGAGATGACTCAGACACAGGAATATGTATGTATTCACTTAAATGTGGACATCAGCCATTAAATAAAACAAAACAAGCCACAACACCTTATCTTAGAATGGTCAGGTATACAAGACATTATAGGTGTAGCACATATATTTCCTTGGGAGAGAAATAGAATAGATTTTATGGGTGGACTGGGGACTTGGAAAAGGAGTGGGGAACTGAAGGATCAAGTGGGGAGCTGGAGGAGAGATAGGGTTGAAGAAGAGAATACAAGGATAGACAGCTATTATTGGGGGGCATTTGTAAGAAGGTATTAAAATCTAATGCATGAAAACTTCCTATAATAAATGAATTCAATACTAATTAAGTCTCAAAAATAATGAGGAAGAAGGAGTCACATCTGTCCTTTTTGTTTACCTAGCAAAGTTTTCAAGACCAGGACTAGGCAACATCCAATTAAGTTTTAGGCCAGAGAGGTCCAATGGAAATACCCAAACAAATGAGGCTGTGACCAAGTAAATAAGATGCTCTTTGTGAACTGACAGCAAAGCCCGATTGCTGAAGCCAATACATACATACAACTTACTGAACATCAAGAGATTAACTATCTCTTAAGTTCATGTTCATCAGTCCTTTATTCAGCCATCATCAAAGAGAATTCCTCCTGCAGCAGATTGGAATAAATAAAGAGACCCATATCCAGATGTTATGCAAATAGAGATGAAGGACATCATAAAAACAATACCTTCTAAGTCAACTTTGCAAAGCTCTTATGAACTCATAGAGACTGAAACAGTAAGCCCAGGGGCTATAAGCCTCTGCACCAGGTCTTCTACATATATATTAGGACTTTCAATTTAGTATTTTTGTAGAATTCAAGAGAGTGTGAACAATTGGGTCTCTGATTTTGTGCCTTCTCATTGGTCTTTTTTTCCCTGTTCTGTTTTGTCTTGTCAAAATTTGATATTATTGTTTTTACTTTATTTTATTTCATTTTTGTTTGTTTTATTGTTATCTCTTAGAAGTCTATTCTTTTCTAGTAAGAGACAAACAGGGAGTGGATCAGGATATAATGGGAGATGGAGAGAAACTGGTAAGATTAGAGGTATAAAAAACTGTAATCAGGAAATATTGTAATGAAAAGAATCTATTTTTCTTTTGTTTTGTTTTGTATATTGTTTTTTGACAAAAGTTTTATTCATGTAGTCCTGACTGTCCAGAAACTTGGTTTGTAGAACAGGCTGATCTCAACCTTGTATACATCTTCCTGCCTCTGTCTCCCCAGTGCTAGGATTAAATATTGTGACATGTCATGCTAAAATTTCTACTTTTAATAAAAATAGAAAAAAAATACAGTTAACAAATTATTTATAACAAACAGAAATCCAATAAAGACACTGGTTTTACTAGAAAGAAATGAAATAATTTGAAGAAGCAAATGTTTTTTTTCTAAGACTACCTTTCCCTTCCATCATTCTTGACATAGTGTCATTTACAAAGTCTTGTAAGGTGAGGAAACATTGAGGATTCATGCGTTCAAACCCAGTCATCGTTGAGATGAGAAAGGGGAATATTCATCTTTCTACTCCATAATCTAATATAAGAATGTTTCTTATAAACCCACATATGGTTCAAAATTATATTATAAAAGATTTTTTATTAGAAGAGGGGTAGGGGGGAGAGTAAATTGATAAGCTTCTGATGTCTGTGTCTTCACTGCATCCAGCTGAAATTCCAGAACATCAGAGGTTTGAGCAGGTCTGCTCAGCTTTCTTGATGTGTAGATACACCAAGGCTATGTATTCTGTAATGTACAATTCTCAAAACAAATTTTAGTATCAAGATAATTTTTTGTTTGAATCCTGAAATCTAGTCTTCTGGCGCATGTCTCTGTCATGTCTAATCCTATAATTCTGGGAGATTCTATGATGGTGTGCTCCCACCATCCTCCCATTCCCTCCTCCCTGCTCTCGAATTCCCCAAACTAGGGAATCTAAACTTTCAGGCACCAAGGCCCTCGACTTCCACTGATGCTTGACAAGGCCACCCTCAACTACCTATACAGGTGGAGCCATGAGTCCCTCCCTTTGTGTTCTCTGAACTGGAGGTTTTAGAATGGCTACTCAAACTTGTTTCTTGGAACCATTTGATTGAAAAATTCTTTTCCAGCCTTTTACTCAAAGGTAGTTTCTGTCTTTGTCACTGAAGTGGGTTTCCTGTATGCAGCAAAATGCTGGGTCCTGCTTCCGTATCCAGTCCTTTAGCCTATGTCGTTTTATTGGGTAATTGAGTCCATTGATATTAAGAGATATTAAGGAACAGTGATTGTTGCTTCCTGTCATTTCTGTTATTAGAGGTGGTATTATCTTTGTGTGGCTATCTTCTTTTGGATTTGTTGTAAGAGAATTACTTTTTTGTTCTTTCTAGGGTGTAATTTCCCTCCTTGTATTGGAGCTTTCCTACTATTATCCTTTGTAATGGTGGGTTTGTGGAAAGAATTGTGTAAATGTGGTGAGACAGCCACTAGGCAAGAATTGCCTCTTTTCATCTTCAGACAAATTACTGTCCAGAAAAGGACACACTTGGGAATAGTTGACTGATTATATCTGCCAAGACAGAGTTATCAGCCCTTAATAATTTTGCATTACTAGGTGTTTTTAGATGATCCTGGGCCAGAAGGTTGAAGATCAGATGCTCCAATCTTTTGTAGTATAGGGACTGTCCATGTATTCAGTGGTATCTATAAACTGGCTAAGTTTTAGAAGCTATGCTTTGTGCTTCCCATAATTTCAGTTAATTCAGTCATTCTGGATTTCTGATAGGGTTGAAGACTTATAATCTCATAGCCAATCCAGGCTATTTATTTTGAAGAAAAGATTTGAGAGGATTGTTTTCAGCTGACTTTCATTCTAAAAGCAAGAAAAAAGCCAGGTTCAGAACTAAATCTTTTAGGTAGGAGAGATGACAAAGGTTTTGTTTAGTCAACAAAATGATGGACCAGGTATTAGGTCTATCTTGTACCTTACTTATACAAATTGGTATAGTTATGCTTTAATTGTATTTTGAGAGAAAAGTACTTTTTATTTTAACAGGAAGGGTGATATGTAGGAGGAGCTAGGGTGGAAGAAGTAACAAGAGGAGGAAGAGAGGAGGAGCTAGGAGGAGAGAGAGAGAGAGAGAGAGAAGATAGGAGTAGAGAGAGAGAGAGAGATAGGAGTAGGAGAGAGAGAGAGAGAGAGAGAGAGAGAAGAACATGGAGGCAGATGTTCTCATGTCTCCGCCAGTCAAAGGTAGTTGGTATATCTAGGTTGGGTATTGGGTTACACTGCCAATTGTATGGGCATCTTGTTATTGAGCATTACCAAACTTATAAAGCCTTTGATTAACATTTAAAATTAATTAATTAATATTAATTAATTAAAAAGATTTTTTTTTTGTACTATAAATTTGTAAAGTTGAAACAGAATACTAAACTCAAATGGTTTGTTAATGTAATATGAGGGGTTTCTATAAACAGCCCAGGAGATACAATTAGTAGTTCATTTTGAAGGGAACTTTATGTTGTTATAAGAAATATATCACCTTCTTTCCTCCTTTCCCTCCCTCTCTTCCTCCCTCATTTCTTCTTTCCCATCCTACACTCCACACCTCCCCTATCTCTCTCTTTTCATATCTTTCTTGGAACTGGACATTGAGCCTAGGGCTTTTTGTCAAGCAGATAATCTACCAGTGAACATAATTCCAGCCTACTGGATAAAGTCATCTTCTTGCTGTAGCATAAGTTTTCATAACTCAAAACTTACAAATGCCTCTGAAGTGTTAACAAGGACCACTGGGCTTACCTAGTAAATGACACACCAGCAGAAACAAGAAGGTTTTTACTTTACTTGATTATCATGCTTCTTCACAGGTAACTGTAGGGTAACTGGATATTTTTTAAGGTAACTATGGTATATAATACTATTTGTTAAGATGTCAATATCTGAATTCTATCTTTCATATTTGGTGGGTGGATTCACCAATCTATTCAATCTATTGTTAAATAGAATTTGACTCAATATCTATTAGTAATCTCCCCCCCACTCTCTCTCTCATATCTATCTACAAATCTCTCTTCTATCTATCTATCATCATCTATCTATCTACTATCTATCTATCTATACTTTAATTAACACCCCTCCCATGGATACATTAAAGCTCAAAGACCATGAAGGTAAAAGATATGAAGAAGTGCTTTGAAGTGTTGTCTTCTTAATAAAAAGGGTTTTGCACTTAAGAACTCGGAGCACCATATTTTGGGGGAGTGATATTTATTTAGCCACTTTTAAAAAAAATTTCAAACAATAATTTCATTTTGAAGCATATATTCAATGAACACAACTAATTTAAGTATACTTGTCTTTTATTCCTGTTTCTTTTGACACAAGCCTTGCATAAGAACAAGCCATTCAGTGTTCCCGAATAAATGCCAAAGGTCTTTCAAAGCATGAGGACTGGAGACTGATAGCTAAAAGGATAGCCATTGGGGTGAGAGATCACTCTTCTATGAGGTTGTAGATAATGGTAGGTTACCTATGCTTCAGTGGATGGTCTCATGCATATTCACACATGGGGTACAGTACTTAGATTTATAGTGTTATCAAAAATAATTGAAATGGAGACAAAGACACTACTAGAAGAAATATTTTGGGCATATGGGGACAGTTGGGGGGAAATTTGGGATGGAAAGTGAATTCATTGTCAGACATGAGTGAATTCTCAAAACATAAAAATACAGTTAAAATTTTTAAAAAAAGGTTTTTGAACAAAGTAATTTTTAAATTCAATTTAAAAGTGTTTTATCTTCCATTTGGCACCCTCCCTATGGTTATTGTATTTACCACTACTCATATAACTGGAATACACACTAAGTGAATCCTAACAAAATCTTGTGCTTAGCATAGATTCCTTTTTAGAAAGCTTACACTTTCTGACCTTGCTCACACAGTGCTAATTAACTTGAAAACAGAAATGTTGTATTACAGCCCACCGTTCTTTGATCTTTCGGTCTATGATCATGTAATCCATGCTTCAGATTTCTGGTAGGACCCAGGCATGAATGTAAGGGCACAGATACTAGAATAAACCAACTTCAATTTGAATCATGGAGTAAATGACAGAAAGAAAGAAACTAGGATAGAGTCACACGTTCTTTAAGGGTACACTAAAAACCTAATACCCCTGTGGTCTCTAATATCTTAAAAGTACCACCAACCCATCACAGTGCCAGGGGAAGACTATTCATGTCCAATTCAGAAAGCATTTAGTTTCAAATTGCAAGAATTACCAACTTATTTCTGACAAAGATGAAATAAAAAAAAAAGCTGTTTTCTTTTCATCTATCCAAATAGTGTAAGTCTTAGTGATCTGATTTTTTTACATCTCCTTTTAATTTGTAGATGCACTTACTGATTCATTTATTACATGGTCATTATCCTGTTTTCTTCCATAAGTAATTTTAAGGTAAATTTACTGAAATTTGGCCAATGATATGTCAACCTTCTGGGTAAAGGTATGTCATAGATTTTTTATCATTTTTATCCTCAAAAGCATAAGGCAGTATGCTGTGACATTTTATTTTGATGATTTTACTGTCAGTTCACAGAACAAGATTATTTAAATCAAAGCTAAACAGGCTTAATGCAATATGACTTAAATATAACAAGTAAAAGACAGCCTTGGAATGAATGATGTAAGAATAACTAGAAGTTGAGGGAAAGGGATTATGAGATTTGAAAAATGCAACTGAGAAATAAAGAGAATGCCATTGAACATAATATTTTAGAAGTAAATAGCATACTTTTTCATTACAAATATCTTGAAATAATAATAGTTGACTAAAAAATATGTAGTTCAATTTTTATGTGTATTTTCCATATAGACAAAGAGAGAAAATAAACATTCTATAAAGTTGTTTTGTATAATCTGTAGAACTGTTTCCTATTGATATTATAAAAGCTTGGACTATAGATGTTCCAAGAATGGGTCTTATTGTCTATCTGTTGCTGTGCTGGAATTCATTCCATACACTAGGATAGCCTAGATTTACAGAAATGTCTCTATTGTATACCAATTTATCATTGTATTAAAGGTGTGTGCCACCATGTCCACTACAGCATGGTAAATGTTTAGGGAACACAAAATATAATTTTGACTAAAAATTTTAAGACCGAACTATTGCCCACATGAGATATTTCCAAGATTCTATAGGAAGGCTTAGTGTTATAATTTCTTTTATACTTGTTTTTAATTTTATATCTTACCACTTTAAATACTTCATTAAGTTCTTTTTTGTTTTTATATTTATGTATTCATTCTTTCATCTATAGTATAATATCTTTCATTTAATTTATTATTTATTTATTTATTTATTTAGTTCTTTTTTTTATATCTTTATTTTTTTAAGTTTAATTTTTATTTTATTTTTTTTTCAGCAATCAAAAATTTAAAAAGCATTCAAACAGAATAAATGAAAAGAAACGAACAAGCAAAATATCAAGGTCAGATATACTTATACAAGAATTTATAGAGCTTCAAAAAAGCAATACTTTTTGAGTTATGTTTAAAAAATTCAGAACCACAATAAGCTCCTTACAAAGCAAATAATATTGAATAGTGAAATCAAGTGTAAACCAACAAAGATATAAATTATGTCCAGTATCCCTCATGAGTATACATACAAAAATTCTCATGAGTAGTTGCAAACTGAATACAAGAGATATAAAAATATATTCCATGAATAACTGAATATGTTTTGTTTTTGTTTTTTTTTTATAGAAGACCATACTCCATATACAGGCTGCATGACTTCACTTTAGTCTTCTGTCTTACAGAACATAAATAAACTGATAAGAGCAATTTATTATAATCATATAAATCTGGAGTAAATTCTGCCACATTTAAGAGGAGTATTAAGGTGAGTCTTCAATTGCAGCATTTTCCTCCAAGAAAGTTTCCTAGATACTGCTTAATTTAACATCATCATATGAAATTTCTGACAACCTTGTTGAACCAACACATGGGTAGACTGTCTTCTAATGACAAAAAAGAAAAGAACTGCAGATATTAAAAGAAGCTACTATCTCAAGTCAACATGTGCATCCTTAATTACCTACCTATATATTAAAGGAACTGGGAAAATGAATAAAATAGTCATCTTCAGCTAGAAACAATACATAAGACTCAAAAACCTAGAGCAATTTCTGATAATTTATATAGATTTAGATTTGCTTCCATTTGTGAGTAGATGCATATATGTGTTTATGTGGTACAGCAGAGACTGACATGAAACTACAAAAAGAGACCATAAAATGCAGTAAGGTATCCTAGAGAGACAGGTAAAGGCAATTGTGATGCACAAAACCAGGCTATCTAGAACTCAACTCCAGTCCTATGCAAGAGCATTATATACACTGAACCATTAACACGGATGCCTATCACCTAAGTTGTATTTTTTGTACAATTCTTTATGAAAGACTATAAGAAATAGGGCATCAGTTAGAATTCACAGAAAGGGACTGCTCTGTTAATGATGACAAAAAGCTCCATGATTGAAAGCTACCCTCTAACCAATTTGCATTGACATAAAATTAAGCTGAAGGGGATATAATTAATTCTATATACTTGGTTGTGTGATAGGATAAAATATTATAACAAAAAAGGAACACACACACACACATAACACAAATGAGCAAACAACTTATAATTGTTAAAAGAATCTGTTCAGTTAAAAATTGTCAATTATAAAAAAATTCACACATAACTACGAAAAAAGGATGCACTATGGAATAGTTTTCAAATGTCAAGAATGAGGAATTTAAAGGAGCAGACAAACTTGTTATACAATTATCAAAGACTCTTAACATGATTACTGGTAATGATGTAAAGGAAAGACTGAGCTGGGAATTAGGAAGATAAATCACTCTATTTAAAATTTCTAGAAAAAAGTAAAGCAATACTTGAATAGCACTATAGTACCAGTAGTCACTAAATATTACAAAGGAAATAGCAGTCAAGAAAAACCCAAAAATCTACCAAAAGATAAGATAAAAAAATAAGATCAGGAAATTATCTGATGAATCTTGAAATAAAAAGAGAGACTGGATAAATAAAAAAAAAATACTAGAGGAAAGAGAAATTTTCTCATACTTAATCAAATTTAATGAAAACTCACCATGTACATTCTCTACATGGTGGGGTGGGTTTATTTAGTGAGAAGAGAAAAGCAGTAAAAAAAAAATGGAGAATACTGTAGTCAAAGCACATTATATATGTTGTATACATATTTATATATAATAAAGTAGTGAAAAGTATATTTTATAAAAATAAAACATGTTCAACAGCAAACAGTAAATTACATTTTTAAATATCAGACTGTAGTCAAGCTTTCCAAGCAAGATATTAGAAGATTAGCTAACCCAAAAAGGCAGCTTTATTATCAAGGATGATAAGACCCAAAAATATTTACAAAAATAATAGGTACAATTAAGACTATTGCCAATTTACTTACAAATCCCAATGTACTTCAAATAACCATATCTTTAAATTTCTTGTATTCTTATATATTTTTGCATCAATTTTTCCATACTTTGAAGAATTATTGAAATTTATTTTAAGTGTTATTAAGTATTCAATTAAAAATATATACCATCTCTGTTTGGCACTATTACTTCTGCTAAAACTTTTAGTAATATTAGTAATATTGCCAAATATGTTGTCATGTTTTTCTCAACTTTCAAAAAACGTACTACAATTGGGAAGAATCAAGAGATCAAGAGAGATGGTTTTCCTAATTACCAATATTGCTCTGTATTTCTTGTACTATTTGTTGTTATGTGCCTCGCAAGAATATATGAAAGACGAATTAACAGCATGACTCACAAAACATTTTAGTGTACTACATCACTTTTGTGAAATAAGCATCACACATTTCTGCTTCGTCTGTACACCCTTGTTCTTATTCTTGCATAACACTGAATGATACGTTTTCTATCTACCAGCAGGTTAAGTAAATTGTGTGTGTGTGTTGTGTGTGTGTGTGTGTGTGTGGATACTGAACTCAATACTTGTGCAGGCTACATACGCGACTGAACTATATCTCTATTCTTTTTCTGGCAGTCTGGTTTTTTAAAAACTATACAATTCCCTCCTCACATTCTATGATTGACCTTTCATTAATTCAAGAGCAACAAATATACATAATGCCATAGAAATTATAATTAGTTGTATCTTTAATTTCCAGTCAGAGACACAATTTTAATTATATTATTAATATTTTATGCATAATAGGTATTTATGTGTGAGTACAAATAGGTATTCATGTGTAAAACCATGGCATCTATGAAAAGATCATTAGGAACTTATTGGAAGATCATTCTCTTTTTCACCTGTGGGTTCTGGGACTCAAACTCAGCTCTTACTTCCTTAGCAAGTATTTATCTAATGAAGCTCAGTTTTCAGCCTAAGACACAGGTTGTTGTTGTTGTTTTGAGACAGGGTTTGATCTAGATCAGGTGGTCCATGAACTTCCAATGCCCTAAAACTCTGCCCCTGGAATGGCTTGAATTTTAGACCTCTGTGTTTTTACACATACCACTGGTTTATGGGGTCCTAAAATGGGGACATTTTTTAGTGCTAAGTTGGGTTTCTAGCCATGCAGCTACATTCCCAGCAGAAAATACATTTTAATCAATAGATTACATTCCACTTTTGTATTTGATTTCAGTATTTTTCTTATAATGCACTGTTTCTATTTTGTATTATTTTACTATATCTTAAATATTAAAAATAGACAGCAATATCCTATTTTACAATTAAAAGTAGCAACCAGACAAATATCTAGCATTTTCAAAATTAAGTCAGTTTAAACATTTGTGAGACATTATGATGGATTTAATATTTTGTGTTGCCTCTTTTCACTTCCTATGTTATACTTTATCTTGATCTTTAAACCAGTAAAATCTGATGTTACTCACTGTATATTCCTTGATTATATATATATATATATATATATAATATATAATTTTATGAATGACAGTTTCAGTTTAAAACTTCAAAATCATAGCTTGTAATATCAAAGGGGTAAATTTCACAGGACCTAAATCCTAGACAACAAACTATATTACGTAAGGAATAGTGAAAGCTGGAGATGTAGTTTTTCTAAGTAAGAGTGTTTTGGAAGATAACGAGTTCCCAAATTAATTATCTAATACTAAACACTGAAAATATTTCATGAAGAAATGTTACATGCAATGAAAACTATATAACAGATACACATAAATACCATAATAATTTGAATTAATTAGGTTGATATTTAGCTATTGAGAGCCGGGTCAGCTGCATAAATATATTTAGAAATGTGCACATTGTTTTCTTTCCTACTAGGTACTAATATATAAAATAAGATGCAATACATGATAATGTGTAACTCTATTTATATGTAGGAAGAGTAGTGACCCTGATAGTATTCTCATTTAAGTATATAGAGTTGACTGTTCAAAAAGCTAGAGAAATGGAATCATTATAGATGCCTATCAGTTAATGATAAGATAATAAAGATGTTATATGTATTACATATATATGTATACATAAGCATACACAATGTAATATCTCTCACCTATAAAGAAAAATTCAATAATGAAATTTGCAGGTACAAGGAAATATCATACTAGTGATATCTTCACTCAGTCCCCCAAAGAAATTCCTAGCTTTAAATCATGTGTGTAGTTTGATTTTGTTTGTTTGTTTGTGTGTGTGTGTGTGTGTGTGTGTGGTTTGTGTGTAACCTACTGTGTGCATTTAACATTACATGTTCTATCCAATGTGACCACCTTTGACTAGTCCATCTATGTAGGAGCTAATACCTAGAAGGCACTGGTTCTCCCTCTATCAACAGACTTCTACTACCCAAAGCTCAACATTTATGTGAGAGACCATGTCCCCTGCTCACATTGGCATGCCCCTTGATGTTATCATTACACTGGATTTGTTTAGGGAATCATGTTGTTGAGAGTTTGTAGGTGAAGCTTCCCACTCATACATAGATGATCCAAATCACAGTAAACATTCTCACATCCTGGTTCTTACACTTTTCTGTCTCCCTTTGCAATTTCCTCTGAGTCTTGACTGTATGGCTTACATTGTGAATGTATTAGCTGTTTGAGTGTCTCACAGTCATTGATCCTTGCATTGACCCCAAGTAGATCACTATAGTAGTATCTATCTGTTGCAAAAAGAAATTTCTTTGATTAGGCATTAGAATTTCACATACCAGTACACTGTTTACATCATTTATACCCCACTCTCACTTTTGCCCCGCTCCACTTCTGTTCAAAATCATGACCTTTTCTTATATATTAATATTATACACACATATGAACACACCACAAACATAATCTCACACACACACACACACACACACACACACACACACACACACACACAACAGGACCACATACAACCCTACCTGCTAAGTCTATTTAATGTTGTTCTGATCACTTAGAATCAGAGGATTATTGCCTAGAGAAGATAAACTCTTTCTGTTAGCAACCATTAATTGTCTGTAACTATTTTTCTGGGGTGGCAGGATTATGGTGTTTAAGGAATAAAGCTTTTGCACTCCCCTGGATTTCATTCAACCATTAAATCCATCATTATTTAACATAATCTTCCTTTTACAGTTTAGTGAACCACCTTTTTCAAATTACAGTACCCATCTTGTCAAATCATGCAAAATAGCAACCCTCTCTTTAACAAAGAGTAGTGAAAAGCTTCAAACTGAGACAGGAGATACACCTACTTCACCTACTAAGCGTGTAGCTACATTAATTTCTTTAACCATACTGGTTCTCAGGTCCCTTATATGCAGAGGAGGGAAAATACCAGCTCAGACTTATGGAACTAATTTAAATTATATAATTTATGTAAAAAATAATATTTAGAAGTATGTAAACTCTTAAAGACAAAATACCTTTGGTTCATAATTTGAAATGCATTTTAATAAAAAATACACATAACAATCAAATAATCAACCATTTTGACTGTTCAGTCTATATTCCTTAAACATCTCTTTGATTTTTCCTTTGTTTACTTTTGAAAATCATTGCTTTAGCTGCAAGCCATTTCAGTGGTGGCTCTGATTCCATGGAAATAAACATCTACTCAAAAAACATGGGAAACATATTCATGAATATGAACCAATGAATTATGTATTTCAGTAACTACCTTTTCAAATTAAGAGGTGTAAAACTATAATTCTTAGTTGTCTTTATTTCAGACATTGTTGCTGGCATTTTAGAGAAATATATATACATTTTAATTTTGTGTAGGGGCAACATATGTAGACAAAATTGTTTTTATTGAAAATCATAACATTACAAAATGAGATAATTTTTTTTTCCAGAAAAAGAGTGAGAAACAAACAGAGAATGTGACTTGTTTATTATTGCTTTAATGTTGGAGGTGTAAAGAACAAACATTTTATCCTGATAACTACTAATTTGACCAAATGAGAATAATTGAGAAAAATTGTCATATTAATACATATGAGTATATGTTTTGCTGAGATCTCTTTGTTATTTTGAACAGCATTATGCAAAATACTTTAATATAATTTGATGATCATGAAAATATTAATTAACTTATATATAAGAAGCAAATGATTCAATCACTAAGTTTAGCACTATGACAAATTTGGAAATAGTTTATTTTATAATAGGTTCATGGTATAGAATATTATTTCATCTACTTAAATATTAGGCAACCTACTAAAAGAATAGTTATGAAATAATTGTAGAGCTAGTCAGATATTAAGCCAAGAAATGAAGTCAGTTTTAAATGGCTGTAAGTTACTGCTGTTAATCATATTGCCATGATATATATAGTGTACAGTTCAAAGCATAGACCGTTACTCATTTTTCAGTGTATAAAAACTTCCTGGGGAGCTAGAAGATGCTGGAAATGTAAATTTCATTACAGCAGTTGCCTACTTAATCTATGTCTCTGTAAGACAAGGAAAATAAGAACGTTGACAAAAATAAGTACCTATAATCTGAAGCTTGATGTGATACTGAAAACACTTCCGAAAATGCTGGATAAGCACTTACAATTTTTGGAAAATGCTACGTCAAGGAAAGAAGTCATACTTTCACTTGCAAAGAAAATACACTCTACTTAAAGCATTAGTAAGCATGGGCCAAATACCATTCCAAGGGGAAACAGAACGACTGTGCAGGCTATTTTAGAGATGTGCTGTGTTAGCTAGCTAAATGCTTGGGGAAGTGTTTAGAAACATACAAAGGAAGAGGGCATTTTGAGTGTGGTGATAGATTCTGGAAGCTAGGGAGGTTAGACAGGAAAAAAAAAAAAAACAACAGGAAAAATGCAAGCCCAGGATATCAGCTTAATAAGTAACTGTGAAGCTCTACTAACTTTGCTTTGAATTTAAAATCACCTTTTATTCCCACACCAAGGTCAGTGAACTAACGGATCATCAGAACTGTGTTTTACCACATTCATCTCCTTCAAACATGGAGGCTGACCTGCTTTATGTCTCACTTAGAAGACCCAGGGATGACTCAATTGCCGATTATACCATGAGAAGAAAAGTTTGTCACTTCCAAATAATATAGAGCCATGCTTTGAGGAAATCTTTCGGTATTTGTTATCTAAGAGAACATGACAACCTAACAAAATGTTATGAACAGTTAAAAACAGGAGCAAATGACCCAGACCTTGCATGACATAAGTATAGCAATTCTGTACAGTTTCTATAGTATTGATTAGCTGAGTTTTAGCAATACCTACAAGACATATTCAGGTATTGCGACAGCTAAGAATTAAGAACTCTAATTAAAAGTACTCTTGAGTCAGCAGCAAACACATAGGGCCAAGGTAAGCTAATAACCAGAGCATTTTATTAAGACATAAGTCACATGTTGACCTGGCTTCTAACAATACTCACATCTAAGTGATTCAGCAGCTAAACTCCTGACAAAGCAAGTCAAAGATCTAGCAATCGGTCTGAAGGAGACCTGAAGTTAAATTGAAGCAGCTTTCCAATGAAGGAACAAAGCACATAGCTTTTTACAGATAACATTTCACACTAAGGAACTCAGTTCACCTAACTGATTTTTCAGTGTAAACAATGTTTCAGGTAAATGAGACCATAGTGGCCAATAATATTTTGGGACATTTTATTTTTTGATGAACTATGTAAAAGGATAGCCAAGATCAGAAAAAAATGTGTGAAAACACCCAGAAATCAGAACCCTGTGCTTTTGGTCTGCAGTGCCTGTATATTGCTGTGATTCTATTTATAGCATCATGTTTATTATCTACTATAATAGCTAAATTGAGTTTACTGCAACTAGGAATATAACTAAGGAAAAAACCCTTTTTCTAAACACTTGTATTTACTTATTGTCTGTGTTGTTTTCTCTTTTAAAATACTGCTGATAGAAGAAAATTTACATGTACAGCAAAGTTTTATTAGGTTCTTTTCTTAGTTAGGGTTTTATTGCTGTGAAGAGTTATCATGACCTCAGCAACTGTTATAAAGGAAAACATTTAATTGGGGCTTGCTTACAGTTCAGAGATTTAGTCCACTTTGGTAATGGCAGGAAGCACTGTCGGGAGAATGGTGGTAAAATGGGCAGACATGGTGGTAGAGAAATAGCTGAGAGTTCTACATACTGATCTGCAGGCAGCAACATGAGTGAGGGACACTGGCCTGGCTTGAGCTTCTGAAATCTTAAAGCCCAACACCAGAGACAGGCTTCCACTAACAAGATGACACCTAATCCAGCAAGGCCACACCTAATAATAACACTATTCTCTTTGAGCCTATGGAGGCCATTTTCACGCAAATAACCACAGTAATAAAGTATATTAACTGATATACTTATTGTGTTTTGAAGTATGAGAATTACTATGTTTATAGGCTTTAAGGTATATTTACATATATATTTATTATGTACATCATCAAAGTTCTGACTACAGTTATGAATTATTTTTATATCATGTGCACAAAATATTTTCTTAATATTTAGTATCAAAACATTGAATTTCTTGGACTATAGAGGTGATCAAACACAGGTCATTTAATTAGCACATTAAAAAGTTATGACCTCAGTGTTTGCCTACTTTGTGTTGTCCTAATTAACGAATGCAAAATATGCTAGAAAAATATTTAGTTATACCTGCTGTTTTTATTGATATGTTTTGATAGTAGTGGTGGTGATGGTACTGATATTAACATTACATTGATTTAGGTTTTATTTTACAGATTTTCATTTTTTAACTGAAAATATATTATTTTTCATACAATATATCATAACTATACTTTGCCTTCCTTCTTCTCCTCCATGTTCCTTCCCACTGCTCTTTCTGTGGGATTTACTCTCTCTGTGTATTTCATTATAAAAGAACTTTTAATGAGAGAAAAGAGGCTTCAAGAAGAGAACAATAAAATGTAACAAAATAAAATATAATAAAATGAAGCAAAAAGCTGTAATATCAAAGTTGGACATGAAAATAATAGGAGGAGCAGAGTCAGAGAAAGCAGCAAAATAGATCCCCTAATTCTCATGGACAGGAGTCCTAGAAAAACATTAACCTTATAGCTTTAATATGTACATAGAGAACCTAAATCAGACTCACGTAATCCCTGTATTTGCTGATCCAATCTCTGTGTGCTTTGTGTCTGGCTTAGTTGATTCAGCTGGCTTTGTTCTCCTGGTGTCCTCAATCCCTTCTGGATCTTCTGATCTTTCTCCTTCCTCTTCAAAAGGATTCCATGAGCTTTGAGGGGTGTATTTTGATGGATACCTCTAAATTAAACTCTATTTCCATGAAATGTCTGGTTGTAATCTCTGCTTCTCTTCCCATCTGATGCCAGAGGAAACCTTTCTTATGAAAACTGGATAAAGAAGTGATAGAGTATAATGTCATAAAGAATCATTTTATTGCCTTTTTCCTTTTTGTTTTTGTTCTATAGACTAGTCGTGTTTGGCTGTACCTTAGGTCTCTGTTTGGCTGTACCTAGATCTAGCCTCTGGTTCTTGGTTAGCTGAGGTGTGTTAGGTATGGGTTCCTTCTCAGGGAGAGAGTTTCAAGTCAAATTAGACATTGGTTTGCTATCCTCTCAAGTGCCTTGCCACCATTGGCTTAGTATATGTTGTAGGCAGGACAAATTGTAAGTAAAATGCTTATCTTTTGGTAACCTGAAGAGTACCTTCCCACATCAAAGACACTGGGACATAGGAATGAGGAGTCCATGTAGCCACCACCTCAACTCCTCTGTGGTCAGTGACTTGTGTGAATATTGTTCTTGAAAATGCACCTCTTACTGAGAGTTTGCTGAGATTATTCCTTTATTTAGTAACAGACTGGGGTGGAAAGAGCATAACCATGTGACCCTCTTGGTTGTCAATCAAACGAAATGAAACCCAGTACTATCAGTGTAAACCCTGCCAATCTAAATGAGGTGGCCACTTGATATTCTTTATCTTCATTATTAAAAGACTCCTCATTTATTCACAAATTCCAGGGTGTTTCCACTGCCTAAGGTTTCCACAACCCAAAATGGGCTCTAAATCCAGACATCTGTTCCTACACTCTCTCCATTCATTCCATTACTCTATGTCCCCTGTTATATTCTCTGGTCCCACCTACCCACATTCCACTCATAAAGTCTATTTAATTTGCCCTTCTAGGGAAATCCCTGCATCTTACCCCCTTAGATCCTGTCTTCTTTACTTAATCTCTCTGTGTCTACAGATTGTAGCTTGGTTATCATTAAATGCTAATGTATTTTAATAATTGAATATATACTGCATTTATCTTTTTGGTCTGGGTTACTTCACTCAGGATGATATTTTTTTCTGGTTCCACCCATGTTCCTACAAGGTTCATGATGTCATTTTTACCCCACAGGTCAATGATTCATGTCTCATACATGTGACACCTTTTATTCTTTCTTTTCTTTCTCTCTTTCTTTTGTTGTTAAGGAATATCTATGTTGTTTTCAGTTCTAGTGATTATATAAAAAGCTGTAATGAAGATGATTGTGAAAGTGTTCTTGTGGTACGATGTAGCATCCTTTGGCTACATGACCAGGAGTTAGATAGTTGAGTCATGAAATAGCATGATTCCCAGTTTTCTGAAATTGTCCTATTGATTTCCACAGTGTCTGTACAGGTTTGCACTCTCAGAACAGTGAAGTTATGTTTCCCTTCTCTACATCCTCTCCAGCACTAGCAGACACTTGTGTTCTTGTACTTAGCCATTCTGACAGGTGTAAGATGATACTTCAAAGTAGTTTTGATTATTTCATTTCTGTGATGACTAAGGCTATTGAAAATTTCTTTAAATGTTACTAACCCATTTGTGATTTTTCTCTTGAGAAATTTCTGTTTAGACCTATAGACCCATTTTTAATATCATTATTTAGTTTTCTTTGATATCAACCTAATTGAATTATTTACATATTTTGAATATCAGTACTATGTTTGATGTGAAGTTGGTAAAAATCTTTTTGTAGAGGAATTTTAATCTAGCAGCATTGTTACTCTGTCTGGAACACAGAAACAGTAGATGGAGGCAAGCAGATCTGAGTGCTAGGCCAGTCCTATCTACAGAGAAAGTTGCTGGTAAAATCTTAAGTCCAAGGTCAATGTCTTTAATCCCAGCACTTACGAGTCAGTTCTCTTTAATCAGTAGAGTCAGTCACCTCAGTTGAGACAGGAGCTGACAGGCAATGCATTGGAGTGAAGTTTGTGACATTGAGTTTGCACAGTTCATAGGCAGTTTAGGGACAATTTTACATAGACAGGTTGAAGAAAGAGCAAGCTAGACACAGGTGAAGACAAAACAAACCAGAGTAAGAGTAGGGGCCAGAAGATTAGAAGAGATTACCAGAGTTAATTTCAGTCCAAGCAGAGCACAGGTGAGAAGCTGAGAGAAGTTGGTTTAAATCGGTCAGCTTGGAGAAGAGTTTGAGTCAAGAAGAGCTGAATTGAACTAGCCAGCTAGAACTCAGAAACAGCTAGAAAGAGTGAGTTTATTCAGCAGTAAGCCTCTGAGATGATAATTACTTCAGGTGAATAAAAGTTAATGTTAGAACCTTTTCCATATTATAGGCTGCCACACTCACACTGTCCCACTTATGTAACACTTTCAGTTCCATAAGGTCCTGTTTATTAGTTACTGATCTTAGCGTCTGCACTAATGATGTTCTGGTCCAAAAGTCATCTTCTGTGCCATTGTGTTCAAGGGCACTTCACACTTTCCCAACTTTACCTTCTATCATGTTTAGTGTATCTGGATTTATGCTGAGGTCTTCAATCTACTTTGACTTGAGCTTTATGAAAGGTGATAAACATGGATCAATGTGCATTCCTCTGCACACAGACATCCACTTTGACCAATACCATTTGTTGAAGATGTTGTCTTATTGTTCATTTATGGTTTCTTTATCAAAAATCAATTATCAGTAGATGTGTGAATTTATGTCTAGGTCTTTGGTTTGATTCCAGTGTCTGTTTATATTTTTAATGCACCTGATTTTATTGCTATAGCTCTGTAGTACTCTTGAAGTTGAGAAAGATGAGACCTCCACTAGTTCTTTTATCGTTCAAGATTCTTTTTACTATTCTGAGGAGTTTTGTTTTCCACACAGGTTTGAGAATTGTCCTTTCAAGTTCTAGAATTGTGTAGAAATGTTGATGAAGTTTGCATTGAATCTATAGATTGTTTTTAGTAGGATAGCAATTTCTACTCTGTCAATTCTGATGATCCATGAGCATGGGAAAAATTTCCAACTTCTACTCTATTCTTCATTTTTTTTTCTATAAAGACTTGAATATTTATAATAGAAAGCATTTTCATTGCATGGCTAGCATTTCCTCAACACAGTTTATATCATCTGATGCTGTTTTGAAAAGCGATGTTTCTCTGAGTTCCACTTCGTGATGTCATTACAGATTGAAAGTTTGAAGTGGGAAAGGCAATCTTTAGTTTGTTGCAGACAGGAAAATGTTTTTTTTAAATAATTTAAAACTGGATTTTATCTGCTATTTTTTTAGGATTATCATTACACTATCTTTACATATTTTCACATATGCTTATTTGACTGCTGTGGCTAAACTAATTACAAGTAGCATTAAATACTTTGGGGGAAAGTAATGGGTAATAAAACAATTTGTAGAAACAGTAGTACATGTGTGGTATCTGTTTTAAATTTTTGAATATTCCCTATGTATCTTCCTATCCTAGTAAGAAACTAATGTTTAGTCTGGTTTATGTTTCTTGATTTACTCTTTTCTTTATGTTTTTTTTTTATTTATACTTTTTAAAACTTTCATAATCATTTCTATTTGCTTTCTATTCTTTAACATAATTAAAAAATTGGAAAAACTCCTATCTCTGTTTATTGAACACAATGTTAATTTTGAAATAAATCTTCCTTTTTTAAACTTCTAGTTCAGTTATCAAGAAAAATAAACATTGGTTAACTTTTCAGAATATTTGATGATTGATTTTATGAAATGAATCCAGACAATATATAGGAGAAGGTATTTCTTCAACATCTTTGAATTTATTTTATAAGATAACCATGATTTCTTTAAAATGACATGAATTTCTTCAGTGTTCATATTAAATAAGAACAAATTAAGGATTACAATATTAAATGTTTAGTTCATTTATTCATTTCCATTTAATCTTCAAAAAAGACAATTTATTCTCAGTATTCCAATAGTTTTTCTGTCTTAAAAAATAATGTTGATATATACATGTGGGTCACTCATAAAAAAATAATTTCAGGATTATTTACAAATATTATGTTTGTAAACTCTGTAATATGAATTTTTGTAAAATATGTCAGACTTGGCCTCAAATTTGAGTAATCCTCCAGCCTTAGCCTACTTCATGCTAAGTTTATACAAGTAAGTAATTACACTCAGCCTTGGAAAATAGTTTCAAAAGTATCTTTGTTATTTTATTTTAGTTTTAAATCCATCAAAACCCCTCTTCCCACATAACTCACAAAGAACATTAAAAGTAACAAATGTAAGACAGGAATATTAGTTACTTTTCAAAAAAATTAAAAGATTATTTACAAGATATCTATATATTATATATATACTTATATGCTTATGTACACACACACATACACACACATATGGACAAAGAGATTATTGGACAGTAATATATACACTCATAAAATTATGCAAGCTAAGACCACTGTCCTAGTTAGCTTTTCTGTTGCTGTGGTAAAATGTAATGACAATAATTACCTTGAAGAAGGAAAGCTAGTACATTATTCAGGGAGAAAGTAACTCAAAGGATAAACGAATGTAGAGGCCACAGAGCATTACTTCACAGTATTTTTTTATCCCTCCCATGTCAAATATCAGTCAAGACAATGTTCACCAGGAAGTGGAGCTATTAGAAGGTGTGGCCTTGTTTGAGGAAGTAGGTAACTGGGGATTTGATGTCTCTTCCTTCCTGTTGCATACCCATTCTATAGAATTCTCAGCCCCTTTTCTATCACCATTTACACCTACAATCCTCCATGCTTTCTGCTATGCTACAATGGACTAAACCTCTTCACCTGTAAGTCAGCCTTGATGAAATGTTTTCCTTTGAAGAGATGCTGTGATCATGGAGTCTCTTCACAGCAATGCAAACCCTAACTAAGATATATGCTGATTAGCAGCACTGCTAATGGCAAAATATTCACATACATGTCATGTGTGTGTCATGTCAAATATAGCTCCTTTACAGAAATAATCCTGGAGATACATCAAGAAATATTTCCCAGCTACCAAGTTTCCAATAGATCAGCCATGTTGAAAGACAAAATTACTTACTTTGTGAAGTCACAGGATTTTCCTAGGAGCCCAGATTTCATCCTGTACAGAAAGAACAGCTTTATTTTGATTTGAATATTTTATTGCTCATAAGGCAATGCAAGTTTTGTGTGGTTTCTATCTAAAAATTCTAGCACAGAAAATAAATGAATGTTTCCAGATGAACAGGACATATTAAACAATTATTTTTAGTAACTACAACATTAGAAGAAGGAACCTTAAAAAATATGCTAAAAAATGATGTTTTACTGATTTGTATGACATTAAACATGGAATAACAATATGTTAATATTTCTTTTCTTTTATCATCATAAATTGCCAATTCAGAGGGCAAAAGTTCATTATAATTTTGTTCCTGTCATTTCATCAGAAATAACTACATTGTTGTACCTCCCATGCTGTATGGGTTGAGTAACACATAAAGAGAGTATAAAAAATAACACTTCTCGCTCTACGGAGACATCCAGTAGTCAAGATAGACAGATATTACCCTCATAGAATTGTCTATCATCAATCAGTTAACTCCTTCAGAAGCTTCATAGTTTTGGAATTATTTTTTCTTCAGACAATTTTTCTTGTGAAAGAAAAATACTTTCTCTTTTTTCTTCTTTGTATTACATTGGCTTTTTGTCATCTACTTTCAAATTGTTAGCATGTATTCCTTAAACTCTGTTCTTGTAAGCATATACACATGTACTGGTTGGGATAGATGTACAAAGAAGTGTCCAGTGTAAACATATAGGTGATTGCTTTTGAGTAAGTTAGGTTGTTTTTTAACCTGTGTATGTCAGTGTTTGCGTATTGAGACTTCCTTTGTATAACCTTTGAGTAAGTAAGTCAGAGTTCAATCAAGATTATTAGAAGGAAGGTTCAGAATCAGAAGAAATGAAGAGATACAGAAGTTCAAAGAATATTCTTAGGGATGCTTGGGGGCTTACCAATACTCCTACATGATCTTTATGTTGAAAAATATTGAGGTGTTTTTATATTTTAATAAATTAAGTTATAATTTTTAAATATATGGCTTTATTATAGCAGCAAAAGACAGCTTCCAATTGGCAGAAAGTGTTTCATTGGATTTCTATTTTCAACTAAGATGTTAAATTCAACCTCTATATTATATAATCTTATTAAAGTCCACAGAAAAAGAAACCATCAGTGAAGTTCATGTTGGAGCAAAGAATTGTTTATATTGAGAACTTTGGCCATTTTCACAGGAAAAGGAAATAGATATCAGATTCTAAATTTCAATTCATGGGAGATTTTTTTTTTTAAGATTTATTTTATTTATGAGTGCACTGTTACAGTCTTCAGAAACACCAGAAGAGGGCATCAGATGCCATTATAGATGGTTGAGAGCCATCATGTGGTTGCTGGGAATTGAACTCAGAACCTCTGGAAGAGCTGCCAGTGCTCTTAACCGCTGAGCCATCTCCCCAGCCCTCATGGGAGATTTTATATTGATATAATTTTGATCTGGTGTAATCTAGTTTTAGTTTTATTTAAATATCATTTCTTTATGGTAAAATTTTAAATTGCATTTTGTTAAAGTGATGTTCACTTTTATTATTAAATAATGTTGCTTCTGTTATAATTGTTCATTAATAGTATCATTAAAATATGTATTGTTATTTTTTACTTAACACCTACATTGATTTCTTGGGAAATTTTTATTTTGCACTTCAATGCAATTACACTTAAGTAATTAGCTACAAATTGTAATTCATCCATTGATTTGGGCAATAATTGTACAATTATCTTTATATAAAATCAGTATAACTGTTTTCTTACTTAGAAATTAAATAGCAGTAAGTAGGCCTAATTAACATTTGGAAAGAATTCATTGACTTACATGAAAACATAGAAAATAAAGTTCAGTTTCCCACATCTCATCATTATTCATAGTTGAATTTTATATCATTAAATTATTCATAATTTCTCTGGATGTCTAGACATTGTTGAATTATCAGGAATGTAATTCTTCATGTTTTCTAAAAGAAAATATTATCATAACATCATGACATTTCCCCTTCCCTTCATACTTTCAGTAGACAGTCTCTTTTTTATTCAGAGACTGATGGGCAGTGTGAAAATGGCAGAAGATACAGTCATAATTTTCCTTATAAATTAGGAAAGCACAGGACAAGTAGTGAGTTGTTTATGGTTCTGGGATATTTAAGGTATTATGAAAAATATTTGAGGCAGAAAGATAAAGTTTGTGGGAATGTGGACAAAAATATAAATAGAAGATTTGGAAAATATCCCACGAAAAGAACTGATTATCACTTACTTATAGAGTAGTTATTAAAAGAGACTATTTTCACATTCAAAGAACAATGGGTATAATCAAAATTTCACTGTTATTACCAAACTAGAATAAGGTGAACAACATAAAAATAACTAGTTTAATTTTCTTTTTGAAATTATTTATTTATTTACATTTTAGTGGTTGTCTAGTCTTTCTCCCCCTGCCACCGACCCCCAGTTCCCATCCTATTCCTCCTTCTCCTTGCATCCAAAAGGATGCTACCCTCTGATACCAGGCCTCTCAGGTCTTGGGTCCTCCAGTCACTAGAGGATTAATTAAGCACATCTTCTCCTCTACAGCCAGACCAGAAAGACCACTGCTACAAATGTGCCAGGGGCCTCAGACCAGCAGACGTGTGCTCCTGGTTGGTGGTTCAGTCTCTGGGATCTTCCTGGGCTGTGGATTAGTTGACTTTTTGTCTTTCTATGGAGTAGCTCTGTATTTGAGGTTTTCAATAATTCCCCTAATTCAAATATAGGGGTCCCTGACTTCAGTCCAATTGTTTGATGTAAGCATCTGTTTCTGTCTCAGTCAGCTGCTAGTAGGACCTCTCAGAGGACAGTTATGCCAAGCTACCACCTATAAGCACATCATAGCATCAGTAATAGTGTTAGGCCTTGGTGATTCCCCCATGAGATGGATCCCAAGTTGGGCCAGTCATTGGATCTCATTCCCTTAATTGTCTTCTCCATTTTTGTTGTTCTTTAAAACTGGAACCACTCTTGGTCAGGATTTTTGACCATTTGTTAGTAACTCTGTCCCTCTACTTGAAGCCCTGTCTATCTACTGGAGGTGGACTCAATGTGCTATCTTTCCTCAGTGATGAGCATTTTGGCTGAGGTCACCCCTGAGATTATCTCACCTCCCCAGTCTTTAGTAATTTCTAGAGGGTCCCCTACCTCCCACTTCTTAAGGTTGATAAATGGGACCTTATGAAACTGAAAAGCTTCTGTATGGAAAAAAAAAAAAAACAGAACAAAACAAAACACAAACCATAGTCAATAGAACAAACTAGCAACCTACAGATTGGAGGAAAAGAAATTCTCCACTAACCCTACATTGAACAGAGAGATAACATCCAAAAATATATAAAGAACTCAAGAATGACTTCCAAATGACCTCCAAAAACCCAAGAGACCCAATTAAAAATGGGGTACAGAGCTAAACAGAAAATTCAAAACTAAAGTATCTCAAATGGCTGAGAAGCACTTAAAGAAGTGTTCAAAGTTCTTAGTCATCAGGGAAATGCAAATCAAAACAACCCTGAGATTCCACTTCAACCCAATCAGAATGGCAAAGATCAAAAACTCAAATGACAGCACATGTTGGCAAGGATGTGGAGAAAGAGAACACTCCTCCATTGCTGGGGGGATTGCAAACTGGTAAAACCACTCTGGAAATGAATCTGTTGGTTCCTCAGAAAATTGGAAATAATCCTTCCTGAAGACCCAGCTATATCACTTTTGGACATATATGCAAAAGACATTCTACCATACCACCAGGATATGTGCTCCACCATGTTCATTGAAGCCTTATTTGTAATAGCTAGAAGCTGAAAACAACCTAGATGGCACTCTATGGAAGAATTGATATAAAAAATGTGGTCCATTTACATAATGAAATACTATTCAGCTATTAAAGACAAGCACATCATGAATTTTGCAGGCAAATGGCTGGAAATAGAAAATATCATCCTGAGTGAGGTAACTCAGACTCACAAGGACATGCATAGTATGTACTCACTGATAAGTGGATATTAGCTAAAAAGTAGAGAATACCTATGATATAATCTACAGACCTACAGATCATAAGAAGTACAGCAAGTATTTCAGTTTTCTAATCATCTATTAATTTACTTCCTTAAATTGTAAGATGACCTTCTTTGAGGAATCAGAAAAAAATAGTATATGTTATTTCTCTTTATCATGTACACAGCTTACATGAAGTAGCATCGTCGCAGGGTAAATTTTGTGTGATATATGATTTGTGTTTAAGTATGTAATCATACCTTAACTTTTACTGTTACTGTAGGTTTTATATATTAACATCACTGTCCGTTTTGCTTTGAGTCTCTCACCATTAGTTATAGTTTAATTAGTTACTGTGTTTTTTGAGGCAGAGTCTTGCTATGCAGCCCTGCTTGTTTGGAATGTCCTATGTAGATCAAGTTGGCCTCAAGATCACAGAAATTCTTCTGCCTCACTAGTCATGGGATTAATGCCCTTCTAGACACAAAAAGACTGAGGTATATAGGAACATAAGCAAGTCTGAGTGTCAATGTTGAGAGGGAAAGTGGACTCAAGCTCCCATCTCTAACCAAAAGCTATTTCTAACTTTTAACATTTCCCAAAGGAAAAGTCAATTTTTTATAGGTCTTTTGGCTATCTATTATGATCTCTGATTTTGAGCTTTTATGGGAATTCTGTATATAAATGTGTGTGTCTGTGAACATGTGATTCTTGAGATTTTGCTTGGCTATTTTTATTCTGTTTGATTATTTTGTGCTATTCTGGCTTGTTTGTTCTTATTTCATCTCATTTTATTTTTAGATGCCTTTTTATTTTCTAATGAGTACAAAAATGAAAGTACATAAATTTCAGTGTTTTAAGAAGGTGGAAAGACCTGGAATTAATAGTAAAAAGGAAAGCTGTTATCAGAATATATCAGATTAAAATAATCTATATTCAATTTAAATGTTTATGAATTATGGCTATTAATATAATTGAATATTTTTAGTATTTTTATGTTATCTTATTCTCATTTTTTATTTTCTTTATTTTCAACCTGCAAAGTTTACTCATGTGATCACTTCTACTAAACATTAATTTTAAAAATAAACAATAAATATAATTTTTGAACACATGATTTTATTGCAGTTTAAGTTATTATGGTCAATAAATCTCTTTCTATAATAACATCTATCCTGAAAAATGGCAGCATACCCTTGGTCCAGTGTGTTAATCACATTGGTCACATGATGATTTTCAAAGTTTCTTTGCTTCTTTCTGAACATTTTTATATTAGAAATAGTGTTCAAAGTTGTTTCCTGTTGGCTGTGACTATATCATCATGTCAACTATGTACATTTAAAATTTACATGGTTTATTAGTTAACCACTGAAGCATAATAAATAGTTGTTTCAGGCAACAAGTATGTGGTATTGCCACATTACCACAGATTATCTTCTTACTAAGTTCTGTCTTATGCCTGCATCTTTTTTATAGTTACTTATTTACTTATCAAAAATTTTATCTTGTGTCTTTCTCCTAGCCATTAGCATTTCACATCAGTTTAATAACAACCACATTAGTACCATCTCAAAACAAACGAACAAAAAACCGTTTACTTGAGGCAGTCATATTTCTAGTCCTATTTTGACTTTCAGTCTTACTACCTTCCTTTTTTCAGTTGAACATCCTAATCTACTGCTAAGTCGGAAGTTTTGAGTTTCAATTGTGTGTCATATACAGACAGTTTTCTGATTAACTGAACTCTGTGCTTCTTACAAAAGTTGTGTCAGAAAAGAGAAAAGACTTTGTCACAAAGCATAGATAAAAAGAGGGAGTTGAGCCAGGGTAAGGTCCATAGGGAGAAGGATGCTCAAACAGTCAGTGAAACTGGACTGATGAAGGAGGCTAATAAACACCAGGGGCTATAGAAGGATTCTTTATCAGGCATGCCAGAGAAAAGCGTGGAGGCCTAAATACCAGACCCCCATAAGAAAACAACACTGTGACTGTGTTTATTGGTATTTCTACTGATTAAGGCAAATGTCACTAATGAAAGAATAATACTTGAGTTAAAAGACACACACACATACACACACACACACACACACACACACACACACACGAGACAAACATACCCTGCCCACAGAAACATACAGAGATACAGACATACTCGCACACACACACATGTGTGTGTGTGTGTTTTGTTGAGACAAACACTCACTAGGCAGTCCTGGCTGGCCCAGAGTTCACAGAGATCTCTGCTCTCTATATCCCAATTGAATTTCTACACTTTATTAATTAATTTTAAACCCCAATTTTATTTTCTTCCCAGTCCACCCTCTGACTGTTCCACATCCCATACCTCCTACCAGTCCCCCTGACTCCACGAGGATGTGCCCACCTCAACATCTCACCCCACCAGAACTCTAAACTCTCTGGGGCCTCCAATCTATTGAGGGTTAAGCGCATCTTCTCTGGCTAAACCTAGACCAGGCAGTCCTCTGCTGTATATGTGTTGGGAGCTTCATATCAGCTGGTGAATGCTGCCTGGTTGGTGGACTATTATTTGAGAGATCTCAGGGGTCCAGGTTAATTGAGACTGTTGATCCTCCTACAGGGTCAACCTCCTCCTCAGCTTCTTCAAGCTTGAGGAGGAATTAGGAAAACCCTAATTCAACCAGAGGGGACAGTAGCTTCTGTCCACTGGTTGGGTACAAATATCTGCATCTGACCCTTTCAGCTTCTTGTTGGGTCTTTCGGAGGACAGTCATGATAGGTCCCTTTTTTGTGGGTACTCCATAGCCTCAGTAATAGTGTCAGGCTTTGCTTTTTCAGAGCAATTAATTTTGATAGATGGAGAGGGCAGGAGGATCTGGGAAGAACTGAATGAGGGGAAAAAACGTAATCAGAATATTTTGTATCCAAGAAATCTATTTTCAGTTAAGAGGTATCTTAAATACATAATTTTCTCATTCAAATATATTATTTTTGTACAATAATATAACGTGAACTTCACTTAGTGTGCTAATAAATCTAACTTATACAAAATGGTGAGATACAAATAAATGTTAGATTTAAAAAAAATTCAAAAGCATGGGGCTGGCTACATTTCTGTACTTGCTGAGGATTTGTAAGTCCGGAGTTTGATTCCCAAGTCCCTTGTGGTTCGATAGAGAGACACAACATCTCCACATTATTTTAGCCTTCACAAGCATAGTGTAATATATGAACATACCATACACATACACACACACACACACACACACACACACAGAGAGAGAGAGAGAGAGAGAGAGAGAGAGAGAGAGAGAGAGAGAGAAAGTAAACAGTGAAACAGTATTTTAAAACACATTTACCTTCAGCTTGTCAGTAAAGAAAAATTAAAAGAGTAAAACTCAACAAACTTTTGGGAGTCCTGTCATCCAATCATAGTTGATAGGTCATTGTTTACAGAAAATGCCTGTCCACCATGAAGAACTGAGTGATTTTAGTGCTGGTGCAAATATACCATACGACTGGAGCATTTGGAATAAAAGGTGGGGAAATGTGTGCAAAATCTACATAAACTGGAACCCATAAAAATATAAATACAAAATTAAACAGAGAGAAAGAGACAGAGAGAGAGACAGAGAGAGAGAGAGAGAGAGAGAGAGAGAGAGAGAGAGAGAGTCACTGACAGAGAGGAAGAATGAAAGGAAGGAAGGAAGAAAGGAACAGAGAAAGAAAGAAGTAAGGAAGAGAGGAAAGTAAAGAGTATTAGATACATCAAATAAAAGACCACACTGCATAGACTGAAGCAAAGGGAAAGACTGCAGCAGCAAAAGGTAAATAATATTTCATTATTCTTTCAAATTAAAAATGTCATATGTTGATACTGATATTAAATGTTTAAATTAATTAACAGAATGAATAAACATCACTTGAGAAGAATTCAAAATAATTAATTTCGTCAGTTGGGTTTCAATCTGATCAATTCCTTGCAAACAGAAGAAATGTCATGGGGGAACTTTTGTCACTGCTCATGGGTAATTCAAAGTTTAACTCGATCAGGTGTGGATAGCCATCATCCAAGGTGATGTTATGTTGATACTTTAGAAACAATGAAGTACAACATTTTTCCACTATAGTCTCTCTCCAACATCTTTGGTTTTAAATATAAGAAAACCAACCTTCTGGTAAATTCCACAATAAGAGGACCTTACAAAATTAGCTTTGACCGAGCCTTCAAAATATCATATTCATCAAATGAGCCAACCGTATCATTGAGTGATATGGCAATATAACCTGACACAATAAAAGGAAGTCCATGTTAGAAAAAAATGATAGACTATAAAATCAAAGTGAGCAATTGGTATGATATATTAATTATATAACATGAATTATATAACAAATATTTTGTTACTTATCAAAAACCAACCACAGTACTATCAGTGTTGACTATGAGATAGAATTCCACTTCCCCATAAGCCTGGAACTATTCTAGAGTAGAGCACACTTAAAAATTTGTCAAACTAAGCAATACCTTTTTGTTAATTTATAATATTTGGATTTCTGTAAAATTGCATAATGAAAGAATAAATTTTTAAGTCTTAGATCATTTCTCATTTTGACACATCTAGTTTTAAAGTAGGTGCCTGAAAAAGGATTGCATAATTCAGAGTGACTGATGACTGACAGAAAGACAAGACGTTGATTTATCACGATTTCCAGATTAATCTTTTGACAAAACAGATACTGTGGTTTCATAATTCTCATTGCAAAGTAAACATATGGTTCCAAACTTCCCTTAAAATAGCATCTGCACTTCTAGTCTTGGGTTTTTAAGGCTTGTCCTTTGGTGATTCCTATCTGCAACCTGTTTCTTATATCTCCATGACACAATCCATCTCTGTCAGACAAGGGGGCTACTCACATTTCTACAAAATGCAAAAACATATATAAAAGAAAATCTGAGACAGAAAGGTTTTCTTTATTAAACATTTAGTAGGACAGTGGTTCCTTCTGAAATGGTCTGCATTTTCCTTCATTGTGGATTTTCTACCCATCTTTTTCTCTTCCTCTAATTGAGCATGTAGAATAATACACAGGTATTTTAAAAAAAGTCTATCATAACATTTCTTTCTGTAGATGCAATATTATTTTCTGCCTTATCAATTTCTTCTCAAACTACTAGAGAAAATGATTTATTTTAAATCACAACGCACTTATGAAGATTGGAAAATTTAAGTAGAAAAATCATATGTGAACTTCAGGTTGTGAAGAACAGAACCACAGACTGCTATGGTAATATTTCCAGGGTTGCCTGGACAGGTTGACGGGATATTGTTGGGAGAACTACTGGATTAGGCAAATACTAAAAGTTTAAATGAAGCAGCAACAAGAAAACTGGATATTTAGATGCTATACAGTGGTATAAAATATGACAAAATATTTAGATTTTTAAATGTTTTATGATTTATGTTCATAGGATTCATATTTTAGTTCTCTTTCTTGAGTTTACTTGAATTTACTTGAAATGGTCATTTTCATGATTACATTGAATTCTCAAAATTCTGTTAGACATGGATATAACTTTTCTGAATAGGTAAATATCTTTAGAATTCATATAAAGATCCTAAATTTGCACCTTTGTTCATAAAATATTTTCTATTTTAGATATTTTTGTGCAAAGATTGCCTTTTGTGATGACTAGATACACATTAGACAATGGTAAGTTAAAATGAGTCATATAGTATTTAATTTAAATTAGTCTGTTTGTACATTATTGAATTTAATAGTTTAATTAGGATACTGTTATGTCCTGGATGCATATGTCATTCTAAAATCCATATTTTAAGATCGCTTGGTTTTCACGTAGGTCTCAAACATCTGGAGTGGGGGCTATCCCAAAACATGCAGCCTGTATATGGGGTATGGTCTTCTAGCTGGGTGCCTCATCTGGCCTCAATGGGAGAGAAAGCACCTAGCCTCTCAGAGACTTAAAGTGGCAGGGTGGGGGATACAGGAGGAGGGGTACTCAGAAAAGAAGAGATGGGGAAGGATTGTGGGAGGGGGTGACTGGGACGGGTTATAAAGTGAATAAGCAAAAAAATAAAATTAAAAAAAAAAAAGATCTTAACCCTAAATTTCCTGATGTTATGATACAGGACCTTTGAAACATGTATAATTAAAGAGAATAAAGTCTCCATATTGAAGAATAGATCAGGGAAACAACAGTCTTTTCTAATTTATTTCCTAACATGTAGAAACATTCCAAAATGATGAAAGTTTGAACCCTTAAATAAAACAACTACCATTTTAAACCGTCCAGCCTTCTGAAAACTCTATTGTTTGTGCACCACCGCATCCATGGTTCTTTTCTGTAGAAAAGTCCTACTTACCTATAGTGTATCACTTAATATACATCAGAACATACAGATACAAGTTAGACACATCAATATGAAATAATATTTTTCATCCTTAAAATGAATTAATGAATATTTCTACATAAAAATTTCAAAATCATTAATAGATGTGAATAAATAAGAAAAAAAGGCTCAAACACTTTCTTTGGCCTTAATATTTGTTTAGTGCTGTTCTTACAGGAAAACAAATTTAATCCAAAAAATAAAAAAATGCACCAGTCTTATTCACTGTTTAACAAGGATTTGAAAAATAGGATTAAAACATAATTCATATTGTATTGATGTTTGATAAAACTATCTAATATTATCACCTTGTCTTTTGTTCATCTTGATTACTGTTATTTTTCCATTATGATGGCTTAATGTGTAATACTTGTTTCTTCTAAAGTTCATGTGTTCACACTGGCGTTATTTTGTGTTTATAACCCCTGTATGAATAAGTAAAAATTACAATTTGATTTAAAGAAAAAAGAAGGAAAGAAAGAAAGAAAGAAAGAAAGAAAGAAAGAAAGAAAGAAAGAAAGAAAGAAAGAAAGAAAGAAAGAAAGAAAGAAAGAAAGAAAGAAAGAGAAAGATTTCATGTGTGGACTCCCTGCTGTCCAGTAAGCCTTGTTCCTTGGGTTTCTTCTAGGAGATAAACATAAATGAGTTATTGAAGAAAGAAAATTAATATGACAGAATTTAAATTCTTATATAAAGTGGACTAGAGAACAGGGAACAACGAGGAAAGACCAAACTGGAAGGCAGCATTCTGCAAGACAGGGAGGTATCACACCATGAAAATCAATCTTGCCTCCACAACTGTGAAAAAGTCAGTATCCATTTTAATGCCTACATTTTATTTTTATGCCTCCCAAGATTTCTAATCCACTGATTCTTACTGATGACTGCCAAAAACTGTCTACTTACCTTCTGTTTCCACATAATTCATTTTTGGTATTTGCATATGTGTCAGAATTTTCCCCATTTCAGCTAGATAATCTATTTGGTGGCATATTCTTGTGTATAGTAGCTTGTAATAATCCTTTTCATGTATACAGTCTTATTTTGGCATTCATTCACTTGATTCTTCTCTTTTGAGTCAACTTAGCTAAAGCTTTGACAATTTGTTGATTTTCTTGATTAGCTAATTATTAGGTTCATTGATCTGCTCTGTTTTGTGCTAATGTGTATTTATCCGTCCTCTAGTCTGTGTTGCTTCCGTCTGCTTCGTTAGGGGTGAACATAGTCTTCTCTCTCTCTAATTCATTAAGATGTCATTTTTTATAATAACAGATTTTCACTTTGGCAACAGCTTTCAACACATCCTATACAATTTCTTATGTGAATTTTCACTTTAATTTTGAGAAAATACTTGTATTTTTCTTTTATTTTTTTTTCTATATGAGTGTTTGTTTTTCATATACCTTTTCCTCTGAGCTCCTTTTTTTCTGTTTTCTTATTTTATTTCATTGTGACCAATAAAAAATTTTCATCTGTTAAAATGCACTGAGTTTTATTGTGAACTAACATGTGATCAATCCTGGAAATTGCTTATGTGCAAGTAGGAAATTGTATATCCTCTTATTTTTGAATTGAGTATTTGGTTTATATGTTATGCTCAGTTAGACCAAATGGCTGCTCAGGCTCTATTACTTTACTACTTTCTAACTGGTTTTTCTATTACTGAAAGTGTGATATTAAGATCTTCTGTTATATTCTAAACTTACTTTTTTTCTTAAATCCTGTGTACATTTGTCAATACATTTTGCTTCAGATATTTGGCAAAATATGTATGTTCATTATTATTCATAAAGAATTTTTAACCTGCATAAAATACTTTTGCATCTGCTGTGACTGTTTTTAAAACTAAACTATACAATTACAGAACAGACACAGACATGCATAAACAGATAAACATGTACAGCCACATAGACACAACACACATGGACGGCACAGTCACACACAGGAACATACATGGACAACTGTGTAGACAGATTCAAAAGACATCTTTCCTTAGTTCCAAACAGATTCTGATTCATCTAACAGATAGACAGAAGGCAGAAGACACAGGGATTATGAAATAGATAATTCAAATCTGGGTTGAAATATGATTAATGACCAAAAATAAAATTAAACACTATATTTTTAATACTAAGATAACTATTAAAGATTAATATCAGCATGAATTATATTTGTTTTTTATCAGTATTACAGACTATGTTTGCTCAGAATTCAAAGGTGAATGTCTTATAAGGAACACATAATATAGGCTATGTTTTGTGATCTCATCAAAGAGAAGCTCAATTACATTTTTGTGTCTTCTAGCATTTCATCTATTTTCATTCCACTGTTTTCATTAGAATTTACTTTTTTGTGTATAATTACCTATAAATTTTGAGATATTTTTCTCTTCTTTCCATGCCATTTTAAAACTAATTGCACAAAATTAACTACTGTTACCAAAACCAATTTTTATTTCCAATGTGAAGAATCGCCTTTTAGATTTTTTGGGTCTAATTTTCTCAACAGCACTTTATAATGTTTCTATCTTACTACATTTCAATCTACGAAATATTTTATAGTATAGGCTTGAAATCATTTTATAATATTGCTTGATAGATTATAAGATAAGACCAAGATAAAACCCAAAATTATATTTTTAATAATTTTCATAATTCCCATGTGTTAATATGTATAAAATTATTACATATTCATATTCACTATTAACTAACTTTTCATTTCAAATAAAATGATTTCCATCATTTTATTGCAGATGTAAGTTCTGCATGTGAAAACAACACTTGATGATTAAGAAATTAAATTGTTACTTGGAGTTAAATAGCACCAACAATGCTGTAATAGGAAGAACAATATGTTCTACAATACAAGCTGTATTTTCCAATCAATGTGTATCTATTTAAATCTCTGGATTACTGTGTCATGACTATACTGACATGACAAAACTATAAATAAAAAAATAGAATTGTATTTTAATAAAGAGATTTTCTTGATTCACTCACTGAGTCAATCTAGAGCATACAGGTGACATAACATTTTCTCAAACCCTGTTCAGTCTGGATGAGGTTAATTTCATGTGGGACAATGGCAAAATAGTTCTTGGTTATGGAGAACCTTCATTTTTCATAAGAATCGCTAGACATTGAATCTGTCTGGGAAACTAGCATCTGATTGTTCACTCTACCATATATTGAAATTCTGTCCTACAATTTTCATGAAATTCTCAATATTCACATACATACAAACAAAAATTGCTGAGATTTGTTTCAGGCTAATGGAAGAGCTGAAACTGTGTCTTTTTCGGGGATAACTGTGATGTGTTCCATCACTAATGAAATGAAATGCCACCTAGTTGCATTCCAGAGTCCTACATTCTGAAGCACCTATTATGCCCAATATTGACAAGGGAGGAAATGTACTTGAACTTAGCCTCAAGGAACAAGGAAGAAATTTTCTCACAGCTGCACAGCACTCTAATGAGCTGCTGAACTCCAAGCTGACTCCAGTTGCTACCAGAATTAGAAACCAGGAGTCGCTTATCTCTGTTGACAAAAAAAAAAAATATTCTGAAGACTGACTGCAGCAAAAGTTGCTTCTCTTTTAAGACACCTTTATAATAAATTGAAATGATATAAATTAAAACTGAATAGTACAATAATGATTGTGCAAAAGTTGATTGCTCATGATACTACTTTCTATGTAGTTTGCATTTATATTTAAATACTAAAAATCATCTAAATCACCAGAATGTAGAAATATGAATGGTATCTTAAGTTATTGGAACCCAAAGTATTATTCACCTCGATCTTTCACTGTATTTTTGTGCTTAGACGAACTTTTTGAGTCTAGATGTGTGTTCTCCTACTATGCATTTGTTGAGTGGGGTGGTATACAGAAATAGATGATATTTGAAAAGTAACTGGATCATGAGTTAAGAACTCAAGAGTCCTTGCTTTGAATTATTTTTTGTTTGTTTGTTTTGTGAAGATACAAGGGAAGGGAAGTGCAGTTTAGAAAGAAGTGTTGCCAGAAATAAGCTGTATTGACACTCAGATTTGAAACTTCCTTGTATTCAAGACATCTTGAAATAACTGTTGTATGAGTCATTAAGACAGGTGTATGATATGTTTCTCAAAGAAGCCTAAACTCATCAAGATGAAAATTACTGGTTGTTATACAAATGTACATGTTTTCTGAACATATGCGTCTTCATATGAGTATATTCATTTAATGAAATTATGCATGCTATATTGCAGCACAAGTGTAAATTTAAATCTTTTATATATGCTTTAAACTTCTAGATATGTTCACTGCTTTCTTCTGGTCATACATTCAAGAGATCTGCATAGGATTAGGAATGCTAACATTGCTTTGTGGTAGGTATAGAATATTTTCAGTCTACTCATTCCCAGGGATTTATTGACAGCTAACAGTTGCTGTTAAAGGCTCGTGAGCATCCACCCACTCTGAAAACATGTAAGCATTAAAGGTTTGCTATAGTTGTTTATAAGTTGTCTATGTTTCCGTAAGTAATTCTAATTGGACTCATTTTTTTTTCAGCAACCTATACCTGAGTAGAATTTGTTTTCAGTTGGTCTTTGTTCATCATATGAGGTGAATAGCATTTTTTTTTCATCTGCCTAAGATACACACAACATATAGAAAAAAAACCACTGTAGTTTCAACAGTCATTCTTAGGACAATTTCATCATAGGATTAGTCACCTTACTTTCTCTTCAATCCCTAGATAAAAAAATATTTGGTATTGTATTTTTTTTTCATATTTTTCCACTACCCAAGATAATATGTTTACATACAGTGTTTGAATGGAACTTCACGAATGTGTTAGGTAATGAGAACTCTATCTGGCATTTGGGAATGTTAGCAGGTGATATGATGTACATATTTTCACTATGGTCAGATCCCATTGGCTAATTCATTTCTTTTCTCTTAAAGAAGATCCTATTATATTTGCTATAGCTTTACAGTTACGAAATGTAACTCAGGAGAAACAATGTCACCATGCTTAATTCCCAACATTACTTGAATGAATTTCTTCAATTTCATGTGAAAAAAATTCACTCCAAGCATAACGTAGTTTCAAGTCTTTATTAGTATGAATATCAATTAAGATCTTAAATGCCATTCACACACAACTCACATTAAGTAAATTTGTTAATTTCCACTACTTCTATGTATAAATTTACTAATATTTATCTTATATATTTTCTGAAACTTCCTTCTAGTTTTATATTTCAAGTCTTCCATACAATATATCCTACAACAAAATAATAATTACCAACTATACTATGAAGACTTTATTCTAAATATATTGCTGTTATGATGCTTTGTTACAAATTGTTGTCAGAGTTATAGCAATCAATTTATTGTATTACAGTAGTGTAGGTCCAGCATATCACACACAATTTCTATGTTCAGACATCTTTCTTGGGCCTGAAGTCATGATATGAAAGTCTTTGTTCTTACTCAGAACTCAAATGCCTTACAGAATTTCTGTGTTGTCTTAGGTATGTCCATTCAAAGTTTCCTCGCCTGGAGGCTTGCTTTTGAAGCTCAAAGTCCTGGAAAGCAGATGGTTTTAAAGAGCTAGGTCCTTGTATAAGGGTCTTAGGTTACTCAAAGGTCTGACTTCAAGAAGATTAAAGATAGTATTAGAAAATCTCAGAACTCCAGTCTCAATCAGTCTTTCTATTGTCTTATTATTATAAGATGTAATACTTACCATGCCTATATTTACTGGGCTAATTCATAGGGGCAATTGTTATAAATGCTGCTGTGAGTTTCTGTTTCTAAAACTGTGAGCTGGACACACTTCTTTTACTTTAAAATCAGTTAATCTCTGATACTTTATTATACTTGTAAAAATAAGAATTAAGCACATAGATTAATTTGCTTACATGGGGCACTACTTTCTTAAAATCACAAAATGGGACCTATCGTGACTGCCCTCCTAAAGACCCAACAAGCAAGAGTCAAATGCAGATATTTGCACCCAACCAAATTGGACAGAAGCTGCTGACCTTTGTGGTTGTATTAGGGAAAAGCTGGAAGAACCTTTAGAAGAGAGAGCAGTCTCAATTAACCTGAACCCCGCCCCCCAAGATCTCTCAAATAATGGACCACCAACCAGCAGTATACACCAGATGATATGAGGCCCCCAATACATACATATACAGCAGAGGATTGCCAGGTCTGGTTCAGTCGGAGAAGATATACCTAAGCCTCAAGAGACTGGAGGCCCCAGGGTGTTTAGAGGTCTGGTTGGGTGGGGTGGGGTGTAGGGGCATCCTCATAAAGACAGGGCAGTAGGGAGGAGGTATGGGATGGGGAACAGTCAGAGTGACTCTGATCAGGACGGGAATAAAATTAGGAGTGTTAAAAATAAATAAGTAAATAAAAGGATTAAAAAGAAAAGATTTAAAAAAAGATTTAAAACAAATTGAAAGTTCCAGTGACTGTTTTGTTCAAAAAATCGTAACAGTCTTAAGTAGTGACCCCAAGGAAGGTATACTATTTAATTTTGCTCTGAGATCCAGCTTCTTTGCATGGAAGAGAAATTTTAATAACAATGTATGGCAAGAAAAAGCAATATTTAAGCATTAAAAATGTCTGCATTTTAAACAACTCTCAAGGAGTTTTATATTATATAATAATAATTGTAAAACATAACAAAGATATAAAAGACAATCATTAAGTCAGCTTTGATAATTTACAGGATAGAAAAAATTCAGATTCTATTTGTTCACATTCGTGGAAATATCAGCAATTTCACATGTATAATGAGCACTAATTATGAGTGCTTTTCATTAAATTAATATAATGGACAAATTATTGATAAAATTTACTTTAAAAATAATATTTAAAGTACCAAAGAACTGTTAAGTTCTGTAGCATCAAAAAGCTATTTATTAATTGTATTTCCAAAGAACATGAAGTATAACAAAAATATATAAAAAGAATCACAATTCTGTGCTAAAACGTAGTGGTACAATGTGATATGCAAATAAAACTTTCAGTTCTCCATGTATCCCAAGCTCTTCTCCAATCTGTTGGATATAAATTTCCATAAAATAATTCTTTACTTATTGTAGTTAAGTTGTAAATTTAAAATAATGCTAAAATAGTTATAGAAATTAATAAAAACTCTTCACATTAGCTGTGTCTACACATTCACCTGTATCTCTTTTTCACTGCTGACCTAATTGGAAAAGAGAATTGCCAGGTAACTCATCTCCAAGCATTGTCCAGGGTCAGTTACTATCCTGTCTCAAGAGAAGAAGGCAGGAGTGACATCAGGACACTGGATATGTTCCTCTGACCTCTACACAAGGACAGGGGCTCACACAAGCACAGCATACACACACACACACACACACACACACACACACACACCACACACACACACCATTTCAACACAAATTTGAGAATGGATCACAGTGTTCCTAGAAAGCTAGTTAAGAAACCTACTATCCAGAACATGGTATTTTTTTCTTAAGTCATTTTTGTGATAGGCCCTCATTCTATACGGTTTTACTTTTTCTCCCATGTTATTCTCCTATCTAGTCATCATTTCAGTCTAAACTTTAAATTTCACAATAATTCTTCTGCCTCAGCCTCCCATGAGCTGTTCTTACAAGTATTTAAATGTTGGTCCATGTTCCCTAGCGTTAAACCTTAACTGTCATGACTGTCAAAAAATAAAGAGATAGTTTGGAGGGATATTAAAAGAAATTTGTATTTTAAGAACTGTTTCCCAAAAAATTTGGAGAATTTTCTTATAAAATTTGCAGATTGAGGAAAAAGAGTAGAGCCCAGGGTTTAGTTTTAGGCTCCTGTTATAATTCCCTCAACTCAATGAAACTTATTCACTAAATATCCTTTATTAAGAGTTCAGCAATTTAAATATTAATTCCAACCAAAATGGCAGTCAATCATTCATCCAAAGTAATATTTGACTAAATATTTAGGCAATATGACCAAACCATACAGATATATAAAATTCACTATATTATGGATCATTAAATATACATGAGGAAAATCTCCAGCAGTGGTTCTACATCCGTGAGCAATTAGTGGAAGAGCTTTATTTAGAAGCTAATTTGACTGGTTTGTCTTCTCCAAGAAGGAGGGACTTTATTACATCTTCTTCCTCCTAAACACAATGTAGATATTATATATAATGAATGTACATTCTTTAGTTAATTTTCTACTGTGTCTAAAATGAAATAAAATATGTATCTTGAAAAAAATACCCTTACATCTAAAAATTAATACTATCATTTCATGTAGTCTTGTAATAATGAAAGATTTAAACAATCAGAGAATAATAAGCTATGATTTAGAGTAGGAAATTAAAATGTTAGCACATTTCTAGAACAAACTTTAGAGGATTGCAGAGGTCATGCATTGTTTATACAGTCTAACTGAATTTCTAGAAGAATCGACACACAGGCACATAGGAGCAACTTCGGTTAACAGATGTGCTTTATCCTAAGTTCGACTGCTGACTTGAGAGAGAACATGTCTTAACTTCATGAACTTGAGCCTCATATTTAAGAAGACTGTCTAGGTGAGCAGTATCTTGAAACAATGTGTGAGAAAGGTTTATTTTCCTTGGCTTTGGTTTTCATGTGCAAAAATATCCTTCATGATTATGCCTCTGACAATTTTGGCCTCCATACTGACTTCCATTTTTAGAAAGTAGTGCTCTAATAAGCTTCTAGGTTTCTTGGAGCTCCTGTCTCATGTCTATCATTTTCCCTTTACTTTTGATGTTACATAACTTGTGGACAGTACCTATTCATTATACACCAACTCACATTAACTGATAGGGCAATCTCTATGTTAATCTCAACATGTAAATGACTGTATAAATGTATCTCCTTTTGAATGAATTATTGATAAGCTATGTCCTGCTATAATCAAAATTTCTATACTGCTTTTTACAAGACTAAAAGCAATAATTAAATTTTCACATGCTGACTCTAGTTTAATGCCATTTGTTCCTAACCTAAACAGCATACACTATTTTAGTAACTCTTCTTAAAGTAGATATTTGCTTACTATATTTAAAGATTTGATTTGATATTCATTGATTTATACTTTATTTCTCATGAGGAAGCAGGGGAAGTTACTGTGAGGCAAAAATATAACCTAGCAATCTCTATTATTTTTATATAAATATATGAGAAAAAAGCTTAGTTGTATAGCAATTAAATGTATCAGTGTAGTGTAGTACTTTCCTGCAAAAGAAGAGCATCTAAGGCTGTAGAGAGAGGTCAGTCAATACAAGCTCTTGCTCTGAAATACTGAAGAAAAAAGTTCAAATTTCCAGAAGCCAGGTATTAAAGTGGGTTTATCACCTATAACACCAGGTCTGTGGGAGTAAGAGAAAAGACAGCAGTAGAGTAACGTAGTCCTATTTCTTTCCCATTTTATTTTAAATTAATCATTTTATTTGTTTACATTTCTTTTTATTTTTCTTTTATTAAATATTTTCTTTATTTACATTTCAAATGTTTCCAGGTCTCCCCTCCAGAAACCCCCTGTCACATCCCCCTCCCCCTACATCTATGAGGGTGCTCCCCCACCCACCCGCTCTGCATTCCTGCCCTGGCATTCCCCTACACTGGGCAATGAACCCCCACAAGACCAAGGGCAACTCCTCCCACTAATGTCCAAGAAGGCCATCCTCTGTCACATACACAGCCAGAGCCATGATTTCCTCCATGTGTACTCTTTGGTTGGTGGTCCAGTCCCCAGGAGCTCCAGGGGTGTGTGGCCTGCTGACACTGTTGCTCCCCACACTGGGATGCAAACCCCTCAGAAATTTCAGTATCTTCTCCGACTCCTCTATCTGGGACATGTGCTCAGTCCAATAGTTGGCTGTGAGCATCTGCCTCTATTTGTCAGGCTCTAGCAGAGCCTCTCAGGAGATAGCCATATCAGGTTCCTGTTAGCTATCACTTTCAGTCATCCTCAATAGCATCCAGGTTTGACAACTGTATATGGGATGGATCCCCATGTAAAGCAGTCTCTAGTTGACCTTTCCTTCAATCTTTGATCCACACTTTGTCTCCATATTTCCTCTTGTGAGTATTTTGATCCCCCTTCTAAGAAGCACTGAAACTTCCAGACTTTGGTCTTCCTTCTTCTTGAGCTTCATGTGGTCTGTGAATTGTATCTTGGGTATTCCAAACTTTTTGGGTTAATATCCACTTATCAGTGAGAGCATACTGTGTGTGTTCTTTTGTGACTGGGTTACCTCACTCAAGATGATATTTTCAAGTTCCATTCATTTGCCTAAGAATTGCATGATGTCATTGTTTTTAATAGCTGAGTAGTACTCCACTGTGCAAATGTATCACATTTTCTGTATCCATTCCTCTGTTGAGGACATCTGGGTTGTTTCCATCTTCTGGATGTTATAAATAAGGATCCTATGAACATAGCAGAACATGTGTCCTTGTTACATCTTGGAGCATCTTCTGGGTATATGACCATGAGTGGTATAGCTGGTTCTTCAGGTAGTACTATGTCCAATTTTCTGAAGAATCACCAGATTGATTTTCAAATTGGTTGTACCAGCTTGCAATCTCACCAGCAATGGAGGAAAGTTTGTCTTTCTCCACATCCTCACCAATATCTGTTGTCACCAGAGGTTTTTTAACTTAGCCATTCTTACTAGTGTGAGATGGAAACTCTGTTGTTGTGATTTTCATTTCCCAGATGACTAAGGATTTTGAACATTTCTTAAGGTGTTTCTCATCCATTTGTGTTTCCTCAGTTCAGAATTCTCTGTTCAGCTCTGTTCCCCATTTTTAATAGGGTTATTTGATTCTCTGGGGTCTAACTTCTTGAGTTCTTTGAACATATAGGATATTAACCCTCTATTGGATGTAAAATTGGTAAAGATCCTTTCCAAATCTGTTGGTTGCCATTTTGTCCTATAGACAGTATCCTTTGCCTTACAGAAGATTTGCAATTTTATGAGGTCCCATTTATTGATTCTTGATCTTAGAGCATAAGCCATTGGTGTTCTGTTCAGGGAATATTCCCCTGTGCCCATGTGTTCAAGGCTTTTCCCCACTTTCTTTTCTATTAAATTTAGTGTATCTGGTTTTATTTGGAGGTCAGTGATATGCTTGGCCTTGAGTTTTATACAGAGAGATAAGAATGGATCAATTTACATCTTCTACATGCAGTTGAACCAACACCATTTGTTGAAAATGCCATCTCTTATCCACTGCATGGTTTTAGCTCCTTTGTCAAAGATCGAGTGACCATAGGTGTGTGGGTTTATTTCTGAGTCTTCAATTCTATTCTATTGACCTACCTGACTGTCATTGTACCAAGATCATGCAGTTTTTATCACTATTGCTCTGTAGTACAGCTTGAGGTCATGGGTGGTTATCCTATTTCTAGAGAGGCAGGTATAGATTATGACAGTGCTGGACACTTGACCTTCTCTGATCTCTTCCTGTGCAAGGTCATGCACTGACTGCCCCCCCACAACACACTCACACACACACACAAACACACACAGAGAGACACACAGACACACAGACACACACATACAACACATATACATGAACTCAAGCATAGAGACAAACATGCACACTCACAAACAAACATACACACACACACACACACACACACAAACACTTAAATAATTATTCACTAAACAGCAGCTACAGTACAATCATAAATTAGGTTTCCTATCCAAAGATGAAAGAAAAAGACAAGACCCATTATGAGATAGAACTGCTGTACGTAGAATTCTGTAAACTCAGAAGTCATATGAGCATACAGTTTAACCTTAGGTACTACTAAAATGAATGAACATAATTAAAATCTATTGACGGAGAAAAGTGAATATTATTTAGAGCATTCTTAGGAATGTGAAGATAAACTACAGTGGGACCTTGGATTTTGAGCAGGGAGGTAATTACATTAGCGAATTCGTCATTTAGAACTGATTATTCCTGAGAGAAACTAAAATGCATTAGAGGATACACTTTCATCTTTTAAATAGAAACATTTGAATATTAGAAATATTAAAGATATTTGAAAACCTGGAGGCTGACAAGAAATAAATGCATTTTTTTTTACCTAATACAGAATCAAGTACTGTTTTTTTAATCATGTTACAGATTCATATAAAATCTTTACTAAGTAATGGAAGTGAATTATGACAGATTTGTAGGGTCAAACTCACCGAGGCATAAATTCCAATCTAATTTCTGTGTAAACATTTGACCTTACGTAAATTATTTGAATGATTGGAGGCTTTCCTTATTCTAATGAAAATAGAGTAGCAGCTAGGAGTGCTATATTTTCTGTACCGATTTGAATTCTGTTCATTGTACGTAATCCTGAGAGGGGGAAAATATTTTTTTCATCATTATATCATGATGGGCACAACATGAATTTGTGAAGTGGAAGCAATTTAATAATAAACTTGAACACATATTTCAAATGTATGTTGAGAATCTCAGAACTTCACAGGTCCTAACTTGCTTTTACAAGAGGAGACAGACAAAAAGTAAAAGATAGGAGACAGATGGTCAGATATGAGAGACAGTCAAGCCAAGGACAAGGTAGCCATACAATAACAGTATTAAAAGTGGAAAAAATTTCCCAATGGTCATTACTCATATCTGAAATACAGAAAGTCTTTTCATTCCCTAAAAAAAAAAAAAATAAAAATAAAAAAAAAAAATAAAGTTACTCCTCTCGTCTTTATAAGACATTAACAAAAAGAAAAATTTATCAGACGAATAAAGTTAATTCAGTTCTAGAATTATTTCCAAGTGAAGTAACTATTTAATTGATTCAAACTTGTTTGGTTTTGCTTCAATTATCCAGCTAATTGCCTTTATTTTGTGCTTTACTTTTCTCTGTTGACATTAAGGCAGGCTTGTAACCCACAGATTTGTTCCTTTTATTCTCCTTTGTGTATAAGTTGGCGGTTACAAGTTCCTTCCTGGGTAACTTTGTTCTTTTCCGTGCCATTGATTTTTCCCTGTGGATCCAATCGAGCCTAAGCTTGCTTAGGCTCATTTGTTTTCTGTTTGTCACTAGGAACCCTGACAATACAGTCTTGTTTCTCAGAATAGAATATTTACCTGAGACTCATTGTCACAGAAGCAAGTGATGAAACAATGCATTTTAAAAGTGGGCAAGCCAGTGAGAGGAGAGAGATGGGGGTTAGGGAACTAAGAAGAGGTTGTAGGTACAAAATGAGGAGGGAAAAGGGAATGTTTTTAAAATAATTTTGTAAAATTTTGACAATAACCTTTAATTAAGTTATGGCAGATGAAAAACTATATAGGAAAAAGAAAACAAATAAGACGGGTTTTACCAGTAGGTAAATTTGGGGCCTGTGATAAAGATTGCAATGTATATTGCATCATATGTTACAATTCTAATGTAATGATCACAGTATTTATATGATTTTCAAAATTTGATACAAAATCACCTCATGTAAACCACATTTAATTGCTTTTTGTTAATGCACAGTCACAAGTGATTTTCTTTCATCAACTGTATGTCTATATGTGTACCACTTGGTTATGTGTAGGGAAGGCATAGAAAACATTCTACCTTTTGTTTGCCATAGTAAACTGACATTAAAAGGATACATGAGAGTTTCATTCACTATATGCAGAAGAATTAAAATGGCCGTTTTGGTGTGCTTACATCAACATTGTTGAAATATATGCAAAAGAATCTTGGCCTAGCCAGTTATGCAAACGTGTGTCTATGCCATTTGAAATTATAATAACATTTAAAATACATAATTTTGCGAATATTTGAAAAAATTGTCAACTTTTCTAATATTTATTACTCTGAAAATAAGACGGATAATATTTGTAAGAATTTAATAAGAACAAAGAAATAATAAGAACTAAATAATGGCAATGAAAATATTTCAATAGGTTGTATCTTTAGAAAAACTGATTTCATTAGTTGTTCATGAATTGTCTGCATCTATTATAAAATATAATCCCAAATGCTTGAATGAGTGATACACTTTCATAATACTAGCAGCAATATGGAAAAAGCATGTAGGAAAAGCAAATGTTATCATGAAATAGCTTCAACTTATTATCCAGGAAAGAGATAAAGCAAAGGTGATTTTTTTTCTCCTATCTCTCTCTCTCTTTTTCTTTCTTTCTTTCCTCTCTCTCTCTCTCTCTCTCTCTCTCTCTCTCTCTCTCTCATTCTCATTCTCTCTCAGTATGAGATACTTGAGTAAATTCGCATTTATTGGGAATCTGTTATTTCAAAGATTGATAGATTGTGAAATACAAATTAGGTTTTAGAATATCTTCATTTCTGCCACATCTGTTAAAATTCCTCATGTTGTGTTGCAGGACCTCAGTCTGAAGATAGACTTTGTCCATTTATGAAAAAAAAAAGAATAAACTTTATGAATCTATGTAAAACTCATGACATGGTTATGTATAACCTTTAGGCTCTTAAATATTTCATATCTCAAAGGAACTACTGTCTACTTGATTAAAATATTTATCAGCTATTTGATATAATATGGTAGCCATTAAGCTTGACCATAAAATTTAAAGATAGCCCTTGCAGGAAGTAAAGGAATGGATTTCACAGATCAATTCCTTTAGTGGATAAAATATCTGATTATTATGATAAAAGAATGATAGATTATTATAATATAGATTACACTTGCATCTGAAATATGATCTAAATTTTCTTAAGCCGATAAAAAAACAACAGAATTTCTGTAATTTATCTTGGTCCCATGAAGGCTGGACATCGTGGGGGGGGTGGGTATTCGAGGGTGGGGAGGTGAGGTTCTGGGGAGGGTGGGTGTGGGTACACCATCATAGAGGCAGGAGGAGGGGGGAAGGGATAGGGAGTTCCTGGGAGGGAGGGGGTAAAGGCGGGTAAGGGGAAAACACCTGAAATGTAAATAAAAGTTCAAATTAAAAAAATAAAATAAAATAAACACAACAGGGTCATTCTGCTCATTTGGATCATCAAAAAAATGAGTATCTCTGCAGGAATCTAGAGATTTTAGGCAACAAAGAACAGGGAAATTGCAGAACTCAAATCAATCACACTGTGGGATCTCAAAACAGTACAGTTGATCTCATTACACTACCTTGGTACTGAGAGGAACTGAACTATGAAATAAACGAGTGATGACTGCAGTCCTCTTCTTCTAGATGGATTTCCATTACAGAGACACCCTCATCCCTGTACTTGTTACTGTTTCTACTGTTGGTGTTAGCAGAGAAACCAAATTTGAATGTCTCTTAACAATAAATTGATTTGCTTTCAGTTTGAATAGAAATGTTTATCGTTCTAAATCAAAAATTAAGTATGAATTTTATTAGCAGTCCCTTACATTAGAAGTTACAATCAGCTTTATTTTTTATTTTTTATCTAACTGATTATATTCCAGACAATATGCATATGTAAACATGCCTTCTTTAATTGTCTTATATACACAAATGTTGTTTTAAAAGATACTTACTTTCTTTTCTTATAATCCCATCTAATAATGTTTAAAATGATGGAAAGCAAATATTTTTATGTTCTTTATATCTCAATTGCTTTAGAATGTATAAAACCAGATATTCTATTATATCTTTCACACTTCCTAGATATTATACCTACTAGTGGGAAATACTTTGCAATGCTTTTGACAATTACATGATACTATTGTAATATATGGATCTTTAAATATGTTTAGCAAGGTATGCATTTGTGTTTCTTGAACATTCCTTTTGGATGGTACATATTGAGAAACATCATGCAAAACAGACCAGCTTCACACAGGAAAAAACTTGAGTCAATTGTAAAAAGGAAAAGTGGGTACTAAATTGCATGCCAGTGCAATTTGCTGGTGATTTCTTTCAAAATGAACATGTGAATAGCTTATAAGTGATTTCCACAAGTTTTCTTATTTTAGGTATCTGGGAATTTTCCCTTAAGAATCATTTGGACGATAGTCTTCACTATCACACTCATATCAAATTACATGTTTTGTTTGACATTGGTTGTTTATCTGATAGCATTTCACTAAAACACTTTTTTTTTTTTGATTAAACTTTATTTAGGTAAATTTTCTATTATTTTATAGGGCGGGGCTGATTTGGTAGTAAGGCCTTTGAACAAGTTTTTTTTATTATTATTATTATTTCTGTGTGCATATGTTAGCAAGGCTTTTTTATAACATTAGTTATTGAAGCACTAGGAGAGAGGAAAAACAAAAGCATTATAGACATGTTTATACTTACGCCGGTAAATAGGTAACAAACCATTGAACAGGATGGTAAGATCCAATCCAGACAAACCGCTTTGTTAGCAGTATAGCTTGGACTTACACAAGAGAAAGGAGAGTGCCACCCAACAAAGAGCCTCCAAAGTTAATAGCAGGAGTAAGCTATACAAAATATTTACCCTTCTCTAACACTAGTATATTGCAAGACCGTTTTCAATTTTCTTTTTCCATTAGATAAAGATTACCTCTACTACTAACACACATGTGCTTTGGAAGTTTATACCTTAAGCAAATAACAAGTAATTCTTCCTGAGTTTGTCCTAAGAATTGCCCAAAATCAAAACAAAATGAAAGCCACTGGTCCACAACATTAAGACAGAAGTGGAGAAAGTATTTTGCAATTCACTGTAGTCAAGCTGAACTGGTCATGCTGGGGTAGTTTGAGGTCCTGGACACTTTCAAGGGCTAGAAAGCAAACACCCTCATTTTAATAGAAAAAGAAAACGTGATTGAAAGGAAAATTTCTTCCTTTGTTGCATTTACCTGAAATCACTGAAAATTTTAGTAAAAGTATGACACATAATTTTTCTCTTCTTCAACAACGCTCTGACACAAGCTTTGAAATTGTGTCATGAAACTATTGGCATTATGTCATAAAATGTAAGACTATTCAGTGATGTTGGTCATAAAATTAAAATAAATATCCTGAAGGAATCCAAACATGCTCAGTAATTAATTTCACGTGAAGAAATAAAACAATCAGCCTAAGTTTTGATTGCAAAGTGCAAACACCTACTTTTCTTATAAAATCAAAATCTATAGACTTTATGATCACTTAATGAAAGAGAAAGAAACATGACTTAAGAACCGAACCATTTATGGGATTCAAGTAATGCATGAATTCTTTAATTTCATGATATTATCAAATCACAATTGAGAATAAATTTTTTTCTCCTCCAATATTGGTACATTCTTGTCCAAGACTAAAACTCTTTTGATTGATACATAAGAACTAGCCCTACCTTAAAAATGTTAAGCATAATTTAGGAAATGGATTAGGATTGAGAAGCAGAGTCAAAAAGATGTAAGAAAAAAACTAAGATGTTTTCCATGGAATCAAACATTTCTTCACATCTTCATTCATTGCAGTGTTTATGAATGAAATTATTTATGCTGCTTATGCCATAGAATCATAAATTAAATCATACAGATTATGAAAACATCTCTTCTCACAAGCAAGCATGCTATACAGGTGACATCAGTTCTCTTAACATAAATTAGAGAGGATGCTATGCAGATTTCTACAAGGATAGACCGTAGTACTATTATACAAAATCAATATGTGATAACACTTTTAAAATAGATATGTAACTATTGAAATCTTGGGTTATCGGTACAAAAGGAACATTCGCATTACATTGACTATTTCATTAGTATTACTTTTTATGAAGTGATAGCAGTTACTTAAAGTTTTGGGATCTCTCAGTACACAACAGCTGATGTGAGGCCCTAATACATATACAGCAGAGGATGGTTGGGTTTGGACTCAGAAAAGATGCACCTAACACTCGAGAGATTTGGAGCCCTAGGGAGTAGGGAGGTCTGGTGTGGTGTTGGGGGACATCCTCTTGAGATGAGGGGGGAAGGTTTGGTATGATGAACAGTGGGTGGGTAGACCTTGAGGGGAATAAAGTCTGGACTGTAAAAAAAAAGTTACAGAATAAAAGAAATGTAAAAATTTGAAGAAAATATTTTCCACACTGCAGTAAAAGTTTTATAAAATCATATACAAATTTTTCTTGGACTAAATTTTATTATTTTATACTTTCATTAATTTGGTTCAAATCCATCAAGATGACTTAAAACTCACATTACCTATATGAAGCTTCTGTACCCTGTAAGAGTAATTCTTATTTGCCTGGTGTAATTGTTGTCTCTGAGTCTTACTGCCTCAGTACACTAACTTTGACCTAGTCCTGGAAGCTTTTAGTCCACATACCGTCTAATCTAGGCTTAGCATGTTTTCAGCCTCTGAGACTTGCTGCTCAGTAAGCTCCACCTTTCTAGCTCTTTCTGAACTCGGGCTGGATGATCTACTCAGCTGTTCTGGCTAAAAACTCTGATTCAATATTGCCAGAATTGCTCTGCTTGGCCTCATGTGACTGTTGGCAATGTGTTCTAATCTTCTATCCCCTCATTCTCCAGCTTGTTCTGTAGTCACCTCTCTCTCTGTCTCTGTCTCTCTCTCTCTGTCTCTCTCTCTCTCTCTCTCTCTCTCTCTCTCTCTCTCTCTCTCTCTCTCTCCTGTTTCTGTACAACTACTGGTCTGGTAACATTGCCTCTTGCCTCCTCTCTCTCTTCACTGGTCACTTAAGTAGCTTCCCTTTCCTCTCTCTTCTAGTGAGAGTCCTATTATGTCAAATCTTTCTTTTCAACAATTCACCTTCCACTCAATTATACATCACTTTTTAACACAAGTGCTTTCTTCTACAAACTAATTTACTTTCATTGTGAGGGATTAAGGTATGTAGAAAGCACCTGTTTGTATTCCAGCAAGATGTATTAAAGATGTGTGTTATGGGCTGAGCCACACCACAACCAGAAATAGTTTATTTTTCAGTAAATAACAAAATCTAATATTCACAGTATGTAGAAATATCCTACAACAGTATACTTATCATAATATATTTTTGCACCAATTTTATGTTTCAGACTTTCTGTACTATAATCATCTGTGACAATAAAGCAAACATTTGTGGAAAATTATAGGCCAAACCATTTAAAATATACTAATTTCTTGTAAATAATGTCTTTGACACGGTTATTATTTTAATCTACATTCAGAATTGAGTAAAGATTAGTAGATAGATAGATAGATAAGATAGATAGATAGATAGATAGATAGATAGATATGAGATAGATAAATGATGATATAGACTCTATAAGTAAAATATTTGGCAAATCTTAAAGAACTGTAACTACTTCTAGACTGAATTAATCCATTGCTAAAGACAGTAAAATATGTTACATAAAATATGACATCCCTGTATACGTCTTCGTCATCACAGATTGTTGATAGACATTCTTTAATTTATATAGCATTTATTTAGGAAGGGAGTTGGTGAATTTAAAAAGGTTTAGTTTAATTTTTCAAACCAAATTTAGTTGTTACTGACATTTGCTTTTTGGTTTAGTTCCTTTTATTATTGTTGCATTGCGTATGAAGAGTAAGGTAAAGTTAACTTTTATTTATATAGGAAAAAGGAAAAGTAAATATTAGACATAACATTTGCTCAAATCAGAAGAACTCAGCATGAAAGAGTAAGTACAAATATGAAATATATCATCCGCATGGCTTTTTACTTTTTCTAATAGCCTTATATAAACAGATATGAAATGAATTGGCATATTTCACTTAGACTGATGCTTTCTTGCAGTTCTTTCCAGATTTTCAGGATTGAGAAAGCCTACACTGTCAAATTATACAAATTGTCCTCTGAAACCCATATGGAGGTATTGACTCATATAGCCATATCAGCAGTTATTCCAAATGCAGCAAGCACATTTTTCATACCTTCAATATGGAAATGAAAGGAAAATTTTGTTTTGTAATGCTTCTTTTACTGGTAATCCTGTGAAATGAATCACTTTTGTTAAACCTACTTGTGTGTTTATTTTATGATTCTGTTGTCTGATACATTAGAGTCACTCAATATTAATTGAGTTGAATTTTAAGAGTTTTTGTACATTGAAGGAGCTATATATCTTCATGCATTCTGCCATTCTGTATAACTAGATGTTAAAAATAAAAACGTGGTTCTGAAATGTAATAAAGTTGTACAGTTTTACCTTCTCCTCTTTTCCAAGTCACCGAAACCATTTGCCTAGAATATCTCAACATGTGCCAGCTTCTCACTTGCCTACAGACAGTCTGTTCCCAACAATGTGGTTGACTGTCCTATAGAATGTAAAGGCCTCTAAATGCCTTATAGAGGTGCTGATAGCATTGATTATGATAACTAGCTACAAAAAGAAACATGAGCATCTCTACTGTGCACAGAACTTCAATGTCCTGGACTCGTTTCTTGATCTTCACCTCTGATCATTCATTTCATTTCAAGAATTAATGTGTTCCACAATACTCCTTGAGTACACCATGGGATAAGATGTATTCTCCTTTTCTTAGATATCTGTTTTGTGCTTCTGCTATTTTCCTGAAATATTTACCATCTTAATTAGATGTACAGTAATAGCCTCTATCAGTCCCTCTCGTCTCATGATTCTGATTGTCTTTCCCACAACTGCAATCATTTCTTATAGAATAAGCTATCAAGTCATGCTTAGTGGCAAGTACCCTCTCTTTCCATTTCTTTGTAGACTGGCCAGGAATATAATTTGAGCAAACGAAAGTAAAGTAGTCTGAAACTGATCTCTTGTGAGGATTCAGATTCAGTTTCCAGCAGCCACATAGATGTTTAAAACCTGCCTTAAGTCAAGTTCCAAGGGATCTAATAACCTCTTCTGTTCTCTATGTGTATGTGACACATAAATAGTGCTATTAGGTACATACAGGCAAAACACTTATATGCCTACAATAAAAGATTTATACTTAAATGCAATTATTTATGATACTTGTCTAACATCCTCCCTTAATTCAAATTTTGTAATTACATATTTTAATTGACATTATTTATTGATATGTTTTCAGCCCATAAAAATGTGTTCAGCATATAATAGATATACACCATCAGTTGTATTGAATGAATAGATAGTCATATTCTTGTCCATAATGTTTCTTTCATGATACTGTAAATATTGATTTCTTAACACTAATCATCTGTCATCCTTTTTTTATATTTTCTTTCTTCACATTTCAAATGTTATCCCATTTCTTGGTTTCCCCCAGAAAATTCCTACCCATCCACATCCCCATGATTCTATGAGGATGCTCCCCCACCCACACACTGGGGCATTGAGCCTTCACAGGGTCAAGGACCTGCCCTCCCATTGATGCTAGATAACACCATCCTCTACTACATATGCAGTTAGAGCCATGGGTCCATCCATGTGTAGTCTTTGGTTAGTGGTATAGTCCCTGGGAGCTCTGGGGAGATCTGGTTGGTTGATATTGTTGTTCTTCCTATGGGCTTGCAAACTCTTTCAGCTCTTTCAGTCCTTTTCCTAACTCCTCTATTGGAGTCCCGTGCTCAGTCTAATGGTTGGCTTCAGTCATCCACATCTGTATTGATTAGGTTCTGGATCATCTGCCTTTCTTAACTCTGAATTTTTCTGATGTATTGCTTTATTGACTTTCGATGATCTACCATTTATTTGATTGCCAAGTTCTTTTCTCTCTTTATGAATTAAAACAAAGCTATATTACACTCTCTTTAAATCTTCCCTTTCAACACCATCCATGTCCTCTTCTCAAATTTGTGGCTTCTAATTCTGTCATTATTATTGTTTCATATAGAAACTCAAAAACAAAGACACACACAACCTGCTAAGTCTGTTTAGATTTGCTTGTTTGTATATGATTTCAGGATTGACCACTTGGAATTACGTATCTAACTAGAGAGCTTATCCCTAGGGAAGTTTAATTCTCCTTTTTGGCATTCTTAGTTGCTTATAGCTCTTTGATTGAAATGGGATTCTCTGATATTTCCCCCTTCTATCTTAGCATTTCTTGTACTGTTAATCTTGTTAAGGGCTTGTTTGGTAGCCATTGTGTTGAGATATCATGAGTATAATTTCCCTGTCATTTCTAGGATTAAAAAAAAATCTCATAATTTATTTCCTGGTTGTCCAAAACATTCTTTCCATTCCATAACCACTCTAACCACTAATTCTTTGGTTCAAGCATTGTGTTGTGGATTTATCAACTGATACAAGTAGTTCAATTTCAGTTATTCTCTGACTTTGATTGGTGTAGCTATTGAAAATATCTGTTGTAAAGAAGATTATTGTTAGACTTTTGGGAAAACATCATCAGGACAGATAGCATGGATGTAGATTTGGGTAAATAAGAAAAAGTATAATTCCACATGGCCCTATCCTTAGAGTTATTTTTTTAACTCCTGTCTTAGTAAGGGTTTCCATTGCTGTGAAGAGACAGCATGACCAAGGCAACTCTTAAAATGGAAAACATTTCATTGGGGATGGTTTAAAATTTTAGGGATTCAGTCTATTACCATCACGGTGGAAAGCAAGGTAGAATACAGGAGCCATGGTGCTGGAGGAGCCAAGATTTTACATTTTGATCTGAAGGAAGAAGTCTGGCTTCTGAAAGCAGCCAGTAGGGAGCTCCCTCTGAACTGGCGGAGCCTGAATATAGGTGACCTCAAAACCCAGTGAAATACTTCTTCCAACAAGGCCACATCTACTTAGGATTTTATTTTTATTTTATTTTCATTTTTTTTTTATTTATTCTTTTGTTTTGTTTTGTTTTGTTTTTCGAGGCAGGGTTTCTCTGTATAACCTTGGCGTCCTGGATCTCACTCTGTAGACCAGGATGGCCTCGAACTCAGAAATCGCCTTCCTCTGCCTCCCAAGTGCTGGGATTAAAGGCGTGTGCCACCACTGCCCAGCAGGTTTTATTTTTAAAATGTAGATTTTCTTTAACATTTTATTTAAGTCCTTATTTCTTAACAAAACAAAACAAACAAACTAGATACTGGCCATCAGTGAGATGCAAATCAAAATGACTGAAATTCCAACTTACATTAGTCAGAATGGCTAAGATCAAAAACCCAAGTGACAGCTTATGATGAATGATGTGGACCATGGGGAATAATTCCCCGTCAATGGCAGAGTGCCATTTTGGAAATCAATTTGGCATAAAACTAGAAATAGATCTACCTCAAAATCTATAACACTCCTAGGCACATACTCAAAAGTTGCTCCAGTATACCACAAGGACACTTGAATAACTACATTCATAGCAGCCTTATTTGTAATAGCCAGAAACTGGCAACAACCTAAATGTCCCTCAACTGAAGAATAGATAAATAAAATGTAGTACATTTACACAATTGAGTATTATTTAGCTATTAAAACCAATGACTTTATAAATTTTCAAGCAAATGGATAGAAATAGAAAAGATCACTCTGAGTAAGGTAACCCAAACCCAGAAAAACAAACATGGTTTGTACTCACTTATAAGTGGATATTAGTCATAAAGTACATGATGGCCATGAGACAATCCACAGACCCAAAGTGATAAGCAATAAGGAAGGCTAGAGGAAGGACTCATGAACCACACTAAGAAGGGTAAATAAAACAAATAGAATTGACAGAGAATGAGGAGGCACAGATTATCTAGGTTGCGGATGGAGATGTGAGTGGGCAGTATCTGATGCGGAGAAGACAAAGGAAGAGTACTTGGAGAGAAAAGTGAACTAGGAGCAGCATCTCTGGGATGACCTAGAAATATAGGGCAATTGAGACTCTCAAGGATCTATGAAGCTGACCCTAATTAAGACTTCTACCAATAGGGGATAGAGAGCCTGAAATGACCATCTCCTGTAATCAGGCAAGACTTCCAATGGAGGAGTTGTGACATAAATCCAGCCTCAAGACCTTAGATCCATAATTTGTTCGGCTTACAAGATGCACAGGGGATAAAAGATAGAGAATTTGAAGGACTGCCAACCAATGACTGGACCACTTTTAGACCCATACCATGAGAGGGAGTCCACCATTGACACTATTAGTGATATCTGATTATAATTGCAGACAGGAGCCTAGCATAAATTTAATCAGAGAAACTTTATACAGCAACTGATGGAAACAGATGTAGAGATCCACAGCCAAACATTAGGCAGAACCTGGGAAATCCTACAGAAGCGGGGAGAAAGGATTGTAGGAGCCAGATGGTTCAAAGACACCACAAGAAAACCAACAAAATCAACTAATATGTTCCCATAAGAGAGAGAACTGCTAACCAGGGAGTATGCAAAGGACCGACTTAGACCCACTGCACATATGAACAGTTGTGCGCTTGTTCTTGATGTGAGACTCTTAACAACTGGAGCAGGAGCTCTCTCTGATTCAGTTTCTTGCCTTTGGGATTCTTTCCACATACTGGGATGACTTTCATAGCCTCACTAGTAAAAGATGTGATTAGTCTTACTGCAACTTTACCTGCCAAGGCTAACTGATATCCATAGGGAGACACCCCTTTTCTGAAGCAAAAGGAAAGTAGAGTGAATTGAGAGGAAAAGGGGGAAGGATGGGGAGGCGAGGAGGGAGTTCACGCCATGATCTAGATGTAAATTAATTAATTAATTAATTGAAAGGAAGCACAATGCTAAATATTGTCTTTTGTATCTCTTGCCTATTGAAAAGATATACAAAACATAGCAAATTTCAATCATATTTACACAAGCAGCTTTATGTTGAACTAGAAAAATAAATAAATTAATAAAACACCTGACTAAATGACTCTTTTTGGAATTCCATGGCAACTGAAATATTTTGCTTCATATTAGTGTTTCTGTTTTAATCATAAACACACATTTGGGGAGATGATGTTTCTTATTATGCTGATATTGTATTTCAACATCCTTGGATTATCCAGCTTTGAGGCAATAGCTGCAGTAAAGAAAGTGAATTCAATAGTCTTTATTTTCTTCACCTTAGGTCATTTCACTGTATTTTGCCAATAAGATCTGTCTTTACTTTTGCTGTCTTTCTTTTTGTCAATTTGTATGGAACTATCCAATGCGCATTGAAGACTTGTATTAATAATTTCCAAGAAAGAAGCAGAGATATATTTGACTATCAGTCTTAATTTATAAAAGATTATTTGCCTTTTTAAACATTTGAATCAGGTTACAAGAGATGTATTTCATCTTTGTTTCATATATATTCAGATATATATGCCTAATATATCAAACAACTTTATGTTTATCTTTGACCTCAGACATATCTGTCTAACTTGCTTTTGACATTGTCTACCATTGTGACTTAGGTCTTTTAATACACCATGGGGACCTGGTATAATAACAACTTCTTGAATAGATGTTATTTCTGATAAATTATGTCCATCACCATTAAATAACAGAGATTGGAAGATACCTCAAAAAAGTACTACTTTAACTTCTACCTCCTCAGGTGAAAACATTAAAAAGAAATGAAAAACCAAGAACATATTTCTAAATAAGAAAAAGTCATTATTGTTTGTATTTACTTCTGTTTTTAACATCAGCTAACTTTTCTCAGCCTAAGTATATGCACAGAGCATCATTTTTCTTTCCTAGAAGTTTACATAAATGAAGAGGTTCTGCCCTTTGGATATTCATAAAGCTGTTATTGATAAATGATATTTAAAAATATATATTTACCTTTGAAATTCTTGAATTTTGTAGGTGAGTGATTATTATTTTTAAAGTATTTTCACATATTTTCCAAAATAATAAATATGCTCATAAATATTTCAGTATCCATCATGACACTAGTTAAAGGTACTTGAGTAGTATTTGCTAAATAGACCCATGAAACTTATTATTATCCAGCATCTATTATTGTTATCTATATATCTATATCAATTCTTAAATTTCTAAGTTTTATTTCTAACTAGAAATCCTAGAAGTGCTTGTGTTATTTATATTTTTAGAGGAATTGAGGATATTGTTTAAAAGTGGGATTCTTAAATTAGAGCCCTCATTTCTGCAAATTACTATACAGACTTAGCCACTTTAACCATGTGCATCTTGACAAAGTGTTGAATTTTATGTGAATCACATTCGTATTTTCCATGTAGGGAGATAAGAATAATACCCATGTTTTTGGATGCTGTAAGAATTAAGTTTTTTATTACTTAATTGGGTATATAACTTTTAAACTTTTTATTTTATCCATGAGATTTTTTTGTGAATTATATTTTGTGCATCCTCTTTCTCTTCTTCCATCTCCTCCCAGATACTTCCCCATATGTGACTTTGAATAGTAATCATATAATTGAAGGCACTAAGATTATACAGATAAGACTGAGTTGATGTAACTTAACTTCTTTGCCTCTCTGCTTTTCAAGTTAACACATATAAGATGTTCCCATATATTATATTTACCAAAAGAAACCTATCATTTAGACAAAGAGAAGTAATAAATTAATACTGTCTTACAAAAAAAAATCCAGCAAATATAACCAATACCTTATTAATTTATATGGTGAAAGCTAATCTATAAATTTCAAATATATCCCCCTTTCACTAATCATTTTTAGTATTTCAGTTAAAATAGTTATTTCTCCCACATGCCTGCCTATCCTCTTAATTTGCAGGTCATAAAAATTCCCTGCTCTTAGAAGCATTGCAGGTGAGGCTGTTGTGTCACATGTGTTTCATTAGTTGGCAGAGAGGCAAGAGACTATGTCTATGATAAACATTGCATCTATGAACATCTGAATGATTAGTAGCCTAACATTCCCCAAAATTAAGTGAGCCTGAGACAACCACCAGTTCAGTGCAGTGGCCAGACTTGATGCTTCCATAATCTGGAGCAAGCTGGATACTAGAAGAACAACTCATGGAACTGAGGTTCCCAGGTGGGAGTGAGCCTGAAACCTGCATTTTCAATGGGGGCACTCAGGTGGACCAGGCAAAGAGCATTCCAAGATGACCACCAGATTAGCATCACAGAGCCTGGACAGAGACCACACCAGCCAAGCAGTATGCAGACCTGGGGGCAGGGGGCAGACCATTCCCAAGATAACCACTGCCAGGTACCCTAGTGCATAAAAGGTCATAACAGACCTAAGACTTCTGAGATGACCTTAGATACTCTTAGTGCCTCTAGAGGAGCAAGTATGTCCTGTACAAATGGAAGAAAGAGAAACAGAAGAATGTGGCACAATGAAGAGAGGCAGAACTGGTGACTGGAGGATAGTAAGCAACAGCCTGATGTGAATACCCAATGGTGACACGGGGACTATTGTTGAGTCTTGGCCTGTGCTGCCACATCAGGGTCCATGGCCTTGAAGCAGCAGGGATTTGTTACCACTAAAGCCTGAGTGGACTTCCCTGGACTGAGGGAAGCCTCGCCATGAGAAGTGATTCTCAGATAAAAGCACAACAATGAAGATTTCTAGTGAAAATTGGTCAACCATAAAACATATATTCAAGCAATACTATGCAGTCTAAACAGGCTAAACTTCAGAATACACACACACACACACACACACACACACACACACACACACACACAAAATGAGTTAATGAAAAACGAGTACATGAATTTGAAGGAGAGAGGAAGGAGACCTAAGGAAACATTTGAATGGATAAAAAGAAAGGAAGAAATATAATTAAATTAAAATCCTATAAATTAAAAGTATATAAACATAGACCTAACTATGTAATCTAGCAGTCTACAACCAGGTCATACACAAAAGATATTCAAACCATTTTGTCAGTTAGATAATAGTCCTTAAGGTTCACTACAGCACTATTCACAATAGCCCAAACATTAAAATAGCCTTTGCACATCAACAGATAATAAAGAAAATGATGATATATGACCATGGACTGTCACTTAGCCATCACAAAAAGAATATTTTATTCTTTCAGAGCATTTGAATGAACCCAAGGCTGATTAAACATAAGTAAAGGTAGAGAAATTTTCTCTGCATATCCTCTATATAAGTCAATTGTTAAACGCTTCAGAGAAAATCAATATGCAAAGCTCAACAAATGGCATCCTTTCAAATGAAAGGATTTCCAAAAGTGAAGTTGACAAGTAAATTCAGCTTAAAAGTGTTGCTTTAATATAATTTCAATTTAATTATGCTTGTTTATGAAACATTCTACATTCCTTAAATATCCCAAATAATAACCAAGGTGTTTTTATTTTTTAAATTGTAAAGTCACCTGTGTCAAGAGTTATGCATATATAATTGATAGGGTTTACAAAATGAAATGATAACAGGATAACAAATCAGAGAATAGACCTTTACAGACACATTTCTCACTATTAATAACATAGTGAAAAGATAGGCAAGGAGAATATAATAATTCATAGTTAAATGTACTCATAAATCATTCTTCTGCAAGTCTGGATCAAACTCTGGTTCTGTTTTTAAATTATTTTATTACTTAAATCCAAAATATTGCCCTCCCAGTACCCCATCCCAGAGTGCTTCACGCCATCCCCCCCTCTCCTTTGCCTCTGAGAGGCTGTACCCAATCTAAGCATCCCCTTTCCTGGGGCATCAAGTTTCCATAGGATTAGACACATCCTCTTCCACTGATGTCAGACAAGGCAATCCTCTGCTACATATGTGTCAGGGTTCTTGCACCAGCCTTTGTATGCTCTTTGGTTAGTGGTTTAGTCTGTAGGATATCAGAGGGGTCCATATTAGTTGTCCCTGTTGGTGAGGCAACCCATGCCTGAAAGGGGATGCATGATATGTACACATTGATAAGTGGATATTAGCCAAAAAGTACACAGTACCCATGATAAAACCCACAGAGCCTAAGAAGTTTAACAAAAAGGAAGGCCCATGTTAGGATGCTTTAATCCCACTTAGAATTGGAGAACAATATAGTCATGGGAGGCAGAGGGAGGGAGATATCTGAGTGGGAGAGAGGAGGGGGAGGATCAGGTATGGGGGAGTGGCAGGAGAGAAGCCCAGTGGGCCAGGAGAATGAATGGAAATATGCAACTGCTGGTGGTGGGTGGTGGGATGTGGGGTGAGGAGGTAGAGGAACCTCAAAAATGTTCCAGATACCTGGGATGTGAAAGGCTCCCAGGACTCGATGGGGTGACCTTAGTTGAAATGCAAAATAGTAGGGAGATGGAATCTGAAGAGACCACTTCCAGTAGTATCAAGGTTCCCAGTAGAGGGGTGAGGACACCAACCAAAATGTGTTTTAAAAATGTATACTCCTCTGCTTTTGATTCAAGTGCATGCGAATTTATATGAGTGCAATGTGAAATCAGAAGAGTCTGCTCATCTAAAAGCTCATTTAGTGAATTTCAGATATAAAAATGAAATCTTGATTTATGGTCAGGAGAGAAAAAAAAACGAATTGCTAAATCATGAACATGATGTTAGCTTGTCTCAAAACTCAAAGGAGAACAAGGAAGACAAAATAAAATGATAAAATATTAAATTGGTATATCAATTTAATAAAATAGAAACACTGCAAAATATATTAGAAGATAAGTAAATCAAAGGAGGAAATGAAGGTAAGAGATAATAGAGGAAAGTTTTTGAATTAAAATTACTCATTAATGGCTGACTCAGTAGATGGGATGAACACAAGTTACCTGTACTGTTTTAGGTGTTCACCATTATATGAAGACTCTTTGCTTGAAGGCCACATAATAATGTTTTCATACTTAAACACAAAACATGAGGAAAGATGGTAACCATTAATTGAGTACTTCAAAATAGCTAATAAAGGGGAATTTGAATGTAGAATTATATAATTTATGAATGTTATTCCACACAGATTGTCCCCTCCAAATTTCCATTTCTGCCTTCATCACTTTATGCCAGATACTGGATAGAGCTCTCTTCACCAGGCTATTGAGGTCATTGGCCTTGAAAAGACTTCATTACTGTGACTGAACTAAAGCCAGAAGAATTTCTTACTACATTTTAATTCTTACCCTTATTTCCACATTTAATTGTAATCAAACAACCCCACATGTAAGAAGTTTCTCTTTAGAGCAAATAAAGACTATTGCAAAAAAAACTGTACTTGTCCACGAAGTAGAGATTTACAATTATGGGGACCCCAGCCACAATGAATACGTCTATTTTGAAATGTCTCATTTAGAAATTGCTACAGAAACAAGATTGGAAAAATAGCAATATCAATAGACATGCTACAGTGGAAAGAGGAAAGTGTCACTGACTTGCATACATAGGCAAAAAACTATAGGAAACTAATGGTTACTGAGAGAACGAGAATTACCCTCTCAGGGATTTGTCCCCTTACTGGTTATTCAATGCCTGTTAGTATTTAAGCTCTATATATGCAAACAGTAAGAACAGACTCAGCATGTATCTATACATTTGTGCATATATGCACATGTGTAAATATGTTTGTAACAATAATAATCGAAGAATAAAAAGGTTATCAGCATCTGATTTAGAAGAATCATATAGAGACAAGGAAAGAAGCCTGCAAGGGCCTGGAGGGAAAGGTGCCAAGGTAGCACCTTGAAAGTAATACAATTCTATTTTAATCAAAACAACTTTTAAAATTTTAAAGAGTAATTAACCTATTCCTACACAAGTCGGTTTGATTATGGCATTTCATTGCAGCAGTAGAAAACTTAAGAAGAAAGAGTTTAAATATTATTTAATGATAATTAGTTTGAAAAATCTGTCATATACTTAAAGTGTCGTATATTTTGATACTATAGGTGAAATTAAAAGAGAGTAGTCTATATGAGACATCTGACAAAGAAAGAAAAACATTATATAATGTTGACTAAAGGTGGAATTTTAAAAGAGTAGAAAACATAGAAAGAGAAAGCAGAAGTGTAGTTGACCAAGAAAGCATGGGGGATTAGTGCTTAGGCTCAAATAGTATAAAGTTGCAGTAAATATACAGAATAAATGCTAGACATTTCGTCTGCAGTATGAGGAGTACATCTATTTAATACTACTGTACTACAAAAACAAAGTTAGCTAAGAAATATATATTTTAGGTCATATACCACATCTGGACAATATGTTAATTTGCTTTTAATATATTACCCATCACACTCTGCTTATTTGTGCAAAACATATAGTGTAATAATTGTATACATGGAAATAAAAGAGAAAATAGGAGCATAACTCAAGTATAACAACCTGCACAGTTGTACATTATACATGGACTTGCTGTTGGATGTCATGATTATTGTTACCCAGAGAGAACGACATAGTACAAAGTAAACTGGTAACAGATGAAACGGCTCTTCTGTGGAAAGTCATTCATTCAAAATTCCAGAACAAGAAGAATAAGTATACTATTGACCCATGAAGTAAAATTTCTAGTAGTGTCATGTGATGCAGCCACAATAGGGTGTTTTGCTGAGGCAAGATCCATGGGTGGTCATGTGATGTTCAGAGAAATTATAGATAGGATTCAGCAGACAGTGGCATAGAACTTGCATAGCTAGCCTTGCATTGCTTCTTTGTCTCATGTCTTTGCTGATCTTTGCTTCACTGAGAGACACACAGCAGAGAACTCCCCTTGGTGTTCCAGCTGGTCCTGGGTGCTCCCACTGACCCATGGTGAGTAGCAGGAGGCCTGACTCTGTTATATTGTCCAGCTGCAGCTGATTTCTGTTTGGTATCCTGACACTACTGAACCTGACTGCTGGTATCCTACCTCAGATTGGAATTACCTCCAAAGAACTACATCTAAAGAGGTACACATCACCTTGTCCTATTTACCATTTTTTCTCCCCTACCTTTGGACATTGGGCTAGAAGCTGGGGTTGAAGCATTTGAGAATCCTTATTAAAAGTAAGTTTTGAAAACTCTAATCCCACAGAGGCAGAAAGTTAAAGAATCAACAGTATGACATTGTGTGTCATAAATTATCCCCTAGGACAGTTGGGAAGACAAAGGGCACAGGCCAGGCAGGTGCAAAGGAAGAATTTGCAACATTATAGAAATGTAATGAGCTGAGAGGAATAAAAATGTAACAAATGATACCATGATGTTTAGAGATAAAGTGTCATCATTGGAAAATAAAACTGAAGACTCCATAAACTAAGGAGGACACAAAATACAAGTTGGGAGTCAGGGTGTGAGGCTTTCATTCCAGCCTTGCTGAATGCTGTGTAGTAGCATAGACGTTTCAAATTTCCTTCCCACATGAAGTCAGAAGGTTTTATTTTTTTCCCTTTATTCAGACTGTTTATTGTGAGGTATACTAACATGATATGTTAGAAGTAGCATAACATTTTCATTACACACGCTTTGAAGGAATTGCCAATTTCAGCTTTTGGATTTGTGGATCCCTGACTGCAGTTGACCTAGTGGAGCCAGGTGTGTTACTGTGAGCAAACTGATAGATGTATTTGCATAGATAAGAATCCAAGCTCCAGCAAAAGCTTTTTACCTCAATTTCCTTTTAGGGCTGATGTATAAACTATAAGGCATACAAAAAATTCTTGAATATAAAAGCCTTATTTCCATTTGAACTGGAACAAGAAGGAAAACAAACAACTGACCAAACAAACAAAGAAACAATTAAATCAGAACTACATGATGGCACGGCCAGTAAAAGTGCCTGCTACAACCTGAATTTGGTCTGAAAGGCAAACACAGTAGAAGGAGAGAACTGACTTCCACAAATTGTTCTCTGATCTCCACACATGTGCTGTAGCATGTACACACACACAAATACAAACATACAAACATACACACACATATAGAAATGAACACACACTTAAGCACATATACACTCAAATAAATGTAGTAATTTTTAAAAGATATATACAAAAAATGAAAAATAGAAATATTTGAAATAGGGTAATGTGAACTTGCATACATTTGAAGGAGTTCAATAAAATATTTAATGTATATTCATATTACTGTATACATGAAATATACATTTTATATATTTATATTGTGTGCGCAAATACTATAATAAACAAACAAAACCATGAATTACCAGGGTCAATGTTAAGAAATGGACCTTTAGACACTGAGTATACATCTCAGTGAGCAAGCCTGAGGAAGAAAAAAGATTCAAGACTGCAAAAAAAGACCCATAATAGCTAAATAAGGAGATTGTGAGAAGATTAGAACTTTAGGGAAAAATAGCTAACTTTCACAAATTAGTTTGTTTACCTACACCTTCTGTTCACACATAAGGAACACAAATTATGATTTACGAGCAACATAAGGTTGCTTTACATTTCTACACAAGGTTTCAATCTGTTCCTTTGGTAAAATAATGTGCCCAAGACATAGTCATCTCAGCAAAGGACTGGATTGTACTGTAACCCGCAGGAATGACCTCCCTGATAATCTGTGATAGAACGTCTTTATAAAATCTCCTCATTCATCAGTTCACTCAGGCATTTAATAGGGAAAATCCTTCTTTCCCTCTTTGTAATTGTTTCTTAAATTGGAAGTCACTTCTTTCAGAATAAACATTTGCTGGTGCGTTTAGAATACTATCTTCACATATATTCAGAATTATTCATTTTAATTTGTTATTTGAATTTAATATTGCATATTATATACACATTACACACACACACCCAATAAGATCTACTTGATTTATTAAGTAAATTATATGAGGTATATAATCCAAAACTACAAAAGGTACATTCCACATAAATTTTACAAATCAAGAAACATCTATAAATATTTATGTTAATTGAATTCTTGAATTTTAAAAATGTATCTTTATGTTAAACCAAAGTACATCTTAATTATCATCTTAACACAGACTTTAATATTCCAAAATAATATCTAAAACATACACCATTGCTATTTTTTACATTGCAGGCAAAAAGTGTGTGTGAAAGATTTGTGTAAGTTTTTCTATTTGAATGACTTACACATACCCGGACCTCATGTAATTCACATTGTCTCTAGATGGTTCCAGGAAGGAAAGCCAAGCATACAGAAATAGAAATGTGTAAATTTCTTAGTATAGTATATGTATACTTTTTATAAGTGCATTTTAATTTAAGAATTGTTACTCCCTAAGCTTGTCTTTTTTATAATTCTCCCAGTTCTTTCACTTTGTATTCTGCCCTCTTAGTGAGCCTTTTACAATCTCTCATTACTATAATACATTTTTTGATGTTCTAATTTATATATTACATAAGTTGTTTATTTTGAATGGGAAACCATGCTTTCCTAATTTTCTATTTTGAGGTGAATGGTTTGGTGTAATCCTGTTTGCCATTTTAAGCTAAGAAAGGAATTAAGATTTTTGTCTTTGAATGTCACAAGACTCATTATAGTCATGGTTTTTATGCATAAACATACTGATTATCTAATATAGGCCACCAACTAAAGAGGGTAAAAAATATGACATATATTCAAGTTCTAGTACTTTGACCCTCAGTGTTAGTGCACATATGAAGATAACTCAGCAAATGGGCTTTTGATGCAGGCTAACAGCTACAAATAGTGTACTGGAAGACAGTAAAAACAGGGATGAGCCGAGTGTGGGAAAAAATGTCAAAGAGATTTCAATGATCTCATCTTATCCAGGAGACTCTAATCTCTTTAGTGCGTGATCTCACAAAGATCCCATTGCCTAGCACTACCGCTTGAGAGATGTGAGTCACAATGTATCAACTAGGATAAAGGGTAATAAATGAAATTACTCAACCTATGGTAGTATATGGTTGGAAAATGTTTTGTATTGGAAGAATTTAAGCACTAGATGGTGGGAAAAACAGGCATGTGAAACCTTTCATAAGAACAAAGTTTATTTTGTAAGTTATATGATTAGTTACCAAACTATAAAATGAAGAGACCATTATATATTTGATAAGGTGATCATATATTAATCGATGGATTTTCTAATTTATATTTGACTTAAATAAGACATTATGTAGCAGCTATCATTTATCTATCATCTATCTATCTCTCATCTATCATCTTCTATTATTTCCATCTCTCTATCATTCATCTATCTAACATCTGTTTATCCATATACTTATCTAATCTATGATCTATCTTTCTAGCTCAGTAAGGAGAGAGATGGTAGATGGATAGATAGATAATTGGATAGGTAGATAGATAGATAGATAGATAGACAGACATCCAACTATCTACCATCTAGTTTGATGAACATATGCATTATTGGTTGAAAGGACAAAAAATGAACAAATGAAAATGACCTAGACATTTTGAGTATTTTGCATTATTTTGCACTCATTGTTCATAGTCACCTATAGTGTGTTTTCTTTACCACTCTATCTCTATTGTACCATAGTAGTACAGTTAGGTATGAGGCCATTAGAATTACTTGTCTCTCAATGATTTTGAATCTCTATAATGTTCTTAGTTCACAATACTCACATAACTGTGGTCCAAGGAATGCATGATAACTGAGCACAATAAAAAGAAACCAGTTATCACACGTGTCTATTAAGTGTTGTACTTACAATGCATACTGCTAGGCTGTGAATTTCCTGTTTATCTTGTCATCTACCTTGGAGAATATAGACAAGATGGGTTTTTTTTTCCCTAAAAGCATTATTATATGTTCATAATTTTAAACTCTGACAATAACTCTGTTTACTTTTACTTCTGACCTAGGGTCTTTCAATTTTCTTTCAATTACTTTTATTTTTACATTACTACTATTTTGCCTCTTTTATCATTTTAATTATGCTACAATAACATTAAATATTTAGTAAATATATTTGTTCTTTAAATATTTACCATTCTGCAGGATTGAACTAAAGACATGCCAATTCTTATATATTCATATTTATTTCATTTAATTCACATACACATACATACATACACACACTCTAATAGTTCTAGTGTTATGTCCATATGACTTGGTCCCCACAGACCAGCAGAGACCCCTAAGAATCCAATTCCTATGCAAACACAAAGAGTCATTGCTCAAGATCAAGCTTAGACTACCCAACCTCTCCAATACAGTTGATGGTGTGGAAGGTCCAGGGATGGTTCACGTCTTGCATATTTGTCTTGATTGTTGTAGCATGGGAAGGGACTTTCTAACTTGACAGTTTTATGATTGGTTGACATTTGCTTGCTGCATTTTATTGGATAGTAATGATTTCAGCTTCGTATGAACAATGATTGCTAGTTTAATCAATTTACTTTAAGACAGTAGGTACTTTTCTCTTAAGAAGTGATTGTTGTTGGAGGTGGTGATGGAGTCTGAAAGCAAAATGGAGTTTATAATGTTAAATTGGACACTTCTCTTGTAAAGTATTCATGACCTTTTCTTTGTTTGATCTTGTAAGACAGTTGATAGAGTGTTTGCTAATTTCCTTTTTCTTATGCCTGTGATATTATCATAGAATAAAACATAATTGAAAATCCTTTTTAAGTATTTTGATTCTTATTAACTCTATTATTATTTATTTCTATAATACTTATTTACAGATGTCCTAATATTAGATGATTTTATATGGACAACTTGCAGAATTTGCTTGGAAACAAAATTAGAGTTTTAGAAGTTTTGAATTCATACTTGAACATATTTTCAACAATGAATAAAACAAACCTAATTAATAACTAATAAAACAAAAATTGATGGATTGTGACTCACTGCTCAATACTATTCTTTGTTAATAGGAAGTGTAAAACTACCACACAAATTATATATATATATTTATATAATTTTATGATATATATAATTATATATATATGTTACATTTATGTATATATTATATATTATATAAATTATATATTATATTTATATGTATTATATATTATATAATATATATATTATTGAGAATCTATAGTTAAAATGGCATTAAAACTGTTTTATCACCCTTCAATAGAAATCTATAGTAGAATTCCAGATGATGTCCCACTTCTCTGTTATTTCAGTCTTCTAATCTTGTTAGGTTATCTGTTTCCATTTATATGAATACCATATTATGACATGGTGTATAAAAGGCCATATATATCTTCTCTTCTTGCCTCAGTCTTCATCTACAAACCTGGAAAGATATTCTGTATTGATAAAACATTTAGTTCTTAAAGATAGACTTCAAAAAGGAAGTAGAGAAAAACAGGAGGAAAATGTCATTTTGGTAGAAGACTACATGAGCAGTGGTGTGGAAATGAACATGGGTACAAATGTGAAAGAAGCACAGAACTGGGGAGATCGAACATGCATCTAAAGCTCTTCTCACAGAATGAAAGTCAGGCTACGAGAGCTCACATTTGGTTGTAGATTCTCTTAAAAATGTTTCTTTTATTTTTTGAGATTATATTCATCATTTCCCTCTTCCCTTTCCTCCCTCTAAACAATCCGCACTACTTGCGTTCTTTCGAATTTATGGCCTCCTTTTCCGTATATATGTATGCATGTATATACATGAACATGTTTATATCCTAAATAGAGACGTATATGCCGTTTGGTGTATGTAATACTGTTTGTATGCAGAGTATTAATTATCAGTATCCAACATTACATTGTCAGCCCTAAAAACATTTATGCAAGTAGAATATATACTCTTGAATCAACACTATGATGCAAAACTTGGAAGCTTCTTCTCTGACATACTATTCTCTTCTCTTTCACTGAGCCTCCCTTCCCCTCATCTTCTTTTTATTTTCTGACTGTTTTGCAAGTCTAGCTAAATGCTACTTTATTTTCTTGACCCTTCTGTTCATTGAATACTCTTCAGATAAATACACTATTTTATTGATTTTGAAGTCATTAGTGTATTTTTCTTTCTTGCTCTTCCATTGAAACTTAGTTATTAAATATTCTATTGTCAATTCTCTTTTTACCTAGTGTTACATTCAGATCTGTGACTTTGATTTGCCAATCTCAACCACTAGGAGATCTATTGGTTTCTCCTAAAATTATATATATTATATTATAGATATATAATTATAAATATATATGTGTATATATATATATATATGCCACTATAAAATGAATAAAGATCATTTATAGTGTCCAATTTTAAGCCTTTTCGTTTTCAACTAACCATAGTAAATCATATTGTGTGATGTTAAAAACGAAACTATATTATTAGTCCAATTTGAAATGTTATTTTTAAAATTATTTCTTTAATTTTTAAACATTATAATATTATTATATTACTTCTCTTAATTTAGTTTTCACAGATTTTTTTCTTATGCACTTCCTGAGTATTTTTATGCTTACACTGTCCTTCTTGGGAATATATATGTAACACACACATGCACATACATGCATGTATATATAAATATTCATATATGAATTTATGTACAGACACACATATATGTATACTCATATATATGTATATATAAACAATTCTCTATATATTTGTATATCTTTATTAATATATCATATATATGTTATAAAAATAATAATCACAATAAGTGGCTATAGAATTTATAGTAAAATAGTATGGGGGTATTCAAGAGCATGCAGTTGTGAGGTGTTGATGACAAGAAGTGGAGGGAGAAAATGATGTAATTATATTTCAATTGAAAGCCTATTAAAACTATTTTTAAAAATCAAAAATAAAATCATTTATTATTCACATACAAAGAATATGAAACATCACTTAAGGATAATTAGCTCTCAACAACATTTCCTTTCCTTTGATCAAAAATAATGTCAAAATAACATTGAGAACAATTTTCGTGATAATTTGCTGAAAATAGAAATTTATGACATCAATGCTACTATAAAATGAATAAAGATAATTTATAGTGTCAAGTTTTAAGCCTTCTAGTTTTCAACTAACCATAGTAAATCATTTTCTTTGACATTTAAAAGGAAAATGTATTATTAGCCAATTTGAAATGTTATTTTTATAATTATTTATTTTATTTTTAAAAATTATAATATTATTATATTACTTCTCTTTCTTTACTTTTCACAAATTTTTCCTTATGTACTTCCTGAGTCTTTTCACACTTATACTGTACTTCTTCATGAAAATATATAACACACACATGCACACACATATATATACATATAAATATGATACATGATATATTATGTATATTGTACACACATATACTTGTATACTCATAGATAGATAAATAAATAGATAAATAGATAATTTTATAATTGTATATTATTATTAATTTCGAAAATACATATATGCAAACTGACCAATCTGGATAATATTCATTGTGCCTCTCCTTTATGGAAGATCTCAGCAATTTGATAAATAATATTAAGTGATCAGCCCTAAAAAAGAAATGCATTGAGATATAATTTAACTATCATTATAAAATTCTGAAATCTGGGTTGAATGAAATGAAACATTTATAAAATGTACTCAAGATAACTCTTTATACATTCTTGTAAACTCTTATAAATTCTTTTTATACTGAGATTTGTATACAAAGGAAATTAGTAAGCACATAAACCAGTCCATTAATTCCTGATTGTATTTGAATGGAGATTAAATTTTCAGAATAGCAACCTGATGCTTACTGCTGTCCTCCAAACTAGCTTCCTCAAAACGGAAGAAGCATCTGTGTTGAACTAATTTTAACAATGATTATGCTTTCTGTTTATAAAATGTATTTAATGAATGACTTATCTTCCCTATTTTGTAATTTACCCTGATTTTTCATTAAGTTTACATTCACACAGAAAATTTTACAACAATCTTTTAAATGTAATAGAATGAACTTTGTTGGTGATTGTGGATTTTAAGGTACTGATTGAAAAAATGTGGCTCATAATTTCTATATGATTTCAATATATTATAATTTAAAGGAGGTTAATTATACATATATGTTACATAATATATATGTATAATATATTTATATTTCTATATATATATACATATATATATTTCCCACACAATATAGCTTGATAATTTTCCCCCCACACCTTCAAATTACTTCCCACATCTCCTCCCATGTGAAATTAGCCCCCACTTTGTTTCTTGGAAAAAAGAAAGTCCACAATTCTAAAGTAAAATGATAAATTAAGATAAAACAAAAACTAATACATTGGAATAGGATTAAACAATCAGAAGGAAAAAAACCCAAGGAAAGGCCCAAGAAACAGATATATACACAGAGATCTTTTTGTACACCACTTAGGAATATCATAAAAATACTAAACTGGAAGCAATCATATATATGCAAGGGCCTGTAAGGTAAAAAGAGAGAAAAATATATATTATAAAATGTTGATTTGTATCCCCTTGATCTCCTTTTGTTCTCTTATTGCTCTATCTATTAGTTCAAGTACTATATTGAATGGATACAGGTAGAGTGGGCAGCATTTTCTTGTCTCTGATTTTAGTGGAATTGCTTCAAGTATCTATTTAATTTGATATTGGCTGTTGAATATATATATATACGTTAGTGTTCCTTTAATCAAATGAAAAACAGGCTGAGGAAGAAATTAGGAAAACCACTCCCTTCACAAGAGACATGAATAATATAAAGTGTCTTGGGGTAACTAACCAAATAAGTAAAAGTTCTGGATAAGTACTTTAAGTCTCTCAAGATAGAAATCGAAGAAGACTTCAGAAAATGAAGAGATCTTCTATGCTCATGGATTGGTAAAAATAACAGTAAAATGGGCTGGCTCACTGGCAACCCCAACATCCAGGTACAGCTCTACTCTTCTGCTTAGAAGAGGTGCAGTGCCTGCTCTCCCTAGTGCTGTAGCAGGTGAGGAACAACACTAGTTCTCCTACTCTAATAACTCCAGAGACAGCTCTCGTGCCTGCTGTGGGTGGCAAAGGATTGGGGAGAGAATCTCTCCCCTGCCCATGCAAATGAATGGCAGACAACTTATAGCAGCAGCTCTCCCATGTTCACATCTTTGGGGCTGACTCACCTGCATCATCTCCAATGAATGAGGTCTGTTCTCAGGAGTACTGTAGCTGGCTAGGTCCAAAGACAAATCTCCAGCTCTCGTGCTCCTATGGCCAGCTCTCCGAAGGTGCCCAGGTATGGGGAAGGTACAGGACTTCACAGTCCTCAGACATCAGACATCAACATGTCTCCAGGAGGTAGCCCAGACCAGGGACATCTGTTTGGTCTTTGGTGGTAACAGATGCCTGCTGCTGCATGGCAGACCCAGATATCACCCTCAGTGGCAGGACTGCATTACGGTTTCAGGTGGCATCACTGGCTACTCACATAAGGCTGTTCCTCACTACTATCGAGTCTCCAGTTCTGCCTGTCTTATTGTGCTCGAGTCCTTCTGTTTCTCTTTCTCTGGCATATCTCCACCACTTACATTCTCCTTTTAGTGGTGCCTGGGGTCTCTAAGTGTCTGGGGTTGTATCAGTAGTGGCCTCAGGAGTGTAATATCCTCCTTGTGCATTATGGCCATAAGTAGAGACGGTCATCTCAGATATGGTCTGAGTTCCTAGGACTGGTGGTCAACTCAGATTAGCTCTCTTTCCAGACCCTTGGTATCAGACGAGTGGTAATCTCAAGGTGACTTTTTTTTTAGGAAATGGTAGATTACTAAGTACACGGTTCATAGGTCAGAACCCTGAGCATCAACATAGCCTATCTCTTTTCTGCCACCTACTGACTCACATGTGACATAGCAACCACTCCTGTAAAACCTCTAGGGGAGGGTGTCACCAAATTTTAAAACATCTGCTCTTATGCCTTTTTATATTTTACTTGATTTTTTAGAGCTTTGCAACCATATCCATTTAAAAATGATGATACCATTCTGTATATATTTCCTTCACTTTTAAACACTCACATACATATGTATTATATATACATATATATGTATAACAATGAAAAATGTGTCATGAATTTTTAAAATAGCAAAGAAAGTATAGATAGGAAAGTTTGGAAAGAGAAAATTTCTCCCCACCCCTCTCTCTCTCCCCCTTACCCCCAGGTGTGTGTACATGTTTGTGTGTCTCAGACTTGTCTTAAATTCCTATACATAGATGAATATGCTTTTGTCTCAGCCTTCCCAATAACTAAGGTTAAAGAAGTAAAGGCAAAACTGTCGTTCTGGGAATAATAATTTTGTTATTTTGTGAATGTTGGATCTTTAAAATAAAATACTGGATGTTTAAAATATATTTGTTTTCCTCTATATAAATGCTTTGTATGACACTGTATAATAATAACAATCCCCAAATCCAAAGCTTGTTCATTTGACATTATTCCAGTTCTCTGATAATATCAATTTCCTCTCTGTATCTGATCTCTCTGATCTAGTCACAGAGCATTTTACTGTTTTCATCATGATCCCTCTCTTTTCACTCAGTCTATGCACTTCCTGTTGTAATTAAATTTTTAAGATTGAGAGCTACTCTATACATTTATCCTAATTCATTTAATTCCCATTTTCACCTTTTGTGAACTACTTCTGTACTTTAAGTACTACTCAGACATTTTCTGTGGCTGTTAATTCTGGGATGCTTCAACCATTTTGCTCTTTATTGACCCAAAGACATAAAGTTACATGTAAGTTACAACTCTAGTTATTGTTTCTGAATTATATCTTTGAGAAACTGAACAGGCCTTTCTTGGAACACTGTATTTAAATGATTTAAACGGTACAGATGGAATGTATGCTGCTTTTAGAAAAAGATTTTCCAGTAAGAGATGTAGTTTGAGGAAATGTGTCACAATGCTTGGTGATGTCACCACTTAAAAGAATAGAACCATTTTACTAATGGCTTTCTCAAATGGGGTTGGGAAGTTAGCATTTCATGTTCTCAGGATCAACTCTGGCCACATGAGGAAAGTATGTAAACCTCTCCACTCATGAATATTGATATTTAAAAATAAAAACATCCATGTCCAGGCTAAGGACGCCCATTTGGACCAGAATTATTCAGACAGGTGAAACTGTAACAGGAATATCAGTACAAGAGCCTGGAGACGTGTTTTTATCACACTAAATTTTAAATTACATTATCATAATAGAACTGATATTAGATTCCTTTTAGATAAAGTAATAACTTCTAAGTTCGCATGATGTTAACATAACACCTTAGCATATCAGTCAAGTATGAAGATAATTTCTTCTTTTAGTTCCTTCTTTTGTTTTGTGTTCCCCAATGACTCAATATTACTTCTGGTAAAGTGATTCATATCCATTTTTCTCAAACACTGCAGAAGAAGAGCTCTTACCATCTGTTCAGGTTTATAACTCTGTGAAGGAATATTTTTTCTTGCTCTTGGCATCATGTAGACTGCTTTTGTTCTAGGGCGCCTGCATTCCTTCTATTCAAGCATCCTCGACTTCCTATAATATAAACGTCTTGTGATGTTGCAGCTAGAGACCACTTTGGCTGCATGATGAACTTATGGGCCGTGGAATATAAATATAATGCTGGAAGGCATAGCTTTTCTCTTGTTCTTCTCCCCTTGAATGTGTTCTGTGCATTCTCCTTGTCCACTCTTAGGTTTACATCAGTCATGATTCTCTTTCTTGAATAACATTTCTATAACTTAAATTTTCCCATAGTCTAACTCACCTCATTAAAGCATTATGAATACTTACCCTGAGAAATTCATATATTAGTAAGGAATTCATCCCATCTGCAGACACCAAACCCAGACACTATTGCTGATGCCAGCAATCTCTTGCTGTCAGGAATCTGGTTTAACTGTCCCCTGAAAGGCTCTGCCAGAGCCTGACCAATACAAATAAGGCTTGCAGTCCAACCATCAGACTGAACAAAAGGGCCCCTAGGGAAGAGTTGCAACCCCATAGGCAGAACAACAATATCAACTAACCAGCACACCTACCCACAGAGCTCCAGAGACTAAACCACCGACCAAAGTATACACATGGAGAGACCCATGGCTCTAGTCACAGATGTAGCAGAGGACTGCCTTATCTGGTATCAATGGGAGGGAAGACCCTTGGTCCTATAGAGGCTTGATGCCCAACTTAGAGGGCTGCTAGGACTCTGAGGTGGGAGTGGATGGGTGGGTGGGTGGGTGCAGCACCCTCATAGAGGCAGGGAAAAGGGGGATGGGATAGAGGACCAACAGAGGGGAAACATTTGAAATGTAAACAAATAAAATAACCAATAAATATGTATTTGACTTAAAAAAAAGAATATTTTGCTCCAAACATGCCTCATTTTGAAAATTAATAATGTACTGAACTGTACTTAGTATAAATGCATACTGCAAATTAACTATGTTGAAGATGTAACTGACTATCTGATTCTCAAATAACATACAACCACATACACAATCACATACAATCACATACAACAAACTGATACACTCAGGTCCCTGTCTTATAATTATATAATCACACGCTTCAAAATTGGGCATATGTTGATCTGTATCCAATCAAGCTATATCTTCTCTTCTTCCCTTACTCAGACTGAAAACATGCCTGCCCACACTCTTGGACAAACTTCTCTGAGTCTTGCCATGTTCTGAATAATGCCCAATTCACACTATAGCCCTTTTCAACAAATTCTGATAAATTTAAAGTTTAGATTTTTGTTTAACCATGTAATAGAAGAAGATTATGTCAATGTTTTCTGTTTTTTAAGCAATTTTTTCCTTTCAGGGTCACATAGATTTCTTGTCCTTCATGGTAACAATATGTAATAGTTTTTCAGTAGGCATTATGAACTTCATTCTGTAAATATTGTTGAGCTTATTGTAAATCACTTTCTCCAATTCTACTATTTTCCTAAAGCAAATATCTAATGATTTTTCTCAACTCCTTAAAAGTTTTGTTAACTGTTTTTTTGATTTGCTTTTTGATACAATGGAAATAAAAGGATGTATAAATCAATACAGAAATGATTCCTTTTATGCCTCTGTTCCCCCCTCTGTTAGTGTGTGTGTGTGTGTGTGTGTGTATGTGTGTGAAAAGAGAGAGAGAGAGAGAGAGAGAGAGAGAGAGAGAGAGAGAGAGAGAGAGGATATTTTCCTTTTCGAAACACTGACCAAATACAACTTGGGGAGGAATATATTTATTTGATTGTACAACTCTCATTTCACACTCCATCACTGAGGAAAATGAAGGTAGGCACTCAATGCAAAAACCGGGAGGAAGAAACTGAAGCAGAGGCCATAAATAAAAAGTGTTCCTAGCAGCCTGGCAGTGGTGGTGCACGCCTTTAATCCCAGCACTTGGGAGGCAGAGGCAGGCAGATTTCTGAGTTGGAGGCCAGCCTGGTCTACAGAGTGAGTTCCAGGACAGCCAGGGCTACACAGAGAAACCCTGTCTTGAAAAACCAAAAAAAAAAAAAAAAAAAAAAAGTGTTCCTGGCTTGCTTTTCATGGCTTGCTTATCCTACCTATTACATAATATAGAACCAGGTGCACAGGAATGGAACTAACTACTGTGACCTGGATTTGCCCACATCAACAAGAAAATTCCTGACAGACTTTTCCACAGGTCAATCTTATTATTGATGTTCCTTTTTTTGCAGATGGCCCTCGCTTGTGTCAGGAGATAAAATTACTAAACATAATAAACATGTAGTTTGTATAACCCTATACAAGAGTATCCAAATTATTTATATATTAAATATTTTATGTTGTGCTCTTATCTATTCATTCATTCAATAGATACTTTACGAAGTCCTAGGCAGGGAGTTCAACACTCAGGCTATTTTTGAAGAATTGTTGAAGTAGTAATCATAGTTTATTTGTCCCTAAGCTCTCTTAAACAAATCTCCCTATAAATAACCTGAGGTAAATTCTGACATATAAGAATTTTAAAGACCTTTTATTACGTTTAGTATATGAACTGAATTGAAAACCCTGTCTCAGGATGAGCACAGTGTAATTTTTTCAAGAATATGAACAAAGTGAAAAAAAAATATTTACTATTATCCTATGGAGAGAATTCACTGGTCACTATGTTCTAACACATTTTGGATTTAACCTTTCGCTTTATACTTGGCCCAAGTCAAGTTGTTTAGTATTTTTAAGTTTTAATTTTTCTTATTTACAAAATGAAGATAAAAGATATAACCTTGATTAAATAAGTTCATGGGTTAAAAGTATTCAGTATAATGTCTTTTCTTTGATACACTGCAGAAATATTTAAAGTTATTATTTAAGACAAACTCAGATACCTGTTTTGCAGGGTGTCATGACATAAGTATCATAAAAGTGATAAAAATAAACTTCAGCATGATTCAATAGTCAAAGTTATTATTTTACATAGAGAAGCTAGCAGATCAAAGTTGATCCTTCATGTACAGGTGTGTGGAGACTCTACCAAATGCTTTCTGCCAAAATGATCCATGAAAGCTGAGTTTTTAATTTTAAACAAGTGAATTTAAAAGTCTAATGCAACTACAAATAAAACATAAACAATCAGAAGCAAGATAGTTGGACATCCAATCAAATACATTATCCAGCAGACATCAATCGGAGAAGATTAGGGAAACTGTCACATGGAGTTTCAACAAAAAATATCTCATACAGTAATATTCTCAGGTAAGTCTGCCATCATTCCTTTTATCATTTGACTTGTCATCACTGAAAATACCCATTTTTATTTTCCATAAGATGTACACCTTTAAGTAAGAGATGGTATCTCATAGATGCTTCCAAATACATTAAAATATGTACCATATGGTCTGGAGAGTTGTCTACAATACCTGTACTTTCAATTTTGAATGACTTTATAAAGTATATGGTTAGTCGAAGTGAAAGAAAAAAATAGGTTTGTAGATGTGGATAGATAGATGATGGGTAGATGATTGATAGATAGATAGATAGATAGATAGATAGATAGATAGATAGATAGACAGACACAAATAAAATACTCTTGGATTAAACACTTCCAAAATCTAAGAGATACCAATTGAAGAAATTTAGACAAGTAAAACATATTCATGGCAAATAAGCAAAACTGTGAACTCAGCTTTCAGCTTTAATTTCCCCATTCCATTTCTATTGGATACTGTGTATGTCCAATTTGATGTTATCTTTAGCTAGGGTTAATTGTTCTTATACTTGAAACTTTATTGAATTAAGGACACACTCTGTGTTGTACATGGGGGACTAAAGGGAATAGATTGGATCAAAATATATTGTATACATGTATAAATTTCTCAATAAAAATATAATAAACTCTACTGATGTCTCATATGAGAAAGATTTTTAGGCTATTTGCATCCTCCTCCATACCTTCTGATAAGGATTGTTCTGATTTTGCTACATTCTATTTGTATTGATAAAATACCATATAATACAAAGCACAAATGCAAATAACCTTTTTATCTGAATTGTATAATTACCCTTATGTAGGGTGAAGCCAAGTTAAAAATTCAGAAACAGACATTACAAAAATGAGAATGAATGCTTGATGGTCTTGCGTTCAGGTAGCTTGTAGTAGTTATATTACTGAACAACTTCTCTGACAGCAATCAATTAAATTTGGTGACTGACTTTTACCAGTGAATATATGAACCTCTACAACTCTCCAGTGAAGTCTTCAATTTATAAATATTAGACTTATAGATTTTACCCTTTTAATATTGTGAAAGGTATGCTCTTCTGTAGCACTAGTGATTTGAATTTAGAAATCTTACTGTTCCCAGTCTGCAAGTAAGTGGTACATTATATAGCACCACTGTTGGTGGCCACTGCAAATGTTATGCATCTCAGAATTATTCACTGCATCACAAGGGTGAACCACGTACACTACAATGTGTTCAGTGTTACTAAAATGTTATGCTTGGGTAAGCATGTATATTTGATGCATTTTGTCTTTACAATTTTCAACTTAAAATGAGTTTATAAATTTCTCTCACTTTATACGTGCTTATCTCTCAGTTAAGTTTATTCTTTTTCCTCTGTTCAATGTGATTACCAATGTCAGTTTAAAGTTTGATCAAGAAGAAAAAATGTATGAATTTGGAGGGACTCATGTTCTTTCTGTAGATATCATCAATCAAGTGACAAAATGCAAGTTTTAAAATATATCTTTGGGTTTGTGAACCTGAGAATGACATAAAATGAAGCAGCATTTAGAACAGGTGCAAAGAACACTTCTATTTATGGAAAAGAACACATTTCAGCATATAAATATTTCTAGAAAAAAAAATATATGAAAAGTGTATTTCAAAGGACCCGATATCTTTATGTAATAAATAAAATAATAATAAAACAGAAAATAAATAATAAAACAGAGAATTTATGACCATGACACCATCATTGACTAAGTCAAATTGAATTTATCAAGTTTTCTGTGATTAAATATCTACATAAAAGCTAATTAGATGAGTCATTTTCACATAGATAATCATTGAAATTTTTCAGTAAAATTTGATAAGGCTTTTATTTTTGAAAGTAGTGTAGGAGGATTTGGGGAGAACAAAAATACTTAAAATAATATTAATTTTTCTGAAAATGTCAAGACATCATCTTGAAGAAAAAAGAACTGTATATTTTTTATAGTTCTCATAGATTTTAGAAATGCATTGATGGTATACCAAATTCTTAACATTATATACTGAACACATACAGTTTTAATGATCATTTAGAATGAAATGAAAATTATAATAAATGAATAGGTCTTATCTCAAGTGTTATCAATCTGCTGAGATTAAACAATTTCTTTCATGATTTGTACATATATCTGATATCAAGCTCAAACCACTTTTACACGAATTCAAGTTACAAATTAATTTATAAAACTTTAAATTTACAGTATTACTCTTTTACTTACCAATCCAATAGTGAAAGCTAGTGGCTTAGATGCAATGTGTCAATTATATCCATAGCAAAATAACATCATATTTGACTACTTAGTGATAGTTCAATATTATCTTAAATCATACCCAATATTATTAACAGTAGTAACAATAACAATAATATAGTTATAAAACTTTTGCAGAAAGTATGCTAACAAGTAAAAATATAACTCTAGGTATACATAGTAAATCAAAGAAGTCAAAATAAAGCCAGAAATTATATTGACCTTAAAGAAAACCTGAGAAAAAATGGCTATAGGATTTTGTCAGAGAGAAGTTTGCAAGTTAGTTCCATCATGAGATGGTCAAGAGTTTGGTGGGCATGGGTGGGGATTAGCAGCAAGAGTTGTGATTCATAGATTCAGTAGTTGGTAACTGAATTTTTCTAGAAACACATTATAAATTTAGAATAAAAAATATAGAGGCTAGTAAATTGGAAGACAACACCTTCAAAACAGAGTTCAAAAGTGGATAAAACAGAGAAGCATTGGAAAGTAAAAACAACAAAGTAACTGGGGTTAATTACATACCAAAGGAATTATATAGTCTACTAATTCAGAGCACTAAGTGAAATAGGCTTGTTTATTGTGAGAGTAAATGAAGATCTAAAGATATTATCATATGCATTGAAAGAAAATTTGTGGGAAATTAAGAGAATTATAAGCAAATTCATCAAAACTGAAAAGTATATACATATCTAAAAAGATTGGACTGATTATTAATTAAAGTATATACATACTTTATGTATATACATACATACATATGTGTGTGTATTTATGTATGTGTGTATGTGTCTGTGTGTGTATGTATGTGTGTGTCTCTCTGTGTGTGTGTTTGGGTGTGTGAAAGACAAAATTTGATGTCAGTTAGTCTCATCGTGGTATGCCAAGACCAAATATTATTTCTCAATGTAGGTGTCTTAGCACTTAAACTATTTGAATTAATTAGACTTTGCCTACCTATATGTAAGACTCAACATCTTTTTACTCGGGTAAAAATCTTTAAAAATGTGTTAGCTTAAGAAAACTGTAGTTTCTACCAAGTAAAATTTGAGCCTATCATTTATATTCTGTGTCTTACAGATGATATTTCTTTATTTAATATTACTGTTGGCTATTTTTCCAAAATGTATTTGAAAAGAACCTTGATTTGAGAATTTCTCCATTCTATCATTATGATTCATTAAACTATTGTCACAATGTAGCATGAATTTGGTAAAACCTAAATCTGTGTTCCCATGACATGTTCACCATACTTGTCTCCAGAATAAACATTCTTGTGTATTTTAAGAAGACTGTGTTTTTCCATCAATATCTTTTACCATCTATATATCATCTATTCATCTGTCATCAGGTAATCTATATTTCATTCAAATATCTGTCAATACCTAAGTATTTATCTCTCTAGCTGTCTATATTGTCTATCTTATTTTACTTAATATGTATCATAGTAGAAAATGTATATCTAAGACACAAGGTTAAGTGATACAACAATCTTCAGAACACATGGATGACAATTTCATTGCTATCATCTAAAACTCCAACTAAATATAATGCACATGAAGTTTCATTCTAGGAGTATAAACTTCACATCAATGCATCCCTAAACTTACTCTTTAATGTGTCTTATGTGAATAATTATACAAAGGAAACAGATTTAAATATTGTGTCATGGCTTCCTGTGCTTCCACTTTCTCTAGTCCTAACCTGAATTTTCAAATTCTTTAATATAATTCTTTCTTTTGGATACACAATTACTTTAAGTCTTCTCAAATCATTAATCTTCTTTGTAGAACTGGTTTTGTTTCTGTGGTTTAGCCCTCCTCCTATTCTCCCCTTTTATCAGACTATCATATGAAAGTGGCAGAAGAAAGTATGTGAACGTGCTCTCAGATCACAAGTGGAACTTTAATATACAAAACTTTTACCCTTATCTCATGCTGAATTGCCAGAACTGGGAATGATCTAAAGAAAGACACAAGTGTTCTCCGTTTGGCTGTCAGATTGTAGCCTTTTATTATATTGCAAAATTATTGTTTAAAAGATGTGCCAGGGGTTCATAGAAAAGATAAAACCTGGCCTCTAAAGGAAAGATGCAAAAGGCTTCCAAAACTACCTCTATGAAAGAATTAGAGGAAAAGATTTTACCAGGCAGTAATGGGGTTTGAGCTTAAATCTAACAAAAGTTTGAATTGTATTTCTAATACAAAATCGGTGTTCTTGGTACCACATTTATGAACCTAGCATTGAATTTAAAATTCCCTTCCTAACAGAGAATAGATATAATGGGATCAACCTAGGGTTAGGTATCTCTTCCCAGGAAAAGACATTTTAATGTATACCACAGTAGAAACAACTTATTCTACCACTTTTTTTTTCACATGACTTTATAAAATGACAACTGTGCAAATTTTTTTTCAAAACGACATGATGAAAAAGTCTTCTAGCCAGAGGTAAGTCATCAATGGCATAAATAAAGACATGATTTTACACATGTTCTTTGTGTTTGTTAGTTTTCATTGTCAACTACTCACAACTTAAGAGTCACCTCAGAAGAGGGAAACTCAATTTTACAATTGCCTGGATAAATTTTGCCTATACCCATATCTGCAAGATATTGTCAGGATTCACACTTGATGTGATAAGGATGAAGCAACTGAGACTGGCATATCCATGGGCTACTGGGGCAGGGCTGGTTAGGAAAGAACCGAGAATGGCACAGAGAGCAAGGCAGAAAGAAGCCTTCCTTGACTGTTTCTGATTCAGATCGTGCTAGAACAGTTACCCTTCTGTCTCTCAATGATAGATTATGGATTATGATATGGATCTGTAAGTTAAAGTGAAACCTTGTTTCTCCATTCGCTTTTGGTTGTGGAGCTAATCACAGCACCGGAAAAGAAAATAGGACAGAAATTGGAGTTTTCTGTGATGAAAAGTGACCATGTTGTTTTGGGAGAGGATTATGGATCTAATTAATATATTTGAGATGGCAAATCCAGTTTTGTTTTGATGTAATGTTTCTTTTTCTATTTTATTGAAAATAGATTGTTCTCATGCAATACATTCTGATACAAGCTCTCTTCCCTCTATCCAGCCAGTTCCTCCCATCCCCCCTCCCATCCCACTCCACAACTTTTCTGTGTTTCCTCAGAAAACAGACAGGCATCTCAGGATTGATTATAAAATAAAATAAGTAAATTAAAAACAAACGTATTGAAATATGAGAAAATAGCCAAACAAGAAGACAAAAACAAAAATAAAGAAAAAACACAGGAAGCATATAAAGATGCTGAGAAGCATATGTCTATACAGCCATGAATCCCATAAAAATCCCAAACCAGCAAGCATAATATATACACAAAGGTAGAAAAATAAAAAATAAAATAACTGCTCTTATTTACTATTGTGAGACAAATAACCTCCAAAAGTGCTGCTGCATTTGTTTTTTGTCAGCCATATACTTCCAGACATAGAGACTACCCTCAAAACTGATTTCTTTTCCCTTGGAGACAACTAAATTTTCATTTGCAAGTACTATCAGTTGGAGATAGCTTCTGGGTTAGGGATGGAAGAGTATGTTGACTTCCCCTTTCAGTTCTAGAATCTCATCGAGTGAGCTTGTGCATGCTGCCACAGCCTCTATGAGGACATGTGTCCTCCAGGTCTGTCCTGTCTAGACAGTCTTGATTCCTTGGTGTCTTCGATCCCTCTGGCTTTCCCATTCTTTCTGCTTCCTCTTCTACTAATTTCCTGTTTAAAGTTTAATGGGCTCCTAAAAAACATGCAGATAATTGAGACCCTGCTTATGAATTTTAAGAGTCACCAAAAAGACTACAAAGAACATTGGCATAACATCTTGGATTAAGAATCTATGGTTGTTCATCAGCATTGGCTGAAATTTAGTTTCCAAGATACTTGGAAACTAAAATCAAACCTTCTGTGGTTTTACTGGGACAGAGAGCCAGTCTGTGAGACTGAAAAGTCAGATATGATTAATAAAGAATAAAAATAGTTGAGGTGAAATTGCTGGGGTTATTTAGATGGTCAGCATTCAAGCTGTAGCCTTAGGGTCTAAGACTGATTCACCAGTTGGCATGCAGGCTTGGCAAAATTTAAGAGCTTCTCATGTGGTTTTTGTTTTTAAGACATGATAGATGCAAGATTCTGGGAGGCATGAGAAAGAATGCCTGAGGCCTCATGCCTTGTAGAATAATCCGAATCAATAAAGAAAGGCAATGAGATGACACTGGTGAAGGTGACACCTCTGCTGCCATGGTGACCACAGAATATTGGCAAAAGGGCCTTCAAGGACAATTTCATGTTTGAAGTGAAGCAACTTGAGCCTATGAGGCAATCTGTGTGTTGTGAGTGACAGAGCTATAGAAATGGGGTATACATTACTTTTTAACTGAAAAGATAACAAGGAAGTGCTGCAAATGCTGCTGCTTGAGCTATTCAGAACTAGATTTGGATCTCTGATTGGACAATAACTTTTCCCTGATTCTTCCGTCTGAAGGAAGAAAGAAACATTTGTTAACAATTAAAACTATAGATACTTTCTTTGCCTGCTTTGGGATTTATTTGTTTATTTATTTGTTTTACCTCCTGACTGTATTTCCCCTCCCTCCTCTCCTCACAGTTCCTCACCCACCACATCCCCTCGCCCATTTCATCTTCATTCGCTTCTTTTGTCTTTATCTTCAGAAAACGGCAGGCTTCCTATGTATATCAACACTCCATGCCATATCAAGTTATGGTAAGACTAGGTACCATTTCTCTTATGAAGCCTAGAGAAGGCAACTCAGGAGGAGGAAAGGGCCTTAATGGCAGGCAACAGAGTCAGAGACAGACTCTGTTCCTGTTAGGTGCTGCATGAGAAGACTAATCTACACAACTGTGACTTATGTGCAGAAGGCCTAGGTTAGCCCCATACATGTTCCCTGATTTATGTTCAGTCTCTACAAGCTCCTATCAGCCCAAGTTCGTTGATTCTCTGGGTTTTCTTGTGGTGTCTTTGACCCATCTCTCTCTTATAATCCTTCCCGCCCCTCTCCATCAGGCTTCCCCAAGCTTTGCCTGATGTTTGGCTATGAGTCTCTGTATCTCTTCCCACTAGTTTCTAGGTGAAGCCTTTCTGATGACAATTCGGATAGGCACTACTCTGTGAGAATAGCAGAGTATAATTACATCATTAGGGATCATTTCACTGACTTTTTTTGTGGAGTGAGATCTCTGGGCTATCCAGCTTCTGAGTCTTGACGCCCCACGCAGTGTCAAGGATGAATCTCAAGCTGGATCAGCCATTGGTTGGCCAGTCCCACAATGTTTGTGACACCTTTACCCAAGCACTTCTTGTAAGCAGGACAAAATGTAGGTTTAAGGTTTTGTGGCTAGGTTGATGTCCCAATTACTCCACAGTATAAAAGATGGACAGTTCATGCGTTGTATCTACCCTTGCTAGTGGTCTTAGCTAGGATTACCCTCAGATTCCTGTATTTTCATTTGTTCCATTGCATTATGTTTCTAGCTCATCAAAGAGATGTTCTCTGTCTTAGTTAGAATTTTACTGCTGTGAACAGACACCATGAGGCAATTCTTCTAAGTACAACATTTAATTGGGGCTGGTTTACAGGTTCAGAGGTTCAGTCCATTATCATCAAGGTACGAATACGGGAATATCCAGGCAGGCATGGTGCAGGAGGAGCTGAGAGTTCTACATCTTCATCTGAAGGCTGCTAGGAGAGTACTGGCTTCCAGGCAGCTAGGAGTAGGGTCTTAAAGCCCACACCCTCAGTGATATACCTACTCCAACAAAGCCACACGCCCAAATAGTACCACCCCCTGGGCCATGCATATACAAACCATCACACTCTCATTCTAGTTGTCTATCCCAATATTTTCTCCCTCCATCTTTCCCTGACCTTATTCTTTTTGTTCATATCCCCACTCCTCCATCCATACCCTAGATATCTATTCTACTTTCCCTTCTCAGTGAGTGAGATTCATGCACACACACACACACACACACAAACACACACCTCTCCCTTGAACCTTCCTTGTTACTTATCTTCTTCAGGCGTGTGGAACATAGCACAGTTATCTTACACTTTATGGTTAATGTCCATTGATAAGTGGGTATATACCATGTTTGTCAGATTGTTTAAAGAGACTTTGGACTTTTAAAGTGTTGAAAATTTAAAACTGTGGTAATTGACTCATGATTGGACAAGGAAAGTCAGTTTTCTTAAGTAGTGCAACTCTTAGCATATTAACCAAACTGTAATCCAAACTGTCTCTGGGAGTAGTTTCTCACTACAAATCAGACTCAGTATTTGTAAGATAGAGGGAGACAGGTAGAAATAGAGATAGGGATAGATAAAGATGTAGGTAGAGATAGACAGAGAGACACAGATGGAGAGAGAGAGAGAGAGAGAGAGAGAGAGAGAGAGAGAGAGAGAGAGAGAGAGAGAGACAGAGAGAGAGAGACAGAGAGAGAGAGACAGAGAGAGGGAATGGGAATGAGAATAAACATGAAGGTGAATTTGAGTAGGAAGGGAGATAGAGATGGATCCAAAAAGAATGTGGGAAAGAGTGTGTATATAATCAATATACATTTTATTAAAAAGGTGGAATATCAGTTGGTAATAAAAGGTAGAGAGCAGGATCAAGTCTAGATTGCTTATACTGGAATTATTTTAGATCCTATGCCAAATCAATTGTTCAGTAAACTTGGATAATTGAAAATGTATTCTTTGCCTATGAATATCTTTGTCAGTGACCTAGTTAAAAAGCTCTTTCAGTTTTTTTAGTAAATGGGGAAATTGCATTTTCCAGATTGTTTTGCTTTTTATTTTGTCTGATGCCAATTTACCAAAAGTACCTTTCTGATTTAAAAGTCTAATGTTCAGTACTTTGCTCATAGTTCTCAAACTTTTATGCAAATTTTATTGAAAAATGTCTTGAGAAACTTATTAAAATTAAATATGTAAAGCATATATCATTCAATGTTTCTGAAGTCCTTTGATTAAATCTATTGGAATTAAATATTTTTATTAAATAAAACACAACTGTCAAGTAAAAATTATGAACTCACATTTTGTACATGCAATGGACTATAGTAAACATGAATGTGCAATTAAATTTGTGTTGTATATATTGTATAACTATGCTTCTTGACTTACAATGTAAGTGTGTGTGAAAGAACTCATTCAAAATAATATAAGTCAAAAATATACTAACACTTCAAACTTTGTAGAGTATTAGTAGCTATCTCTCTGATCATCTGTAGCCTACAGAGAACTGTGACAAATTTGTGTGACCCAGCATCTCCAGAGATTATTATGCCAATATGTCTCTTGATCAGTGTAAGATCTAAGTACAAAATGTATTGTGTGAATTTTACTGAACATGCATTAAATATTTCTAAGTTAAAAAATAAGTACAACTCTGATAAATTAAGAATGATCTTAATTTATCATGTAAATATTTTCCTAGAAGAGTATTATGTAAATATCTAAATATCTTCATATTTTAGAAGCTCCTTTAGTTTTATAGAACAATTATTATTATTCACCAATCATACCAATTTCAGTCCCTTCAACATCTTTACAGAATGTGAACAATGGATCTTTTATATTCTCTGACTTGCTGTTTCAATCAAATTTATGTAAAAATACAATAGCATATAGTTTTAGTCATTTTATTAATATATGATATTTCCTTCTAACATTGCTCTATATTTTTACTTTGAATAGAGATAATTACTAAGTTACTTATGGCTATTTATTTCTAAATTGAGCTATAAACATTTATTTAAACAATTGCATGATATATGTATGGATTTATCCAATCTTAAAATTATAAACTCTACAGGTACAAATTTTTATTATTATATTAAAATTTAAATGCTTTTAACTTTGAAGCTCTCTGTTACATTATATTATTATATTATTATTATATTATACTGCTGTACTTTTTAGAAGTCCTGTCCCAACATATAATTTTCAACCTACATTATATAATTATTTCCTTTCTATAAAGTAACACATTTTTGTAATATTGAATATTGAAAAGAAATAGAAAAAAATGCATAAAACGCAATTTTAGTTTTCAATCAGTTCCAGTTATGTCTAAGATAATATTCAAACATATCAATATTAAAATTTTATTCCCAGTAATGTGTTGTTTTTTTAGATACAGGTTATGAATACTGTTCATGCTGGGTAGTATTTTTGTAAATTAAAATGAGATAGAGTCATTATAGAAATTTGCTTGTGAAAATCCTCTATAAGAGTGGACTGCAGACAAGTGTGTGTATCATTTTCTTGATTTTTGATTGATATGAGTGGTCTGAGTCCCGTTGTGGCATCCTTGTGGAAGTGTTTCAGAGTTGTACAAAAGAAAATTGAGAAAGAAAGTAATTGAGACATACTTCCAAAATTTTGCATTACTTCCTGCCTCTAGGTTCCTGACTATACTTCAGGATGGATTCTATTCAGGACATGTATGCTAATATAAACCATTTATTCCCAAGATGCTTTGGTCATACTATTTTTCAGAGCAATAAAAAGAAAAATTAAGACAGTATTCCATCCTACTGACAGATTTTGATGTAAAATATACTACGTTACGGCTAATAAATATGTTTTAAATAGGAAGATGTATGAAGTGAGACACATTATACCTGAAATAAGACATTTAGTTGGGTAAATAAAAAGATTGATTGGGTTAAGTGTGCCAGTAAAAATCAGCATTCTTTTACGTGTATAATCTCTTCTATATTCTTATATCTGTTCTTGCAGAACCTACTTTGTAATAGTTATAGAAGAATTATTTAAAATAAATTCTCAATAAAATTAAATACCACATGGAAAAGTGATTCTTTAAATTTTTTTTTTGGGGGGGGGTGTTCTTCTCATTCCACCCTGACACATTCTGTGTAGTTGTTGGTTCTTCTTTACCGAAGGCAGGACTTCACAGGGAACAAGTGCTTACTAAATATTTATCAAATGAATGGATAATAATCATCTATTTCTTTTTAATATTGCATTGGCCATAGTTCTTTAACAAATATGAAAAGTTCTATATTTTTTAATTGTACTTTACATATCTAAAATTTTCCAACATGAATTTGTCCTAGTCTTTGGATTTTTACTTTTCTGTCTAATGCTTCCCAATTTCCCACTAGATGTTTCAAATGACAGGTATTTTATATGTCTCTCTAAACTGGACTCTTTTAAGATACTGTCTATTTCCTCAATATATTTCAGAGTGTAGAGAGAATAATTAGTTGACACATGTGAAGCATAACCTATAAGGACAAAAATCCAAGACTTCCACTTTTGTGAAAGGATGCACTACATGATAATTATATGTATATCAGTAGCCCTTTGATACAAATTGTTATTGAATAATGAATCCATTCATTTGTATGGAAAGTAACATATACAATAAAGTGTTTAGATGGTATCTCTTGTATTAAGTATTATTTCTATTGCTTGGATAAAACACCATGGTCAAAAAGCAAATTGGAAGGAAATCAAATTTATTGGGATTTCATTTCCATATCCCTGCTTGTAATTGAAATCAGGACAGGAACTTAACAGGACAGGAACCTGGGGGTAGGAGTTGATGCTTAGGCCATGTAGGAGTTCAACTTACTGGTTTGCTTCCCTTGGCTTCTTTATCCTGCTTATTTATAGAACCCAAGACAACAAACTCAGGGATGGAAACACCCACAAAGGATGGTGGCCTCCTCCATCAATAACTAATTAGGAAAATGCTTTACAGCTGGATACTATGAATGCACTTTCTCAATTAACATTCCCTCCTTTCAGATAAGTCTAGTTTGTCTATCAAGGTAACACAAGTCTAGCTATCCAGCAGGTCTCCACAAAAGCTTAACTGAAATGAAAAGGCAACCTCTTTAATTATTTTCTTGTGAGCTAAAAAATTATAAGCAATGAATATTTTACGTCTATCACATTATTATCAAAGTCAAAAAACTGGCAGTTTTCTAAATTAAGTATACAAAGAAAATGACAAAATCAAGATAATTTACTTGATATTTCATCTTAATTCATTATTATAAGACTTTAAATCAGAATAATCATAATCCTATGCCTGCTATGAATATAAAGTATTTTTATCCAAACCTATATATAATCCACTTCTATCACAATAGTAATAGCAAGACTAATTACATTTCTTTTGTGTATAAAGTTGGTCCTGTTTGGGGAGCTTTCACTTTCAAAGGATCATGTATATACTTTTGGGATTGCTCTGAAACAAATATATATATTTCTGTTATATTTCCTGCTGGTATATTAAACACATATAATGAAACGTCTATTTATTTGCATTGGTAAATTGCTTCTTATATTTCCTCTAAATCTTTATCTTCTTAAGGCCACTTTGAGATATTTTAAAAATTAGCGTTAATAATTTTATACAGTCCAGTCATTATCCCCTCTGGTCTGCCCTTCAACAGTTGCTCATCAATTTCTCCTCTTCCACCTCTAAAGGGATGCCCCTGCCCCCCACGCACCCCCTGGTGCCTCACATCTCTCCAGGGTTAAGTGGATTTTCTCTCACTAAGGCCAGACCAGGCAGTCCTCTGCTATATAAGTGTTTGGGGCCCCATATCATCTTGTGTATGCTGCCTAGCTCAGTGTCTGAGATATCTCAGTTCAGGTTAGTTGAGACTGCTGGTCTTCCTATTGGGTCATCCTCCTCCTAAGCTTCTTCCAGCATTTCCATAATTCAACCATCAGGGTCCCAGACTTCTGTCCATTGGTTGGGTGTAAGTAAGTATCTGCTTCTGTCTGGGTCAGCAGCTTATTGGGCTTGCTTCTTAGAGGGCAGCCGTGCTAGGTTCCTGTCTGAAGCACATCATAGCATCAGTTAGAGCCTTTTCTTGAAATTGATCCCAATTTGGGCTTGTCACTGGATCACCTGTCCCTCAGTTTCTTCCAAAGTGAATTTCTCCTAGTCTCTGGATCCAATCTTTCTTGAGTGGGTTATTCAGTACATGATTGTTGTTCCTTGATGTGGGACTGTGTAAGGGTATCCTGGTTCTTGGCTGGGCATGGGCCTAGAACCCCGAGACTCCAAGGGAGAAATGGCAGGAGTTCGGCTACGCCCCCAGAACTCAGGGTCCTGAAAAGCAGTCTAATCTCCATGGACCTACATTGTTCAGTCATGAAGGCCATTACAGCCCCTCCCAAAGTACACAGGTAGAGGGTGTAACTACAGGCCTCAGGCCCTAGAGATTTACATGCTAATGAAGGTCAGAGGGCGGAGCTAATTAACCATTCCTCCCCAGAACCTCCCCCTTTCTCCCTCCCTACTTAACTCAGGTCTGCCCTGAGTTTGGGGGGGGTTACATTCAGATCCATCCACCATCCGCCATGACAATGAAGCCTTTTGGAACTAAGAACTTCCTCGTATCATTGGGGCCTGCCAGGCCTGCCACCGCTGAAGCCTCCAGCCCATGGAACCTGGGACCTTCCTCTGGTACGAGCAGCCTCCACCTCGCAGGTCCCAGGCAGCCTCTGCCTCGTGGGCCCAGGGGCCACCAAGGGCCCCCCAGTTTTTCCCACACCTCTCTTTGTTTCTTATTAGTATGTTTCTATTTGTTTCTTGGTATTGAGAATCTACACTCAGGAATGGAGAAGGACCATAAAAGCAGGCATCAATGTAAGAATCCACAAGAGAGCAAAAACCTTTGTCTGCCACAACTATCTCTGGAGTCCACAGGAAATGAAGAAAGATAGGGAACACTTGTCCTGCTGGTTGTCTTCTATAGGCCTGGAGCTAAGATTGAGGAAGAGGAATTGTAGAATGGATAAGAAAGTTAAGATCACCTATTTGATTCCCAGGCTGTCAAGGCCAGCATGTTTTCAGGAGAGGCTGGCTGACATATTGGTGGCTGATACTGAAAGATACAGAACTAGAAAGAAAGGCTGTAGGAGCAGATCTGTTTAGCTCCTAGGAGATAGGGGCAAAGAGGAAGCTCTAGCCATAGCAGGTGGTCTGTTACCAACTGGCAATAAGACTGAGGATCTTGAATTGGAGGGTGGAGGGAGAGTAGTAATTGGTCAGTGTGGCAAGAGTGTTTCCAGAGAGGGGTTGTCTTGGGTGTTCTATATGTATTAAAGACAACATTATGTTAAATATTTAATGAAAATAATCATTATGTAAAAGCTAAAGGAAAGCTGTTTATTACCTAATGTCAAGATGGTGTGTTAACCTTTCTTCTCTGTGAAAAACATCTGAGTGAAATGACTGGAAGTAGAAGGCTTTGTAGTTTCCCATGCTTTTAAATGTTAACATTTGGTCACATCATTGTATATGCTGTGCTGATGAAGAATAGAAGAATAGAAAGAGGAAAGTGGGGTACAGCTGCTTACAACATGGCTTTCATATGTCAGGAAGGAAGGATTAACAGAAGAGAACAAACAGATCAAAAGTATCCCTCCTACTTCTTCTTCCTCTGGTGAGAACTACTTTCCACAGTAAAACCATTCCCAGTAATTAATAAACACTTCGTACACATCAGTAGATTAAACCATTGATTAGATCAGAGCTCTTGTGATTTAACTTCTGTAAATGACCCACACAGATACACTTAGAGGTATGCTTTATTTATTTTTCTATGTACCTCATTGTGATGCTGGTGGCATCAAACTGACAACGAGAATAGAATAACTTAAAATAAAAGAAACAATCACAGTTTTATTACTAACTCACATAGGGCATGTTAATAGTAGTGGGTTTGAAAGATATGGGAGAAAATGTTCACCAAATAGGTCCAGGAACTTTCTCTTAGCTGTACAGATAAGAGTCAACTGAATATCTACTGTAAATTCCTTCCAAACATAGTATTTAAAACCGGATTTTTGAAATATTGTTATATATCTCATTATTATTGTACAAAATGCCATATAATATAGAATTATAGCATACATCAAACAAGTTATTAAGGGATGGTATAATTCAATGATTGTATATTTTAAAACATAGGCAGTTTTAGGTCATAAAGCATGGCAGGAAGAGGCTTTAAGATGGCCAGTAATGTGAAAATGAGGCTTTAAGATATTGTTATTACCTAAGTTAGTAAAAGAATTCTATTGTGCTCCCCATAGAGTATGTGACATGAACATGAGAATGCATAGTAACTGTGTAGATGTGGCATGATTCTTGATAAGGGTTCTGTAGTCCATACAGCATTGGGAGCCTGTGTAGTTCATTTCCACAGAGAACAGGTGGGTATGGAAGTTTGGAATTGGCAGATAAATATAAATGGTAATTAGAAGGATAAATTATATTTGTTTGGTAAACATGGTGAACTTACTGAATAACAAAGCAGAGAAGTTGAGTTTTTCTTAAATTATTGACATGTTGTCATAAAATAATTCAAAAATCTGCACTTGACTTATTTCTTTTGAGGTGGCTTCCTAAACATCCATATATTCTAATATTATTTTATTGTGTTATTAGTTGTTACTGATTTTTTTAGAGGAGACAGTAGAAATCAAAAAATGTTTAAATTTTGGGTGATTTTTATTGGGTATCTGTAACAAAATTAGTCTGTAATGTAAAAGAATCCTTAACTTCTATGAGGTTATATGAAATAAATTTATAGGGTTCAATTAAAAACCAGGGTTAAAAGGCTGTTGAAATCTATTAACTATTAATACATTAAAACCTAGAAACATTATCAACATAAAACATAAGCTCACAGAACACACAATGAGCTATTTTCCTTTATTCCAAAGTTGAAACTTTTGTTAAAACAAACAACAAAACAACAAATATAAACAAACCAAACAACAAACCAAGAAGCAAACAGGAACACAAATTGGCCACAGAGAATATTATTAAAAGAAACAGAACATTATATGACCAGTTCGGTTCAGTAATTGATATTCAAGATGTTGATAGCGTGTTTCATGAGAGCATAGGTCATGGATTGTGAAGAAAATAGAGATAGCATTACTAAATGTGAGTAAAATCTGTGATTCCAAACAAAAACAAGAAACCAGAGATTTAAACCGAAACCCATAACTCAGAAGGTTTTAGCATATGCTTACAATCCTTTTCATGATTCAGTTGATCAGACTGCAATAGTTTAAATATCATGGACATATCCACTTTATTTTAGGGGCCAACATAAATAAATAATTGTGGTGATTGAATAGGTCAGAAAGGCTGTACCTATTTTGATTAGGTTTTTAGATACAAGCAGAGAGAACATAATTCAAGCAAGAGCAAAGTGCAGTCTTTACATTGATATTTCTACTTTATTTTTACATAAATTTTCTTCTGCGTTTTATATTAAAACATTGTACATGTTATCATTCTTAATAGTATTTAAATCCATGAACACTTAAATTTCAGGAATCTCGTGACATAATACTTTATAATGTCCAGTTTTCCTTTGGGTTGAAGGAAGAATGTTAATTATTTAATTTTCTCTGTAATGTAACAGAGAAGAACAAAGAAAAATGACACAGAAACACAGTATTTAAAATATTTATTTATTCCGATATATTCTGCTCTGAAGAAATAGATTCAACTGGCTTACATTTAATTTTGTACACCTAGTTAATATTTCTCTTGACACCTGTGAACTAAATATCAGTTCAGTTACAGTAACTCTATGAGATGAAAATAAAAATAACAATCTAGTATCTAAATTATGTGATAACTGAATCCATAGGAAGAAAAAAACCCTTGATTTTAACAGGCACATATGAATTCACTTTTGTTAATGTAATGTATTTATTTATTTATACTCCAGATTTTATTCCCCTCCCTTTACTCTCTGACTGTTCCACATCTCACACCTCAAACCCAACCCATGTCTCCACGAGGTTGTTTCCATCCCCCACCTCCCACCCAACCTGACTTCAAAACTCCCTGGGGCCTCCAGTATTTTGAGGGTTAGATGCATCATCTTTGATTGAACACAGACCCAGCAGTCCTCTGCTGCATATGTATTAGGGGCCTCATATCAGATAGTATATTCTGCCTTTTGGTGGTCCAGTGTTTGAGAGATCTCGGGGGTCCAGATTAACTGAGACTGCTGATCCTTCTACAGAGTTGCCCTCCACCTCAGCTTCTTTCAGCCTTTCCTTAATTTAACCACAGGGGTCAGCAGATTCTGTCCACTGGTTGGGTGCAAATATCTGCATCTGACTCTTTCAGCAGCTTGCTGTCTAGAGGGCAGTCATGATAGGGCCCATTTTGTGAGTGCTCCATAGCCTCAGAAATAATGTCAGGACTTGGGACCTCACCTTCAGCTGGATAACCACTTTTGGTCTGTCACAGTACTGTCTATTCCTCAGGCTCCTCTCCATTTCCATCCCTGCTGTTCTTTCAAACAGGAACAATTATGAGTCAGAGTTTTGACTGTGAGATGGCAACCCCCTCACACACTTGTTACCCTCTTCCTGCTGGAGGTGGGCTCTATACGTTCTCTCTCCCTACTGTTGGTCATTTCATCTAAGTCCTGAGTCCTGAGAGTCTCTCCCCTCCCAGGTGTCTCTTGCATTCGGGAGAGTCCCCACAACCTCCTACATCCTTAGGTTGCCTGTTTCCATTCTTTCTGCTAGCCTTCAGGGTTTCAGTCCTTTTCCCTCAACCAATACCATATCAGGTTCCCCTCTACCCCAACCCCCTTTCCACTTTCCCTCCCTCCTGCCCCACTTGTGATTGCTTTCTTTTCCCTCCCCAGTGGGACCGAGGTGTCCTCACATGGGTTCTTCAGCTTGTTGACCTTTTCGAGTTCTGTAGACTATATCTTGGGTATTCTGTTCTGTTTGTTTGTTTGTTTGTTTTTTGCTAATATCCACTTATTTGTGAGTACATACAATGCATTTCCTTTTGGATCTGAGTTACCTCACCTTAGTACTGTATTTTTCTAGTTCCATCCATTTGCCTGCAAAACTCAGGATGTCCTCATTCTTAATAGCTGAGGAGTATTCCATTGTGTAAATGAACCACGTTTTCTGGGTTGTTTCCAGCTTCTGGCTATCACAAATAAGTCCACCATGACCATAGTGGAACACATGCTCCTGTGGCATGGTAGGGCATGTTTTCAGTATATTCACTAGAGTGGTATTGCTAGGTCTTCAGGTAACTCTATTTCCAATTTTCTGAGGAACTTCCAGATTGATTTCTAGAGTGGTTGTACCAGTTTGCATTCCCATCAGAAACAGAGGAGTGTTCCCTTTCTCCACATCCTTGCCAACACATGTTGTCACCTGAGGCTTTGATCTTAGCCACTCTAATTGGTATAAGGTGGAATCTCAGGTTCGTTTTGATTTCTTTGATCACTAAGGACTCTGAACATTTCTTTAGGTGTTTCTCAGCCTTTTGAGATTCCTCTGTTGTGAACTTTCGGTTTAGTCTATACACCATATTTGATTGAGTTGTTTGGTCTTTTGGAGGTTAGCTTCTTGAGTTCTTTATATATTTTGGATATTAACCCTCTATTGGATGTGGGGTTAGTGAAGATTTTTTCCCTATCTGTAAGTAGCAGATTTATCTTATTGATTATGTACTTTGTCTTACAGAAGCTTTCGAGTTGCATGAGGACCTATTTTTCAATTCTTGATCTTAGAGCCTGATCCATTGCAGTTCTGTTTAGGAAATTTCCTCCTGTGCCAATGAATTCAATGATCTTTTCCACTTCCTTTTTTATTAGATTCAGTGTATATGGCTTTAAGTTGAGGTCCTTGATTCACTTGAACTTGAGCTTAGTGCATAGTGACAAAAATGGGTCTGTTTTCATTTTTCTCCATACAGACAGCCAGTTAGACCAGCACCATTTATTGAGTATGCTTGATTTTTTTTCATTGTATATATTTACCTTCTTTGTCAAAGATCAAGTGTCCATAAGTATGCAGTTTCTAGGTCTTTTTCTGGGTCTTTGTTTCTATTCCATTGATCAAAGTGTCTGTCTTTGTACCACTACTATGCAGTTTTATCACTATTGCTCTGTAGTAAAGCTTGAGGTCAGGAATGGTGATTCCCCCAGCCATTCTTTTAATTTTTTTTTTTTTTTTTTTTTTGCTATTCTGATCTTTTTACCTGTCCAGATGAATTTGAGAATTGCACTGTCCATGTCTTTGAAGAATTGTGTTGGAATTTTGATAGGGATTGCATTGATTGCCTTTGGTAGGATAGCCATTGCTGATATATTAATTCTACCAATCCATGAGCATGAAAGATCTTTCCATTTTCTGAGATCTTCTTTGATTTCTTTCTTGAGAGACTTGAAGTTATTGTTATACAGGTCTTTCAGTTTTTGCTTAGATTTACCCCAAGGTATTTTATATTATTTGTGGTTATTGTGAAGGGTGACATTTCCCTAATTTCTTTCTCAGCCTGTTTACCATTTGTATAAAGGAAGGTTTCTGATTTATCCTAGTAAAGAAATTGAAGAGACCTTACATTAACAACTTAACAGCAAAACTGAGAGCTCTAGAGCAAAAAGAAGCAAATGTACCCAAGAGGAGTAGAAGGAAGTAAATAGTCAAACTCAGGGCCAAAATCAACCTAAGAGAAACAAAGAGAACAATACAAAGAAAACAAAAAGCTGGTTCTTTAAGAGAATGAACAATATAGATAAACCCCTAGCCAAACTAACTAAAGGACCCAGAGGCAGTATCCAAATTAACAAAATCAGAAATTAAAAGGGAGACATAACAACAGAAACAAAGGAAATTCAAAAAAATCATGAGATCCTACTAAAAAGCATATACTCAACAAAACTGGAAAATCTAGTTTCCATGGTTTTCTAGACAGATAACACATACCAAAGTTAAACTAAGAGAAGGTAAACCATCTAAACAAGCCCATATCACACAAGGAAATAGAAGCTATTAAAACCTCCCAACCAAAAACAAGCCTAGGTCAGATGGTTTTAGTGAAGAATTCTACCAGACATTCAGAGAAGACCTGATACCAATATTCCTTAAACTATTCCATAAAATAGAAACAGAAGGAACACTACCTATTTTATTCTATGAAGCCACAATTACTCTGATACCTAAACCACAAAAGGGACCAACCCAAAAGAGAGAACTTTAGACCAATATTGCTTATGAAAATAGATGCAAAAATACTCAATAAAATTCTTGCAAACCAAATCCAAGAACACATCAAAACCATCATTCACCACGATCAAGTAGGCTTCATCATAGGGATGCAAGTTTGGTTGGTTCAATATATAAAAATCCATTAATGTAGTACACTATATAAACCAACTGAAAGAAAAAAAAAACACATGATCATCTCTTTCGATAAAGAAAAAGCATTTGATAAAGTACAACACCCCTTCATGTAAAAAGTATTGGAGAGATGAGGAATTCAAGGCCCATACCTAAACATAATAAAAACAACTTACTACAAACCAACAACCAGTATCAAATTAAATGGAGACATATTTAAGCAATCCCACTAAAATCAGGGTCAAGACAAGGATGCCCACTCTCCCCATATCTATTCAATATAGTACTCGAAGTGCTAGCTAGAACAATAAAATAACAAAAAGACATCAAAAGGATACAAAATGGCAAAGAATTAATAAAGGTATCACTATTTGCAGATGATATGATAGTATATATAAGTGACCCCAAAAATTCTATCAGAGAACTTCTCCAGGTTAATTCATGTTTGATTATTAAATTGTGTGCCAACTGTCAGCACCCTCTGATGTCAAACAACTTCCATGATTAGTAACATTTGGAAAATTAAATGAACTTGAATGAATTAAACAACCTTCCTGATTAAAATTATGAAGTAGAAATTGTATACTGGTTGATAAGATATAACTTATTCAGAAAATTTTCTTAGCATATGAGCTATACTTTGTTAGGTCTCTGTAGAGTTAGAATACCCTGAATCTCATTTATATAAAAAAGAACAAATATATGATATTGACATTACATAATATTTTTGTTATTTTGTTTACATTACAAATGTCCCACTTCCTGGACTACCCTCCACAAACCTCTTATCCCATGTACTTCCCCTCCTTCTATGAGGGTGTTTCCCCACATACCCACCCATTCCTGTCTCACTGCTCTACCATGCCCCTCCCCCATGCTGGAGCGCTGTGGGTCCCCGGTTCTGGAAGGTGTCCCACGATGATCTCCCGGCTGGGGACAGAGTGAGAGCAGGGAGGGTCCTCTACCCACGTCTCCGCTGTCTGTTGGTCTTCAGCCCAGCCTGGTGTGAGAGGTCTCGGCCAAAAGGGTGCGAATGCAAGCAGGGAGGAGAGATTGCCTGCCTCTGCTGCTGCTCTGCTCAAGTCTCCACTGTCACAGCTCGGTCACTCCCAGGTGCTGCACCTGTCTCTCCACACTGAGCCGGCCCAGGCTGGGTCGATAGAAGCCGGCTAGCAGGCAAGGAAGCAGCTTGGTGCCCCAGGAAGGTTCAGGAGAGCGGATCTCTCCCCAAGTGTTACAGCTCTTGAGACAGAAACTCTCAGACATCAGGATCATTCTCAAACACACCTTTACTTCTCCTGAATAGAGCCCTTATATACAGTTTCAGGGTGGGTTAGGGTCTGACAGCAGATAAAGCCTATTGGCTTGGTCGGAGAGCTTAGAGATACCTCATCTGCATGTGGGTTAGGGTCTGGCAGATAATGCCTATTGGCTTGGACTGAGAGATTAGAGATACCTCATCTACATGTGGGAGGGCCTGAGGCACTGTTCCTCGTGACTGATAGTCATAGACCTCCCTTTGGGAGAGGCTATGGAGGGCCAAGCTGAATGAAAAGAACCAGGGCCTGGGGGCAGCGCCGAACACCTGCCGTCCTGATAAAGGTCCGGGGTTCAAGGCTTGCTCAACCAGGCACCCAGCTGCTTCCCACAGCCCACCGCCCCACAGAGCATGGAGCCTCCACAAGACCAAAGACCTCCCTTCACAGATCTGATTCCAGATAAGGCAATCGTCTGCTACATGTGTAGCTGGAGCCATGGACTCATCCATGTAAAACAACAAGGGGAAATAGAACCTGTAGAGACCACCTCCAGTAGATAGTCATGGCCCCCAGTTAAGGAATGGGACTACACACCCATCTCAAAATTCTAACCCAGAAATGTTCCTGTCTAAAGAAAATGTAGGAGCCGGGCAGTGGTGGCACATGCCTTTAATCTCAGCACTTGGGAGGCAGAGGCAGGTGAATTTCTGAGTTCTAGGCTAGCCTGGTCTACAGAGTGAGTTCCAGGACAGCTAGGACTACACAGAAAAACCCTGTCTCGAAAAACCAAACCAAACCAAACAAACAAAAAAGACCAAATAAAGAAAATGTAGAGACAAAAAATGGAGCAGAGACTGAAGATAAGGCCAACCAAAGGCCCCAACTAGGAATCCATCCCATCACCAAACCCACAACACTATTGCTGATGCCAAGAAGTATAGCTGTCCCCTGAGAGGTTCTGCTAGCACATGACTAATTCAACTACAGATACTTATAGCCAACCATCAGACTGAGCCTGGAGACTAAAAGAGCTGAAATGAACTGCAACACCATAGGAAAAACAACAATGTCAACTAAACAGACCTCCCAGATCTCCCTTATATTGACATTTCTAATATTCCTTGAATATAGAAGAATATTTTTTACTGCAAATAAATTCTTCTATTTGATAAAAATGAGTTAAACTGATCTTCTGTCTTTGGTCCATTGTATTCTAAGCAGTATTTATTTTTGAAAATCAATAATAATAATAATAATAATATTAATAATAATAAATTCACTCCAGGGAAAACATTAAGAAACATTTTGATAAAGAAACTAATTAAGTCTGGGAGTATATTTGATTTTTTTATGCATAGGTTAATAAATACATGTGCATGTTTTTATTTTGTTGCCTAAGAAATTGATTGTGATTCCACATTCCTTCAGCAATGACCATAGAGTTTTTAAGGGCATCAGGTCTTGAAATAGTGGATGAATATTTTGTAACTATAGTCTCCATTTTAAATCCTTTATGTATTTAAGTGCCTTGAAATAAATATTACATTGTCAAGAAATTGTCTCAGTAACTTAAGGTTAGTTGATAATTGTCCACTAGATTCTACAATGGATGAAATTTCTTTTACTTACATCACATAAGATATCAGTATTTTGAATCTTTAGTATCAGTAAAATTACCTGTAAGTTTTATAATTATTGAAATCTCACTAGGATTTCACTAAACAGACAATGTGGCAGGGCATGGTGTCACATGCTCTGGAAGCAGAGACATCTGGATTTCTGTTTAAGTTCATCCTGGTGTATATAATTTATCTCAGAATAGTCAATGAAACATAGTGAAACTATAAAATATATGTTTCAGACATATTTATCCCAGAAAATAGAGCCAAAATGTGTCTTAATAAAATTCCTTTGCCAAAGTCTCATGCTTATAACTGTACATATCTAGAATACTAGTTTATTTATTACAGATATTTGGGAAATTGTCATTATTCAAGTATTCAAATAATGTATTTGCATCACTCATTCGAATGCTTTTTCCAAAGGAAAAATGATTCATTTTTATCACTTTCAATCAATAATGATTAAAGGGACAAGAGTTATTAGAAAATGAGAAAGAACTTTTTTAATAAAAGACTTTTCAAGGTGTGCTGCATGGAAGACTTTATTGATGACTATACTTGTACTACACTATAAATAATATTCAGTTTTATATCTCTATAGATGTACATATCATTCATTGATTCATTGTATGTTAAGAGTTTCCTCAAATAACATCACACACATGCCCACACATAAATGCATGTTAATATTATATATATATATTATATATATATATATTATTAGTTAAATACACTAAACAAGTAAACAAGATTAAATGCACCTTACCTATAAGAAGATTAATTTATGTTTATTCCCCTGCAAACAAACACAAAACAAAAAATAAACAAGAAACCCACACAGTCAAGGAAACAAGTATTTATCCTGTTAGTTCAATATCCATTTTAAATAAGGCAATTTATAACAAAACTTGTCTCCAAATCAATAGCTAATTTGCTCATTTGTCAAATTCTGTGATATCATGAGCAATTTTAAGAAAGTAATTGAAAATTATTCTGTAACTTCTCATTTATTTGTATTGAGGTATATAATTTCATGATGTAAATTCATAGAGTATTAGGTATGTGGCATACTAATGTTTTACCTGTGTTTATATGCATGTACTTCCCATCAAGACAAAATCACAGTGATTTTCTAAACTTAAGATTGGTAATTTTTTTTCTTTCAGTTTTCTGAACATTGATAAGTCCCTCACCACTTTGCATTAGATAATGTCCTTTGTCTATTTGACTTCAAATTAGAATCACTATAAAAACATTTTTTTGGTGTGTCTAAGGTAGTACTTCCAAAGGGTTTAAGTTAAGAGGTAAGAAAAGGACTAAATGTGTGGGCACCCATTTATATGCCGAGATCCAAGAGGTTGTAAATTAAGCAAAAGTATTCCTCTCACTCCTTCGTGATTGCAGTGAGACCAATGACAACTTCCTGCCATAAAGAACTGAATTGTATAGGATTGAAGCCTCCATCGTAACTTATGTCGGCATTACTTATAAAGAGAAATGAGTGTCTTCATTCACATCTTCTTTCTGTTTTTAAAAGCAGAGTTTCTATGAACATTAAGAACAACACTAATCTATGGTATAAAAATTAGTATATGACAAGTACTTCAATAACGTATCCATTTAGCAGGACCATAGTAGTAGGTTTTTCTCAAGCACCTATAAACTCCATAGACATGTGGATTTGACCAGCTTTACAGTATTTACAGTATTTACAGACTGGAGTCCTCTTGATGAATGGGCCTCAGTCCAATCATAAATTGATTTGTTGACTGCCAACATAATCCTGCAGTCATGGAACAAAAAGGCACATCATACCTAGCAGATAGTATTGTAGCTAACATCCTTTACAGCTGAGTAAGATAGCTAATAACATTCTTCTCCAAGAAATAACCATAGTGTCTACTAACACTTTAAATTTGGGACAACATTGAAAAACCAAGCAGGAGTTGGATTTCTCAAGAATAAGAAGTATTTTATATAAATAGGTAGGGACAAAAGAAAATAGTGAGAGAAAAGGACTAAAATTTACTGTATAGATATTATAAAGTTTCAAAGAATGAAATAAATGAAGGAAGAAAGAATAAGTAAATAAAAAACCTCTATCTAAGAGGAAAACTGGAGACATATTATGAGATAATACAAACTCTTCCTCTTTTTAATTTTTGATAGGCTATTATTATTATTTAGCGGTAGCAATAAAAGTATCTAATGCAAAGCTCTTCTATTGCAATTACAGAGATGAGTTTATCTATTTGTAGTTTTTGATGCATTTCATTATATTGCATACATTGTATAGGAAAGTGATGATTTCACTAATTTTTCCATTATTTTTTCCTGAGTGATTAAACTGATTTGTATTGATTGCTTTGTTTTAATTGGGTTATTTTTGCTGATTTCTTTTGGTCCCGGCCTTAAATAGGCTGACTAACTTTGTGATACAACAGATAGGTAATTTGGTAGCCAAACCTATTTAGATACATTAACATAAGTTAGCTATGGAGGACCACGAGACTCAAGATGAGGTTGTTACTTTATACAGGGTGTTTCTCAAACCCATCTCCACCCAACCTAAAAGAGGGACTTCCGCCCCTAGACCAAGCAAAGAGGGGCTACCCAGAACCCTCTCTGACTGGCAATCTGAATTCTTGCTTAGGCTGCGAGGCTAAGCACTGCAAGGGAATATAAATAAAACTTAAAAATATCTATCTGGGTTCCCTGAGGGACAAGCCTGACTGCATAGGGGTTGATGTCAAAAGGTATTCCCCTCTCCAGGAAAAAGACATCGGGATGGGTGTCACTGGACAACGACAGGAGGACCAGAGCCATTACAAGGTCCCCTTCAATTATTAGAGGTCAGGCCTCTATCCTCGCCTTGACAAGAATAGAATCGCCAAGGCCCTTCTATACTTAGAGAAGGGAGGAGAAGTCAGGAGCAGCCCTGCATATACACTAAAGGCCTAAAATCAGCCATAGGCCTAAAATCAGCAATAGGCCTGACATACATGCATGCTAACACAAAGTCTTGGGTCTCTATGGAAAAATACTGAAACAGAAGGCTATAAGCTATTGTAAACACGAAACTTCTGTGGAAATTTACCAGTCTGAGTAGTCATAGGTCTTATAAATAGGCAGCCTCGTGGACAGTATCAACATAGATAAGGACAAGTGAATCATAGGCAGAGTCATAGTGACCTATCCCCTGAACCTACATCCAGGTTGTGAACCTACATCTGTTGTGAAAGGTATCTGTACTCCCCCTGAACACCTATGCTCCAGTGCCATTCCCTTCCCCACATCCTGCCTTTTTGTGTTTATAACCCTGTGTAAATAAGTAAGTTAATGTGGTTTAAATAACTAAATAAGTTTAAAAAAAAAGAAAAAATAACAGTGCTTTGTTTTTATGTTATGTAATGTCATTTCCTTAAATGCTTTCTTCGTAAATCCACTTCAGACGATAATATTTTTAATGCAATGCTATATTTAAAGAACAAAATGTGAATTACTTTGAACTTCATGGACTCCCTTTTTTATTAACTCAGAGTCCTCATTTTTATCATTCTGCTTGAGCTTGGGTCTATTTGCTATAATTGGTTAATCTATAATCCGAAATTTTTGGTTACTAGATTACATCTTCATTGTGTCTAATATGTAATATATAGAAATATAAATTCCAAAATAACATAATTTACATATATATATATATAATTACAATACATAGAGCTTGAAGTCACTGCCTTAAAACTGTACTCACATACCTATTCATTTCTAGACCATTTGTTCCAAACAAATCCATTAGAATTTCTGATCTTCTAAGGGACTCTAGGTTTTTATTATTCACAGCCATATGTTTAGAATATATAGGTAGCCTTCTCAAACTGACTTCTGTGAGTGAGCACTATGCAGTGAGTTCCTATTTCATAAATGGATCCTTCTCTCATTTTATCACTAAATAATACTGTTGATAAATATTAATATGGGTTGTATACTCATCTGATAAAGAAGAGCTTGTTCATTTTCATTGTTTGGCAATTATGATAAAACTGTTAAAGTCTTTTTGTGCAGATGTTAATGTAAAAGCAATTCAACTAGTGTATACTGATACTTAAGAGAAAATTTATCGGATTATATTACATCTATTACCCAGTCACTTGCTTCCCTAATACCATACCCCCTTAATGAATGTAATGTTCTACAGTGTAAATTTGTGTGTGTTGTATATACTGTATTTATTCTTTATTTAAAGTCACATTCGTTGTTCTCAGCTATTTACCTTTCTACATCACGCAATTTGAATTTGTTTGCCAATAAAGAAACTAGCAATACTGACTCTGGTACGGGCTCCATCCCTGAGACAGAGATGTGCATCTTTTTTCATTCTTCCATGGAAGAAAACAGAGGAGGAATAAGAAGTTTCATCTATTCCTTCTAATTAGGGTCTAAAGTACAATGTAAGGACTATAATCTTAATGATTTAATTACCTCCCAACACTCCATGTCTGAACATCAAATGATTTAAAATAAGAATTTTAGTATATGGACAAAAATGTTTGTTTAATCTCACCCCAATGTTAAGGGAGCTCTTATAGCAAATCACTTGTACGGATATTTCTACCTATCCATGGGTAATCACGTGAGCTGAGAAAAAATAAATCACCATTGTAATATACTTAAGGAAAAAAATCAATCAATGTCCTTTTAAATAAAGACCTCTCTGAGTTTGTTTGTTCTCTTGTTTGTTTGTTTATTTTAAACTCCAAATTTTATTCCCATTCAGGTCCAACGTCTGGCTGTCCACATCCCATACCTCCTCCTCTGCCTGCTGTCTCCACGAGGATGTCCCCAACCCCCAATCTCCCACCCCACCAGACCTCTAAACTCCCTGTGTCTCTCTCCAGGCTCATGAGGGTTAAGTGCATTTCTCTGACTAAACCCAGACCCGACAGTCCTCTGCTGTACCTGTGTAAGGGGCCTCATATCAGTTGGGTATGCTGCCTGGTTGGTGGTCCAGTGTTTGAGAGATCTCAGGGGTTCAGGTTAATTGAGACTGCTGGCCCTCCTCCTCAGCTTCTTCCAGCTTTTCCTTAATTCAACCACAGGGGTCAGCAGCTTTAGTTAATTGGTTGAGTGCAAATATCTGCATCTAACTCTTTCATGTGTTTTCTTGGGTCTTTTGGAGGACAGTCATCATAGATCCCTTTTGTGAGTGCTCCATAGCCTCAGTAATAGTGTCAGGCCTTGGGACCTCCCCTTGAGCTGTATCCCACTTTGGGTCTCTTACTGGACTTTCTTTTCCTCAGGCTCCTCCTCTATTTCCATCCCTTTAGTTCTTTCATACAGGAACAATTAAGGGTCAGAGTTTTGACTGTGAGATGGCAAACCCCTCCCTTGATGCCCTGTCTTCTTGTTGGAAGTGGGCTTTATAACTTCACTCTCCTTTCTGTCTGGCATTGCATCTAGGGACCCTCCACTTGAGTCGTGAGAGTCTCTCACTTCCTAGGTCTCTGGTGCATTCTGGATGATCTCCCAACCTCTAACCTCCAGATATTGCCTGTTTCTATTCTTTCTGCTGGCCCTCAGGGCTTCAGTACTTTTCCCTCACCCAATACCAGATCAGGTTCTCCTCTTCCCCAAACCCTTGTCTGCTTTCCCTCTCTGGTCCCTCGTCCCTCGATCCATCCCCACTTGTGATTGCTTTCTTTTCCCTCCCAAGTGGGACTGAGGTGTTATTGACCTTTTTGAGTTCAGTGGACTATATCTTGAGTATTCTGTATTTTTTTATTAGCTAATATCCACTTAATAATGAGTACATACCATGAATGTCGTTTTGGGTTTGAGTTACCTCACTCAGGATGATATTTTCTAGCTTCATCATTTGTCTGCAAAACTCAGGATGTCCTCATTCTTAATAGCTGAGTAGCATTCCATCGTGTAGATGAACCATATTTTCTGTATCCATTCTTCTGTCATGGAACATCTGGCTTGTTTACAGCTTCTGGCTATCACAAACTGAGTTTTAAAGGAAATCTTTGACAAAAAGGTACATGAACTTTAGTTGTTTACCCCTGCATAAAAGGATATATTTGGTGGTATGTTCTAATGACTTGACAAAAATTCAAGAAATAAATATATTGTTTTAATTTACAAAGTCTGTGACATTCCCTTGTGAAATAGTATAAAATCCATACAGATTATTTTGAATTTGGTACAAATGTAAATGATCTAAAATGACATGTTTTGTTCATGATTTTGAATGGAAATTGGATGTTTCCTGGAGGCATCTAAAGACAATTTTGGGACATGACATAATTCATTTTTAATAATTATGCACAATGATGTTTCTGAAACTTTTGTTTCAACTTTGAATAATTTATGCTCCTGTATACAACCTCAGTTGTAGTATTGTGAGATGCTTCTATTCACAACTAGATTGGCTATAATCATTTTTTCAGTTCTACAAATGATGAATCTGATATTAATTTCTTTTCCTAAAACTTTCAGGCATTTGAACTTCATAGTGTTTTTAATTTAAGGCTTTCTGATTGATCTATACTTGTATATTATTGTGATTATAATTTACCTTACCAGTGATAAGTGTAATTTTGTTGGTAACCCACAGAATGCATTAGGACTTGGCAGATACTTATAAATTAGAAAGCACATTTTCTTGGTACTACTAAATCGATTCCATTCATTTTCTCCTCATTTTAAGATCATCATATAATAAAAATAACAAAAAATAAAAGCATAGCTTTATTGAAAAATTTAAACAAGGAATATCTAAAAGAAAGCTGATGAGTCATCATCTAAAAATGCTGAAGTAATAAAGTTCATAAAATAGCTCACAACAGTTCTACAAAACTTTCGTAATACACTAAAGAGCCTTTAAGGATACTGCTTTAATCATGGACATTGAAATTAAGATGCCATTATGCAGAAGAGACTAGAGCAAAACCTTATTAAAGCATTATGCAAACTGGCACAATCTAAATGCTGTGGTTGTAACTTGTACAATATGTATTCTTGCTTATCCTCTTTTACTGTTATTGGCTTTATATATCTTAACATAAAGAGAAAATTAAACGTCTTCCTGTAGGAACCAAGTTTTCTCTATGTAGAAAGCAAACTTAGTAACCAGCACTGTAATTGAAGACAGAAAGAGGAGAACAAATTGACAATTAACAAAGATATTATGAATGAAAAATAAAGATATTAAAATGAAAATTGAAATGTAAAATGTAAAATGAAAATTGCATCAGTTGAAGAATTTCAATAATTTAAATCAATACATTACTTTTTCTCCTTAGATTAGTAGAATGTCTACATATTTATTTGTTGCTTTTTTTGTTACATGAAATTTAATGAAAGAAATATTTAGCCATGTGCTAAGCCTATTAGGAGAAAAGTTCTTCACTCAGATTATTAGGAAATAAAAATGTACATGTGGATAAAAAACAGATGTATTTGTTGATTGTACTTGTTTTCACAAGTAATATCATACATGTAGAAAACTAAAAGAGTGTCAACCTAAAGAAGAATTGTTTACTCTAATATGAAAATAAGAAAGAATTAGTAGACACACTTCTGTGCTTTAAGTGTCGTTATTACTGCAAGTAGTTTTTGCATATTTTCTCTCTGAAATTGTCAATTAATAAAAATGAGCTAGTTGAATTACCCATATATCCCTCAATTCTATCAGTTTTGTTCACATGGATGTACAAAATAAAATATCCAGAGATCTGTTCTGTGCCCTTCCAATTATAATAGAAACAAAACATTCATGCACTTAGACAGTTGTTATATAACTTTCTACTTTAAATTCAAGTATCCCTTTTCAGAAGGAGAATGTAAACTTCAAAATTTTCAAAATACCAAGGAAAAATATGAGGATCATGAAAACTAAAAACTTAAGCAATGCATAAAACTCAGGAAGTCTCAAGTTTCATAAAGTCTACCTAGGCTATGATGTGGAAAAGAAGATATAAAGAAGACTGATGGGCAGTGTGATATTACTAGGAAGCAGCTCTCTTGAGCCCTTGTTCCTGCCTGTGTAGCATTTTTGGTGATCCAACAACCTTCAAGGCATCTTTGTCCCTGTAAGTAATCCTTCTACTCATGATACTATTAGTAACTCTAATAAACTCAACATAGACTTGGATGGGCCATTTTTATTTTTTATCTTCCTATCTCTTGACAGTGTCCCATTTGATTGTAGAGATGTTTATCCATCCTGTTCAGGAAAAGTCACATAGGGTGTTCATATCATTCTTAAAATCACTATAAGATGTACACAACTTTTGATCTTTGTTCATGTTATCACTTTGGAAACTGAAATATAATTACTGTTTTGCTTAAGGTCATATAGCTATGTAAATGGCAGATAAGACTGTCAGTTATGTTCTCAAACATTTGGTTTCCCTCCATCTTGACTTGATTTGTCATTTATCTGTCGAGAAATTGGATGTAATTACGTATCCCAGAAGTATTCTAAACTGGAACATTTGAAACTAGTTTTTCTCTAACTTCTTTATGTACTTTGAAACTATTTCAAGTCAAAAGGCAGAAATCTTCAAATATTCTTAAATATGAATAATATGTGAAATCTTCTTTAATGAAATTTAAATGCAGTTGTAAATAATTCCCCATCAACAATATTAATCATATCAAATTAGAAGAACAAATAATCTATACCTTTATGCTTCTAGAACAAAAGTAATTTTAAAAATCTGAATAAATACAGTCTGAGAGATGATTATATCTGTTGCTCCAGAATGCAACTCCATCATTATACACCACTCTTTGCTATCATATTTGTTATTATTGTTGACTCAATGAAGGTGCACTAGGTCTTTTCCCATTGCACTGCACTAAATTAGGCAATGAGAAAGTAGTGCAATGACAGTAGTCTGAATCATACCTCCATATGTCATATGTCATCATTTATACTTTGTATCACGCCTGTGGAATTTGAATGATCATTACTCTTAAACTTTGGACATCATTAAAGAAACATTCTAAAATAACTTCAGGATGGTATCATGAAATTTTCAGGTAAATGAATGAAACTAAACGAATTCATTCAGAGTGAGGATATTAGACACATATAAAAACGTAATATGGCATGTATTCACGTATTTGTAGATATTAGCTATGAGGTCAATGATAATTAAGCTACATTGCATAGGACCAGAGTTTAGGTATTCAGTAAAGGCCTAGAAGAAGAAAGATATATCTCCATTGGAAAGAAAAAATAGGATAGATAGTTATAGACATATGACAGAGTGCTGAAACTAGAAGACAAAGTAGGAAAGATTAGAGAGAGGGATGGCGGAAGAATATGGGGTGATACAGATAAAATTAAGGGTTATCCTGAGGGATAATAGGCAATTCTAAGAAAATAGAAACTCCCTAAAATAATACATATATAAATGGTAATATAAATAAAATTGCCAAACAAGAAGGAAACAGAGTCCTAACTGGCCATCTCTTAACACAAAATGAAGCTTACCAGTAGCAGTATTAGGTTACATCTAATTGAATTGTTGGCCAAAACTGACACATAGGAATCACAAGCAACATAATCTGTTTTTAATATAATAGATTACTCTCCACAACTGACAGCAAGGTCACATTGCTGAAGACAATTCCTAGAATTACAGAACATGGAAAACTTAGGTTTTCTGTTCTCTGTGAAGAGCCTTCATCACCTCCTTTTAAGTATTTTTGGTACAATAAGCTACTCTATATGCCAAAAGAGAAACAGAACCACCAACCCAGCCACAAAAATCATTGATCTACCATGGTTTTCTGCCTGAAAGATATGTTAAGACAATTGTAGGACAAAGCTTTGTGGAAGTAGCCAATTAAAATCCGATCTGACTTAAGTCAAACTTCATGTGGTAGAACCATACCTGATGCTGAGTGACCAAGAACAAGAGAATAGATTCCCTAGGGATCTAGGGTAAAGCCAAATACTACTGCTATAAACACAAAACCCAAGAAACCTAGTAATAAAATGAATCTTGATGGCATTCTGCTATACTCATAAATCAGTT